>CM057459.1:206650000-206725000 GCA_016271365.2 Neoceratodus forsteri
GTCCCTCCCACTCTTGGAATGGCAGCTCTACACAATATAATAGAAGGCATGAATGTCGCTGATTTCCTATAGAAGCTCATTGTCTCTGGCTCTTAGATTCAGGCAAGTCTGGCACAGGGGCCTGAGTAGGGTATGAAAAATAGATACTTAAGTGATAACATTACGTTTTATGGAGTATACGAAGCAATAACCGGCTTCTGTGGATGATTAAACACCGAGGCGAAGCATGCACAGCTTAGAGACGTATAGAGGAGGAAATTTAATGTGCAGTGCTAGTTAAATGTGATGTGAAGTGAAATTTTGTTTTAGGAATGAAAAGAAATCGGGAACATTTTACACATTTCAGAAGTGGGATTATACAGTTTGTGCCAGCGTTTGAAAATTAGTTAAACAGAGCCACGTGACAGTGTCTGTGTATGACATTCCCTGTGACTGAGTGGATAGGAATGGAAGGGAACATGAATAAATGACTGTGGGCATGGTTATAGATGAATAAACTACTGTGGGAGTGGCTGTAGGTGAATAAACTACTGTGGGCATGTAGGTAGTAGTTTGTGGGACAATAACTTACAGTTTTCCTGTGTTCTGATTGGCTGAGACTAGATACCTGTGGTATAATTATTTTTAAACCTGTTTTACTTTCCTCAAAGGGCGTTGTACATGTATTCAAGGAAAAGAAACCTTTATCTGTTTCAGCACCAGGGTTAGGCATAGTGTTCACATGCTACTCTAAACATTATTGTATCCATTTTCTAGTTATATTTTACACTACCTGTTTGTCTAGTAAAATGAGTTTCTTCTGTTTTGTTTTGGGTTTAACTGTAGAGAACAATGGGAGACTTTCTGTTTTAATCCCCTGTCTTACTTATACCTGCAGTATTTGCTGAAAAAAAAATAAAATGACCGCTTTCTCCTGGTTTACTTTTCACCTGTTTTTTTTTTTTTGTTTGTTTTTTTATACCAGGAAGCAAACTACCATTTTGAGGGAAGGGCTTCAGCACAGGTACTGCTTTTCTCTACTGCCAGTACCTTCTGCTACCTCATAAAGCCCACTTTGTGCATCTTTCTTGTAACCTGCTTAAGAGCATGTTTTAACTGCATTCAGTAAAGCACTTTATTAACATTTGTTTGCCCTGCATAATTCTAAGCACTTAATCAGCTCTTTATAATCCCTGAATACCTCTAAAGTACTCTAATCACTTTATAAACTTTAGTTTTTATATAAGGATTTTTATCAGGATTTTAATCAAGCATATTTAAAGAGATGCACTAATGTAAAAATAAATACCACAGCACCTGAAATATAGGTACCTTACCGCCACAGGAGTGTAGAATTGTGAAACTTCCCAAATATAATCCGTTAGCAAAAAACTAAAGTTGTTATAACAGGGTCCCACGCGGACTTCCCTGTAGTAGTGGTGTCCCAGCTCACTAGCGTTATGAAGAGATGCCAGTGAGAGCATGGGGATGCACTCCATTATAATCAATGGGCGCATTTTTTCTGTCAATTTTATATATTATTATGGCCACTTGGTAATGAACTGTGGGCATCGGTCAACTAACAAGCCCCTTGTTGGTCGACCGGTGCCCACGTTTTGTTACCAAGTGGCCATAATAATATATAAAATTGATAGAAAAAATGCCTCCCATTGATTATAATGGAGTGCGCCCCCGCGCTCTCACTGGCATCTCGTCATAACGTTGGTGAGCGCGGGGGCGGCACTTGCAACAGGGAAGTCCGTGGGCCCTGTTACAACAACTTTATGAGGGATACAGTTTTTTGCTAACTGGATTATATTTGGCAAGTTTCAAAATTATACACTCATTTGACAGTAAGGTAGATGGATGAATCCACATGCATTGATATATAGATTCAATACAATTAATCTTGTAGTTTAACAAGGTAGCATAAAGTGGCTTTTTAAACTTGAGCCACTAACATTAATATAGTACCTTAAAAAATATCTGGGCTAAAAAGCTGAACAAAAGAAAATGCTGTGAACAGAGGGTCTCTTAAGGAACCCTATCGAGCAAATACATTACGTCAGAATATAAGGAAGTGCCATCAATCAGTAATACAGGGTACATGTTTGGAGTCCCCCAATGAGGAGGATCCCAAGACTAGGCATAAAAGTCCAGGGAAGGAGGGAGGGGATCTGCCCAGGCTAACCATGTTTACCCCAACCCAACAAAATTATTGTATTTGGTCTTGAATCAGCTCCCATCTCGTTCTATGGGAATCGAATGCCTCCAATCTGTTGTGCAAAGCATAAGAAAGCTGTTCAGTATATTGTATGATAAGCACTAAGGATTTCCAATCCGAAATCATTGGGAAAGACACCTGGAGCCATGTTTTGGTGATAGACTTATATACTACAAGACAGTAGTATGGACCATAAGTATAAGATATTTTATCCTTCATCCGATAGGTGGGACCCAAGCAACCAGTTGAGTTCAGGAGGGCAGCTGGAGATCTAATATAGAAGCTATATGGTGGGAAAGCAAGTCCCAAAAGATGGATAGTCTGGGAAGTCATAAGCATATATTTTATGTGATGGTTTAGTTTCCCCACATTCCCTCCAGCATTTAGAAGGTGCCCCAGGGCTTCGTAGAGCAACAGCCGTGGGGACAAGAAGGAACCTCACCCGAACTTTCCACACAAACTCCCTCCAGATTGGGGGCAAAGTAGTAGCCCATGCTCCTCTCCAGACCTTTTGCCAGTCTTTAATACTTATAACATGGGCTAACTCTTTCTCCCAGCTTGCTTTTACAGGCTCCATTGAATGAGCTAATTGTTGGATCAGGAACTTGTATAATATTGAGATGGCTTTTTCGCCCTAAGAGGAGTTCCATATTAGTGTGCAGGGTTTTAAATAATTGATTAGCAGTTTTTTTCTTGGGACAATGCTAATTGTGCAGAAAGTATTTATATAGGTTTTCTAGAAGTGTTATGTTTGTGAAACACAATGAGACAAGTGCTGTGCATTTTCACAATGTTTAGCACTTTTATGAGCAAGCAGCTAATCAATTTTTGGAGTTAAATAAAACCCTGGTGTGAATGGGGTAACATCTTCCCACAACTGCGTCTCTTTCTCTCTCTGCTTTTAATCTGTTTGGTAATATAGTCTCTGATTTGGTAATAATATAGCCTATCTCTCTCTGTCCATACAAATCTTTCCTGGCCTTCTTCAAAACTTTTCACTGTAGTACCTTGCGTTGACTGCCTTGGAGGCCTGGTTTCTGTACCAGGGCTCACAGAGTCCAGGTCGGCAGTGTGGGACTCCAAAAACCATTGGTACTTCCAGAACTGTTGCTGTATGGTTCTGTTTTTTGTTCCTCTTTGCCTCCCCTCCAAAATAATTGCCGTGGCATCCGGAACTAGTTTCTTAGCCTGCTTTAATAGAGTTGGGGAGAAAAGGCTTGCTTGCAATGGGAAAGCCAGTGGCCTGTCCAAGTCCTTCTGTTTCCAGGTGGCCTGGTACATTCCAGTGCCCCATAACAGCACCAAACGCATTTGAGTAGCAGCCCAGTAGTCTGCTAAAGACGGGAGAGCCACCCCTCCCTGAGCTTTGGGGAGATATTTATTTAGGTTGACCTGTGGTTTTCTGTGGTTCCACTGAAAGGCTCTGATAGCTTTATGCCATGAAAAAAGTTCCTTACACTGCATGCACTGGAAGAGATATAGAAACCGGGGGAAGGCATTCATTTTTAGTGAGAGGGTCCGCATATAAAAGGAGGAGGGAAGAAGGTTCCATTAGGTCTTACTTGAGGGCAGACACCAAGGGGGTATAATTTAAGGCATACGGCTGGGATAAATCATTAGTAATTTGAATTCCTAGATGTTTAATAGTTTGCTTGTCCCATTTAATCGGGAACATGTTTAAGTGTGGATATAGGATTGTAGCCGATAGAAAGGGCCTCAGTCTTGTTTATGTTTAGGGAGTAGCCAGATAACTGAGAGAAATCCCTGATTTTCTGAAAGAGAGCCGACATAGAAGAGTCAGGGTTTGATAAATAGACCAGTAGGTCATCAGCAAACAAGGCCAACTTATGTTCGATACCTGCAACTGGGATACCCGTGATATCTGGGGAGAGGTGGAGATACTGGGCCAGGGGCTCTATGTAAAAGGCGAAAAGCAAGGGGGAGAGAGGACATGCCTGCCTAGTCCCCTATAAAGGGGGAAGCTTTCTGAGATGTGGCCGTTAGCCCTGATAAATCCTGTAGGTTTATTATAGAATTTGAATATGGTATCTGAAAATTGGTCTGGGAAACCAAAAGGTAAGGCCCCCAAAAAAAATTCCAGGAGACCATGTCAAACTCCTTTCTGTCCTAACCCGAGGAGAAGTGTTGGGATTTTCTGGGATTGAGTATGTTCTATAAGATATATAGTGCGTCAACATTGTCTTGGGCTTGTCCACCTGGGATGAAGCCACATTGATTCATGTTAATTTTATCTGGGGCAAATTGAATAGTCGTTGGCCAAAATTGAAGCAAATATTTTATAGTCTGTATTCAGTACTGATATGGGCCTATAGGATGCACAAAGGGTGGGTCCTTACCCGGTTTAGGTATGACAGAGATAATGGCCTCATTCCAGGAGGGTGGGGTTATACCTTCCATGGTTGATAAAAAGGAAAATACTCTGGTCAGCATCGGGGAGAAAGTTTTAGAAAAGGTCTTGTAAAGTTCTCCTGGAAGTCCGTCTGACCCCGGGCATTTCCCTGTTTTTAATCGTCTTATTTCCGTTTCTGTTTCTCTAGAAAGTATTGGGGCTGTTAATTGGTTTTGCTGTTCCTCGGATAAAGTTGGTCATTTGAGGGAGGCCAGGAGCTCCCTAATTTTGTGTCCGGGAGGAGCCGGGGCTGCAGAGTAAAGGGAAGTATAATAACTTGAAAAGGCTTCTGATATGCTCTTAATAGTGTTCTGCATTTCCCCAGAAAAGGGCTTCTTAACTTTCATAATAGTACACTTAACCCTTTGGGCCCACATTTGGGCAGCTACTAACCTTAAGAACCTGGGTCCCCCGTCATAGAATTTATGTCTTAAGAACATTAGTTTCTTTTCCACTTCATAGTCTGAAATTTTATTTACTTCCCTCTTAACTTAACAAACTCATGGCTCCTAACTTTGCTAAAACGAAGGCACTGGAATTTCTCTAATTCCTTAATTCTTTGTTCTGAGGAAATCCTGTTGGCCTCCCTTTGTTTTTTCTTGTGTGCTGACAGTCCTATTAATTTCCTTCGAACTATTGCTTTGATGGTATCCCATAATATGGATACCGTGGTGTCCTCAGTGTCATTTTCAGAGAGGGCTGCTTGTATTGCATCCTCAACTGCCTTCCGCACCCCCCGGTCACGCAACAGGGAGAGGTTTAGCCTCCAAAAGGTATTCTTTCTAATTGCCCGTGATTGAACTTTACAAAATAGCAGGGCATGGTCCGAAAGTATAAAGTCCCCAGCCCATGCCCCTGTATTGTCCCTAAGTGTTCCCGGGAAGCCAGGAAGAAGTCTAGGCAAGAGTAGGTGTTGTGGGCCTGGGAGTAAAAGGTTTGCCTGTGTGTAGTACCATGTAGGAACCTCCACACATCTTCATTGCCTAGTTCCTGCAGCAGCTTCCGTACCTCCCTATTAATTTTATTAGCTCGGCCTTGTGGGGATTGTCCAGGGATCCCCTCAGAGATGTTAATGTTGAGTTCTCCCCACATATCACCTGGCCCTCCGCCCACTGAGCCAGCTGAAGAAAGAAAGATCTGTAACTTTGAAATTTGGGCAGGGGATATATACTGAGGTTATGGTGTTTTTGCTCATCCAGAGTGCCCTTCACCAACACGTATCTCCCTCCTTATCAGTGAACTGATCTGTTAATTGAACGAGGTTTTCCCTGTCAGATCATTACAGCCGTCTCCTTCTCCTACCCCTCTGTAAGAAGAGGCCACCTCGTGTGAGAAACCAGAGTGTTCAAATTTCTTGTGTTCAGCTTGGGAGAGATGGGTTTCCTGCAGTAGCAGGATGTCTGCCCCTGATCCTTTTAAGTACTGGAGGATTTTACTCATTTAATAGGGCTAGTTACCCCATGCACATTATATGTGCATTATGTATGTCTGTGCCATCAAGTTGATCGCCTTCCTCCACTTCACCTCCCATAAGTGATGGCGCTCCTCACTCCTCTTCCTATCTTGGCATGCTACCTCATAGTCACTGCTTGATGGTTCCTGTTGCCCAATATACAGTACATAGGAGCCAACATGGCTTTAACCAGAACAAGAAACTGTAACCGTAAGAGAGAAAAAACTGATTGCTTCCAAGGCAGGAGGCTAATATATGCAATTGGCCTCTGTGTCCTCTCACTAATGAGAATAACAAGGAGGAGAAGGATTTCTAGTGCTTCCATGTGTGGAAGACTTCCTCAGAGCCACGATTCAGAAGGGCTCTGAAAAACAAGTACCATAGGTACAGATGGTCACCGGCGCACAGTTAGTGTATCATGCTCCTGTGCCCAGATCTACTAACTAAAGAAATCTTTGGTTTACTTAGTGTAGAAGTAGATCTAGTGATACAAATTGGTCTGAGAGCAAGGGTTGTTTTAGTACTATCCCATTCTTTCAGCCCCCCACAAGCAGTCAAACACGCAGATAAAACATCTTAAGAAAATGCTAAGTTTGTAAACCATATAGGTAAACTGGAGTTGTGCCTAATTTCAGTACCTGACCCCCTTCCCCCATTACAGTGAAGATTAACAAAACGGGCGATGTGTTCATTCAATTTGCATGGCCAAATGAGGGTGCCAGTCCATTATAGTGGTCAGTAGATCAGGTTTCAATTTTGCCTAAGATTGTTGGACTTAAACATCGGCAAAATGCGGTTAGGTCGACTGACTCTTACCCCCTCCCCTCCCCTGTACAGTTCCTCAAGTTGGGACCACTATTAGGTCAGAAAGAACTTATGGAATCTGTGTACTTATCCACTTATAGTCCTCTGGAGGTAAGAGAGATTTCAGAAAGGGTTTATTTGCAGTCTCTGTAGAGTGACGACAATTTGGAAGTCCATCGTGGCTCAGTGTGGGTTTCTGTGCTGGTCTGGTCTTTCTGTTGAGCAGGTTCTGGATTCTGCATAGGGCCTCTGAGTGCTGCATTATTTTGGTTCCTGTGCGTTTCCTTCCCGTGTTGCACTGCCAAACCGGTCCACTTTTCCCCTCATTTTGGTTCCGGTTCTCGGGTATGGAGATCTTTCTTTTTTTAAAGTGGTTGTAGCCTCTTCAACAGTGGAGTGAATTTTAACACCATCCTCCCAGAAAATCTACAGCCTCGAGGATATGGAGGTGAAATCGATGGCCTTCTTGGAGAATCCACAGAATTGAAGGTGGTAAAGTTTTGCTGCTGAATCTCTTGGGGGCACCGTGGTCCAGGAATAGGCGCGGGTGAGGTACTTGATTTCTTTTTCGCCCAAGTGCACCTGAAAGTTCCTCTTTAAAATTGATGGAACAGAGTTTAAAACAATGGAGCATGGGCGCCACGGATCCGATGGCTTCATCTGCAGAACGGTGGGCCTGCTCCACGTGTAAAGAGTAGGTAGCTGAGCATTCCAAAACGTCTTTTAGGAGGCTTTCTATAAAGGGAGCAACCAGAGTAGTTTCCATATCTTCAGGGAGGCCATACAAGTGCAAATTATCGTGCCGAGAGCGACCTTCTAGGTCCAGACATTTGGACTGGAGCTCCCCCGTCTGTGCTAGAAGTGACTGAACTATCTAATTGAACTGGGTCGTATTTTCTTTAGTCTCCACCACCCGCTTCTCTGTCTGTCCAATTTGTGTCTCCATTGCAGTAAGTTGTTTTTGTACAGTCCTGAATTCTTGTTTATTTTCCTTCCGAGATTCCCTTATTTCTTTTAAAAGGGTTTCAAATCTGGTTCTGGATAACTGTTCAGTTTCCCCTTCAGTGTCATGTTTGGTCGCATAGGAGCTGGCCGGTGAGAGGGATCTGCTAGGAGGGGTCCTCAATTAATCGTACGCCATCCTTGCTCTTACTCTTCTGATTACGATTTCTGCTTCTAGTGCCTTCTATGAAACTTCCTCCTGAGCTCTGTGACATTTTTTCATGAAATTTGTAGGTTTTAGGAGGTTTGTAATATAGATCAGACTGAGAGCACCTGAAGGTAAGCTCTTGCGGCTCCGTAACATCACCCGAGGTCTGATTACTGAATCTCTTTAAGCATTTCTTTAAACCATTTTTCAGGCTATCATATTATGGATTTCATCACATTCAATACAGTCTGCAGTTATCTGTAATTTATATAGACCCTATTCATTAGGGACCTATTAAATCCAAGCAGGCTATACCTGCAAATACACATTAAATGTATTTAATGGTTTCAGCCTTTAAATAGGCACCACATATACCGTTCATCAGAGTGCACTCATTTCTTATGCCACCAGTTAATTATCTTGGCATTCTTCTAAGTGCCTTTCATAAATTCCATGGCACTTCTTACACAGGACCTTAATGGAAGACATTGATATAAGAGGGATACAAAAAAGAAGGAATAAGTTTTATAAGAGAATGGGACCGGGTTACTGTAGGTGGCAAAACCATCGTAACCTATAAAAAGAATATCTAGACAAAGAGAAACTACTGCACAGTAGATTTTAAGAGAAGGACAGAAAAAGTAGAGAATTATTTCCTGAGGTCCTAACATATTTCATAGGTGGAACACAGGGCCACCACACCTCTCCTTCCTCAAGAGGAAACCAGCTTTTATACAGTGCTGGTTTTCAAACCCATAAACTCCATAACACTAACCTAAACAAGGTATGTGGGGTGTGGTTGGAGCTTCCACCCACCCTCGCTTAGAAGCTCAACCCCGGGGTCCCTTAAACAGTACATACTAACATCCGTATGCACAACAGTATTTCTGTACATACGGCATATATTTGCCCTGGGGCTTATACGTTTATGATGCTCTTCTGTACCATATCAATCATAAATTGATGCAGGAGGAATACAGAAAAGAAGGAATACGTTTATAAGAGTAGGACAGGGCTGCTGTAGGTGGCCAATCCACTGTAACCTATAAAAAGAGTAGCTAGACATAGAGAAACTACTACGCAGTAGATTTTTAAGAGGAGAAAGATAGAAAAAGTAGAGAATTATTTCCTGAGATCGTAACATACTTCATAGGTGGAACACAGGTCTACCACACTAGCTTCACATGGCCCAGGCTATTAATGTTTACTGCCACTGAGTAGTGGGTGGGTAGACTGGATGGGTCTTGAGGCCTTTTTCTACTCAGTAGTCCACAGTGTGATCTGTGTGTTGCTTGTCCGCCTTAGGGAGTTATGTGGACTCACCGGTACTGTCATCATCTGGTTTGAGTCCTTTTTTTTTTTTTTTTTTTTACCAACAGGAGGCAACGGGTTATGATGGGGAATTCTTCATCTACACAGTGTCTCCTATTTTGTGGCGTCCCTCAAGGATCGGTACTGGCCCCAATGCTGTTCGCAGTGTACATGCTGCCCCTGGGAGGGATCATTAGGAAGTATGGTCTGGGTTTTCATTGTTATGCCGACGGTACTCTGCTATATCTGTCCTTTGCCCCAGGAGCATCCAACACAGTGGATGTGCTAAGTATCTGTCTGGCTGAGATTAATGACTGGATGGCCTCCAGCTGGTTGCAACTGAACCCTGACAAGACAGAGGTATTGGTAGTGGAGTCGAACAGAGTTCGTGATAGGATGGCCTCTGACTCAGAAACTGGACTTGTTCTTGGAGCTGTGTCATTGAAGGCCTCCTCTTGGGTGCGAAATCTTGGAGTGATTCTGGACAGGAACTTAACCATGGAGGCACAGATATCCTCTACGGTTCGTACCTGTTTTTTCCATCTTAGAAATATTGCCAGGATTAAGCCCCTTGTTTCCGCCTCTGGACCTCCCTACCTTGATGCATGCCTTAGTCACATCTAGGCTTGACTACTGTAATGCGCTCTATCTCGGAGTCACAGGGGGATCTCTCCGCAGACTGCAGCTGGTGCCAAACACAGCTGCCCGGTTATTGACTGGGCAGCAAAAATGTTGCCATATTACACCGGTGTTGTGCGAATTGCACTGGCTGCCAGCCAGGTGGAGAATCCTCTTTAAAGTGGGTCTTCTCGCCTATAAGGCCTCTACACGGGCAGGGCCCTGGTTATCTGTCGGACCTTCTGATACCTGCCCTCTTCGATCTAATGGTGGCTTCCTGAGCATTCCCAGAACGAGGCTTAAATCAGCTGGTGATGGAGCCTTTAGTGTTGTGGCTCCCGTTCTGTGGAACTCATTGCCAGCTCAGGTCAGGGAAGCCCCCGCTGTGGATATTTTTAAGGCCCGCTTGAAAACACTCCGTTTTTCCCAAGCTTTTGATATATAAATCGGAAACTATAGTAGAGTCTGAGATTTTATTGGAGTTATTTGTTCTTGTTTTTGTATACAATTTTGCAATGTCTTGTGTTCTCGCTTTTAAATGCTGTTTATAAAAAAATTTGTACGGCGCCCAGAGCCTCTGGGATTGGGTGTCTTTTAAATAAATTTTGCCTTGCCTTGCCTTTGCCTAGTATGAGTGTGTTGCAGGACCGCACATCTCATCCATGGGTTGCATTTCTCTGTGTGTATGTCATTCTCAGTTTCTTCCTTGCTATCTCTGGTGAGGATCTGCAGGTCTTCTTCAGTGTCTAACGACATTCTGGTGGGGCCAGCATGTCACTGGTGGGACTTACTATAATGAACTAAAGGTGATGGGGGCCAGTCAGCACAAGATTGGCAGACCCAGTCGTGGAAAAAGTCCCTGTGGAGACCTTGTACCTACAGGCTGTAGTCCATTGTCTTATGGCTGCATAGTAGAGATCCTCTTGAGGAGCTATTGTTACTGGTAAGTAAGGAATCTTTCTCCTAACTAGCACACAAAGTAATGTGTGTCATGCTGTAAGTATACTGTATTAAAATTGTATGCAATCTAGGCACATCTGCTGTGAATCCGAAGTGGTGCTTGTCTGTCCTTCTCACAAAATAGTACCTTTCCTTTCTCTGGTCCTTTGGGTTCTCTAAGCTTACCAGGTTTGGCTGGATCAGCTAAAAGACAACTTCTTCCCATTTTAGCTTCAAATGCCCCAGTAGGCCAAAAACATTTAAGCATGAGAGAATCATTTTAAAATATCTTCCAAAAATGACTAAAGTCATCCAGTAGAAAAAATAACAATGATAGAAATAGATTTGCATCCCTTCACATGTATAGTGGCTGTTGTTTTATAGCATCTGATGTAAACTGCAGTGCCCCGCTGCCAATTGCTGTCATAATTATTTTTTCCCAGAAAAGCAATACCAAATATGTACTGTGATCTGCGTCATGTTTTAATACAGGGTTTTGTCTACAAAATACATAAATTACAATGGCTGTCTTGACAAGGAACCTAAACTGTTGTCTACATGACAGTGACAGTCTCCAGCCCTGCCACCAGGAGCAACATGCAGCAGCCATTCAAAAAACAGACTGCCTTGTTTGACTGCATTTGAGAGAGATCTCTCTGGCTCAAATATATGAAAAAGGGGGATTGATGGGAAGAGGGGGACGGAGGCAAGGCTGAGATACTGAACCAGTATATTTGCTCAGTATTTTTGGGGGGCACTACCAGAGTGCGGGTTGGTGTAAAAAAAAAAAGAAGGGGGAGAAGAGGAGCTCTATCAGCATAGTCATTGCAGAAGAAAGAGTGCTGGAAGAGCTGAGGGGTTACTGGAAGATAATCAATGGGGCCAGATGGGTTGCATCCTAGGATACACAAGGAAGTAGCAGAGGTACTAGTAACTCCAGTACGGATATTTTCAAATGTGTGCTGGACACAGGAGTGGTCCCTAGGGACTGGAAGACTGCCAGTGTGCTTTCTCTGCATAAAAGTGAGAGGAAGGATGAGTCAGGTGACTATAGACGATTCAACCTAATGTCTGTAGCGGTGAAGGTATTGAGGACATACTGAGAGAAAGAATGGTAGACTTTCTGTAGGTAAATGTTTTGCAGGACAATAGGCAGCATAGATTCACCAAGGGGAGGTCATGTCGGATGAACCTCATAGAGTTCTTTGAGTTAATACAGCTGCCTGCTAAAAGGATAAGCAGTTAGTATACTGTACCTGGACTTCAGTAAGGCCATTGACCACAGGAGACTGGTCAACAAACTGAGGGATCTGGGGTTGAACAGATAGCATTATGGGTGGAAAGTTGGCTGGGGCTAGGACAAAGAGGATAATGATAAATGATGAATTCTTGGATGTTAAAAAGGTAGCGAGAGAGAATTCCACTGGGCTCAGTTCTGGGTCCTGATCTCCTTAAAGATCATGTGTTCACTTCTAATAAATAGTTGTCACTGAAAAGAAGAAGGAAATCCTAGCCCTCCCCAAAAAAAATCGGGTAGTTAGGTAAATATTAAGATAGAGCAGTTGATAGGGAGAAGGCAGGGGTAAATGGAGAAAAAGACAAAGGCAGTAAGGACAGGGATGGGGTAAAAAGGAATAAGGCCATCAGAAACTGGAGGGTAATGAGTACCAATGCCCGTAGTGTAGGTAACAAGCTCCCTGAACTGGTGGCCTTGATGGAAGAGGGATGGCTGGATATCATAGCAGTCACAGAAACATGGTACACAGAGAACCATGACTGGGATGTCTGCATACCAGTGTACACAATCTACAGGAGTGACAGGGAGGGTAGAAGAAGAGGAGGAGGAGTAGCTCCCTATGTAAGGGAAGGGATCAAAGCAACTGAACTAAAGGTTAAACAGGGAGGAAAGGAGGCACTGTGGGTCACCCTGGACACTGGAAATGGCACCACAATCCGCACAGGGGTTGTATACAGACCCCCGTCTTAGGGTGAGGAAATGGACAAGGAAATGATGTAAGACATCCTTAGGATGGCAAAGAAAGGGGAGATATTGCTGATGAGGGACCTGAATATGCCAGACGTTAACAGGAGCACCTTTGCTGCAGCCACATCCAAGAGCAGGGCCATTCTCGATGCCCTACAGGGGGCATGCCTCAGACAGCTAATTTTGGAACCCACTCGGGAAGGAGCAATCTTGGACCTGGTACTCTCAAATGGGGATCGAGAGAGGATCTCTGATCTAGAAGTGGGTAGCCATCTGGGAACAAGTAACCACCAAACAGTGTGGTTCATGATAAACTTAACCTGTAGAGTCAAGCCATTCAAAAGTGAAGGTACTGGACTTCAGGAGGACTGATTTTGTCAAAATGAGAGAGTGCCTCAGAAAAGCACTAGCAAACAGGCAAGAAGGTGGGGTGGAGCAACAATGGGGAAACATCAAAACCGCATCACAGAGCAACAAGCCTTGTGTGAAGCAGATAAATCAAAATGAAAGAAAAAACCACTCTAGTTCTCAAAGAAGTGGCAGGGCAGGTTAGGGAGAAAAAGATAGCATTCAGGAAGTATAAGGAGACACAAAAGGAGCAGGACAGAGAACTGTACCAGTTAAAGCAGAAGGAAGTGGAAAAGGCGGTCAGAATAGCAAAGGCCCAAACCAAGGAAAAGATAGCCAACTCCGTTAAGAAGGGGGATAAAACCTTTTATAGGTACATTTGGGAGCAAAGAAAGACTAAAGCAGGGATACTGAGGCTGAATAAAGAGGAGGGTGGTTGGGCAGGGAGGGACAGTGAAAAAGCAGGGATACTGAACAAATATTTCTGCTCAGTATTCACAGTGGAAAAGCAGGGGGATATACCCAATCCAGTCAGTAGAAGCACTCTGGATAGGGGGATGGATATCAGTCCTTTCACAGAAGAAAAGAGTTCTAAAAGAACTCCTAAAACTGAAGGTGAATAAAGCTGTGGGGCCTGATGGGATTCACCCCAGAATTCTAAAAAAAACTAAGGGGAGAACTAGTAACACCACTGACTACCCTTTTTAACAAATCATGGGAGGATGGGGTGATAACCATTTACAAAAGTGGGAGCAAGACAGAGGCAGGAAACTATAGACGTGTCAGTTTGACCTCAGTGGTAGGGAAAATGATGGAATCACTTCTGAAGGAAAGAACTGTTGAGTACCTACAAGCCAGTGGGGCAGAGGACTCAAGGCAGCATGGTTTCACAGCAGGAAGGCCATGTCGGGTGAATCCAATTGATTTCTTTGTCTGGGTGACCAAAGTAGTAGACCAGGGAGGGGCTGTGGACATGGCCTACCTAGACTTTAGCAAGGCATATGACACAGTCCCACAACAAAAGATTAATAAACAAATTAGCCAGCCTGGGAGTGGGTCCCAGGGTGGTAGCCAGGGTAAAACATTGGCTAGGCAACAGGATGCAGAGGGTAATAGTAAACGGAGTCCACCGTGAAGAAAAGGGGGGTTACTAGTGGGGTACCGCAGAGTTCAGTACTAGGGCTGGTCCTTTCTGTCTCTTTTACAGACAACACAAAGATCTGCAACAAGGTTGATACACAAGGTGGGGTGGAAAGGATGAGAAGGGACTTGGCAAGGTTGGAGGAATGGTCAAATGTATGGCAGCTTAGATTCAATGCAAAGAAGTGCAAAGTAATGCACCTGGGAAACAAAAACCCAAGGGGAGAGTACACAATGAGGGTGAGATACTGACAACAAAAATAGAAAGGGACCTGGGGGTAGTTGTATTGGATGACCTAAAGGTGGGCAAGCAATGTGAGAAGGCAGTAAGGAGGGCTGGGGGGATACTGGGATGCGTAAGGAGAGGCATCACCAGTAGAAAACAGGAAGTTGTTATCCCTCTGTACAGACAGTTGGTGAGATCACATCTGAGTACTGTAGCAGTCTCTGGAGACCACATCTCCACAAAACATAGGGTGGAGGCTGTCCAGAGGGTAGCCAAATGGTGCAGGGTCTGCACCAGGAGACATATTGAAGAAAGACTAAACGAGCTTACTATGTATAGCCTCGGGGAAAGGAGGGAGAGGGGGGACATGATAGAAACTTTCAAGTAATCAACAAAGTCCAAGAGGGCAGCATCTTTCAGAAAAAAAGATGTGCAAGAACAAGGGGGCACAATTTGAAGATAGAGGGGGGACAGCTCAGGGGTAATATGAGGAAATATTTCTTCCCGGAGAGGGCTGTTGATGCATGGAATAGACTTCTTGAGGAGGGCATGGAGTCAAAAACAGTGGGGGAATTCAAGAATGCATGGGACAGACATAAGGCAATTTTAGTGGGTTGTAGGAGGAAGTAGACTGTTGGTTAACTAGCATTTGCAGCTTATCCGTTAGGTAGGGAAATGGGCAGACTAGGTGGGCCAAGCGGTCCTTATCTGCCATCAGATTCTATGTTTCTATGTCAGTTTTATAGTTTTTTAATAAATTATGTATTTATGAAATGAATCTAGTGGGTTTTTATCTTCACTTTTTAAACTGCTAGTAAAAATAATTCTGGCATTGTGAGGAAAGTCCCAACTACTTAGGAGCCCAGTGTATTTCATTGAGAAACCATAGATTTTATGTGCATCTTTTCCAAAAGAAATGGGCACATCTGTCAACAATAAATTGTGCCTTTTATGTTTGTTTATAATATTTTAGAAAAGTAAATAACTTCTGTTTTTTCTTCACAAATAAAATTTGGTTAGGAGGAAACTATCACATGCTAAATCATATAAAAGCTCACAGATGATAAACTATAAACTTTTAGCAGAGGAAAGCTTCTATTTCTGGAAAGAAAAATCTGCAGTCAGATTTGCACTCCTGTGGAAATGCCCTGCCTGCTTTACCAGTAAAGATTTTCTGACTTCATAATAGAAAGATTCTGCCAAGTTTTTTACTGGTAGTTGATAAATAGAAAACAATAAAAAAGGTTACTAATGAAAAAGATGTATAAAAATTGTTACCAAGGTATTAAATGCCCCAGACCTTCATTCTGTAAGGTATATATTCTTACTAGGCACATGCTGTTTAATATATTCATATGCAAAACAGGGAGGATGTACAGGGCAAAATCTGCCTATTAGTGGATGACACTAAGATCTTTGCAAAGCTATACACTAAGGGCGGAACTGTGGCACTAAAGGAGGACTTCTGAAGCTGGAAAAATGGTCCAGGAGATAGTAATGCAAAAATGTAAGGTATTCACATCGGAAGAAGAACCCAAGAGCACAATATGATTTAAAGAGATTCACCAGGTTTTGCACCTGTCACTGATTAAACAGTGACTTACCGCTGCAGTACTATGCATTTAGGAAATTGGGAGGGGTCTCAAGCAAGTAGCTTACTTCTGTCACTTTCTAGAAGTGGCTCACCCACAGAGGCAAGGGAGAGCATAGGGGTGCATGCACCAGGAACTTTAACCATGGTTGAAGAACTGGTGCTGTGAGGAAGGGTTTGGATTCATTGGTGACGTGGGACCCACCTGGAGGGATGGAGGTTTGTTCAAGCCTGACGGCCTGCATCCATCCTGGAAGGGAATCCAAGCACTCAGTGATGAGTGTAAATGCTACATTCACAAGCATTTAAACTAGCAATTGGGGGTGGCAGGCCAGCAAGGGGGGTACCTACTTGCTCACCCCCCACAGCTAGTAGTGGAACCAGTGAACCAGAGGAGTGGCTATTTCTACAAAGCAGTGTGCAAAAGATGGAGATTAGTGCCCAAGAGGTGGATAGGCAGAAAAGGGGCAACATTCAGCAGAAGGGGCAGACAGCAAGGAGAACCAGAGACAAAGGACAACCAAGGAAGGGGCTGGAGTAGAGCAGTGAAACAGTCTAGGGAGGTCAAATCATGGAAAGCCATGTGCAAATGCCAGGAGCCTTAGCAACAAGATGGAAGATCTGAGAGGCTGTCATGGTGCAGTCAGACCTGGACATTGTGGCCATCACTGAAGCCTGGTGTGATGACCACAACTGGGAGATGGCCATACCTGGCTACAACATATTCAGAAGAGACAGGGCAGGCAGGAAGGGAGGAGGAGGAGTGGCACTGTATGTGAAAAAATGACATAAGGGCAACAGAGATCCAGGAGGAACAAAATGGGGAGAGATGCTGTGGGTTAAGCTGGAAAGGAAAATGGGGCCAGCCATCCGCACAGGTGTGGTCTATAGACCACCAGTCCAGGAGGAAGAAACAGATAGGAGTTGATGCTAGCCATCCAAAGGATGGCAGACAAGGAGGTAGTACTGGTTGGAGACTTCAATATTGCAGATGTGGACTGGAGCATCCCCAGCAGCATCAACTAGAGCAGATTTATCCTGGACTCCTTCAGGGTGCCTTCCTCAAGCAACTGGTCATGGAACCAACCTCGCAGAAGGCAATACTGGACCTTGTGCTCACAAACAGGGACAGTGTGATGGGGTAACAGTGGGGAGCACCTGGGGAACAGTGACCACCAGTCATTGTGGTTTGAAATCACCAGAAGGAGCAGAACCAAACCACACAAAACACGATCCTGGATTTTATGGGGCAGACTTTGGGAAAATGGGGAGATACTTGAAAGAGGCTTTGAGGGAATGGGCAGGAATCGGGGTTGAGGAACAGTGGGCAGTATTTAAAATGGGGATTACAAGAACAACATAATTATGCATTAAGCAGGTTAGCAAGAGAAAAGGAAGAGGAGACCATTATGGTTTTCCAAAGAGGTAGCAAAGAAAGTGAAAGCCAAAAGATTGCATTCAGGCAATACAAAAGACGAGGCAGAAGGGGATAGGGAGAAGTACCAGGAGAAGCAGAGGGAGGCAGGGAGGTCAGTAAGGGAAGCCAAAGCTCAGACAGAAAAACACATTGCAAAATCAGTGGGTAGAGGGACAAAACCTTTACGGCACGTAAGTGAAAAAGAAAGGCAAAGCGAGATAGTGAGACTGAAGGGGAGGATGGGGCCGCTTGGAGGATGACAGCAGTAAAGCTGACATGTTGAATAGGTATTTTGCTCTGTCTTTACTGAGGAAGAGGAGGTAATGGGTCTGAAGGAGTACAAGGAGTGAGAATGGTGCAGAATGGACACAAGTCCTTTACATGATAAAGGGTCCTGAAGGAACTGGAAGTAATAAGAGTTGATAAAGCAATGGGGCAGATGGGGTGCACCCAGGGTCCTTAAAGAACTAGAGAGGTGGTGGCTGAACCTCTGGCTATCCTGTTTAGCTGATCACTGGAAACAGGGAGGTACCCAAAGACTGGAGGACAGCAGATGAGTCCCCTTGTACAAAAGTGGGAACAAAGAGGAAGGGAACTACAGACCAGTCAGCCTCACCTCGGTAGTGGGAAGATCATGGAAGCACTACTGAAGGAGAGATTGGTGGAGCATCTGGTTGTCAATGGACTACAGGACCCAAGGCAGCATGGTTTCACCGGGAGGTCATGTCAGACCAACCTCATGAATTTTTTTGGCTGGGTGACTAGGGAGGTGGATCAGGGAGGGCAGTGGACATGGCCCATCTGACTTCAGCAAGGCCTTGACACTGTGCCACATAGAAGACTATTACACATACTGGGGAATATGGGTGTGGGCAGGACAGTAGTGTGGTGGGTAGGTAACTGGCTGGGTGGCAGGACACAGAGGTGGTGGTAAATGGCTGTCGCTCCACAGAGGGAAGAGTGACCAGTGGGGTACCACAGGGATCAGTGCTGGGACCGTCCTATTCAACATCTTCATCAGTGACATTACGAGACCTAAAAGGCAGAATTTCACTGTTCGCTGATGACACAAAGCTCTGTAACAGAGTAGACGCACCAGAGGGTGTAGACAGAATGAGAAGGACCTGCAGAAACTTGAAGAATGGTCAGGGTTTGGCAGTTGAAATTCAATGCAAAGAAGTGCAAGATAATGCATATGGGGCACAAAACCCTGGCACAATATATCAGTTGGGGGTGAGGATATAGTATGCACCAAGCAGGAAAGGATCTGGGGGTTATCATCTTTTGATGACCTCAAGGTAGGGAAACAGTGGACAAGGCAGCAGGTAAGTAGATAGGATGCTGGGATGCATAGTCAGGGCATCACCAGCAGGAAAAGGGAGGTCATAATTCCACTATACAAGACACTAGTAAGGCCCCACCTGGAGTACAGTGTACAGTTCTGAGACCTTACCTCGTAATGACATAGGGTAGAGAAGGTTCAGAGGAGGGCAACAAAGATGGTGCATGGATTGCATCACAAGTCCTATGAAGACAGGTTGAAGGAACTGAACATGTGCTCCTGGAGGAGAGGAGGGGAGGGGATATGATAGAGACATACAAGTATCTTACAGGGAGGAACAGGGTGCAGGATTACACTATTTTTAGCGAAAAGATGTTCCGGGACTAGAGGGCATGGGATGAAGTCTGAGGAGGACGATTCAGAGGAAACGTGAGGAAGAATTTCTTCACAGAACGGGTGGTGGACAAGTGGAACACCCTGCCAGAGGAA
Source organism: Neoceratodus forsteri (assembly GCA_016271365.2). Lineage (NCBI taxonomy): Eukaryota > Metazoa > Chordata > Ceratodontiformes > Ceratodontidae > Neoceratodus > Neoceratodus forsteri. The sequence goes on from CM057459.1 coordinate 206,669,366, forward strand.
GTGTGCTAAACAATCACGGATTTAAGAATGCATGGGATAGACATAAAGGAATTCTGGAGTTCAGGGTAAGGGCAACAGACTTTAGGAAAACATAAACTGAACTTAAAGCTGAAATGGTAGACTGGGTGGGCCATAGGCCCTTATCTGCCGACACTGTCTATAGAGTCTATATAGAATATTTCAAGAATGCAGTTTTAGGGCACTGCACTTATTAAATTAGACATGGTCCTGCGCGACTCGTGTTTTTTCTGTTGCTCAGCTCTGCCTCCCCGTCACTGGTGTGATGATCAGATGCCACGAGAGCGCCAAGCGTGTTCTATTATATTCAATGGCGGCAGCTTTTAATCGTTTTTAATATGATGGCTACCTTACATGAGACATGGCACTGGTCGCATCAATATGTCTCTTGCAGTCGAAGCGTGCCGACGCTTCATTAGCAAGGACCATCATGTTGTTAAAAATTGATTTCAGAGCTGCCACCCATTGAATATATCGGTGCGCCCCGCGCCTCACTGGCATCTCGCCATCAGCCAGTGAGCGAGGGGGCAGAGAAAAACGGAAGTCCTTGGACCCGTGTGTCTACAATTTTATGAGTGCAATTACTTTTAAAGGTTGCATTTCTTGGGGAATATTTATATACGCAGAGTTCTGTGGTGGTAAGTCACTGTTTAATAAGTGTCAGGGCAAACCAAGATATTGGTGGATCTTTTAAGGTGTGGCATTAGAGAGCACAGCAGAATAAAAGATCTGGGCGCTATGGGAAAATCTGAAATCCACTGCTCAGTGCAACAAGGTAGTGGGGAAGGCTAGCACCATAGGAAGGGGAATAAGCAGTAGAAGCTGGGAGGCAATCCTTCTGCTATACAGGCCATTGGTGCACCTGCACCTGGGGTACTGTGCAAGGTTCTGGAGTCTACACCTGTGTGAGAAAACTGTGATAGTGTGGAGGCGGTGCAGCAAAGGGCAACCCAAATGATCCCGGGCATGGGTGGAACAGATGTACGAGGGGAGACTGCAAGACCTTGACATGTACCCCTGGACACTAGAAGGGAGAGTGAGGACATGATAGAAGGAAGATAGTAAGTAAAATTTATTTATAAAGTGCAATATCATATATCAAAGCGTTGTACAATCACATTCTGAAATAAATACAAACAAATGAATAAATAGGTAAACCCCAAGCATTATTAAATATAAGAATATAAAAATTAAATAAGGTGTGTGTGTGTGTGTGTGTGTGTGTGTGTGTGTGTGTGTGTGTGTGTGTGTATATATTAAAAATCGGGTAAATTCTAGTCATCAGGGAAAGCATGTGCAAATAAGTATGTTTTTAAAGCAGTTTTGAAGCTCTCCACTGTCTGTCATTCTCTCACCCGACGAGGTAGAGAATTCCACAGGGTGGGGGCAGCAAAAGCCCGAGCTCCAGAAGATTTCAAATGCACCCTGAGAATCTCCAGCAATCCCTCGTCGGTTGAGCGGAGCAGTCTGACAGGGCAGTAGGGACACAGAAGCTCTTGTAGGTAGCTCAGACCCATACCGTGTCGGGCCTTAAAAGTTAGCAAGCTAACTTTAAAGGTGATCCACCACTGAACTGGCAGCCAGTGCAGAGCGTGTAGGACAGGTGAAATGTGGCTGGATAGAGTAGACCCAGACAACAGCATGGCTGCAGCGTTCTGCATTAGCTGCAGGCGGCGGATATCAACCCCAGGAAGCCCTAGGTAGAGAGTTACAGTAGTCAAGATGTGAGGTCACGAAGTGTGAACCAAAGTTGGTAGGTCACCAGACTGAACAAGATGCTTAATCCGGAGAGGTTCCTCAGATGGTAGAAGGATGATTTGACCACAGCTGACACCTGCGAACCGCAGTGTCGCCCCTCTTCACATAAAACCCCAGATTCCGCACCTGTTCAGAGGTCAGGAACTGAGAGCCTGTAAGCCAAAGCCGGAGGACTTCCCATCAGCCGACCCTCGGACCAGTGACCTGGTTCAACAACTAACACCTCCTGTCTTGTCAGGGTTCAATCTAAGCCAGCTGAATTCATCCAGTCTTGGATTTCAGCGGACAGTTGGAAAAAACGAGCGCACTATCCTGGTCGGGTCCAAAGGACAGATACAGCTGAGTATCATCTGCATAACAGCAAAAACTCAGCCCATGCCGCCTTATAATGTCTCCTAATGGAAGCATGTACACCGTGAACAACATGGGGGACAACACTGAGCCCTGCGGTACCCCACATGGCAGGGAGTAAGAATCGGAGGAAAAAATCCCCGATTCAGCCCTCTGTGACCTGCCAGTGAGGAAAGAATGGAACCATCGGAGGACTGTACCAGACAGGCCACAGATGAACCACAGAGCATCAAGGAGTACCCATGGTCCACGGTGTCAAAGGCTGAAAAGAGATCCAGAAAGACCAAGATGGAATGGCGCTTCTGGTCTCTAGCCATCAGGAGATCATTTAGTACCCAAACCAGAGCAGTCTTGGTACTATGTCTCTACGAAAACCAGACTGGAGAGGATCATAGATAGCATGGAGGATGGTAAGATGGTTCTCCAACTGTTGTGCGACAACCTTCTCAATAACCTTCCCTATGAAGGGGAGGTTAGAGATTGGCCTATAGTTTGCAGGAGAAACTGGGTCAAAAGATGGCTTCTTGAGAAGGGGTAACCACAGCCACCTTCAAGAAGCTAGGAAACTCTCCCAATTCCAGTGAACACCAGATTAATTCTGCTAGAACTGGGCTGATCAAATCTAACAGCCCATTAAAAGGTGGGTAGGGCCGGGTCTAAACTACAGTAGATTGGGCGCACACTCTGGAGAAGCCGCATGATATCATTGATCGCCGACGTCAAAGTCAACTCCAACAAAACGAAAGTGCTGACCACACTTCGTCTACCAGTAGCCCCATAGATATGACTGGCCAATCTCCGTCCTGATGTCGGCAGACTTATCAGCAAAGAAGCCGCAAACCTCTACACTCTATTTGCGATAAGGCCTCCGGACGAGCACAGAGGCTGGATTGCACAGTCTGTCCACCGTCCGGAACAGCTGAGCTGGTCGATTCTGCACTGCAGCAATCTCCCTGGACAGGAATTCTGCCTTCTTATGGGAGATTGCTGACTGTCAGAGCCTGTAATGCTCCATCATTCTTAAGTCTGTCGGCATCTAAGCGGTTTTTATGCCAGGCACGCTCTAGCTTTCGCCCTACCTGCTTCAACCCCCTCAAAGTCCCATCAGACCATGGGGACAGAGGGCGGAGAGTAAGTGGACGAACACAGAATGGAGCAAGTAAGTTCAGGGCTGCCTCCACTGCTCAGTTAAAAGCCTGGAGGAGATTCTGTGGACCCTCGCTTGACACCAGGATTCCTGATAGGTCCAACACTGCCAAAAGGCCATCAGGAGTCGGACTCTGTAAAGGGCGGTATCGGACCATCTCCACAGGGCAAGCCTACTAGGGAAGCAAAAGTTGAACATAATGGTGTGGTGGTTGGACCATCTGACTGGTTCCACCACCAAGTCTTAGGCCTCCAACCCCAGGAGAAAAACAGATCCAATGAGTGACCATGATTATGAGTCGCAGAGGAAACTACTCATGTAAGACCCAAAGAACTCGTGAAGACTGAGGAAGTCTTGACCAAATTGCAAGAGTTCATCATCAATCCAGGCATTGAAATCCCCAGTACCATCAGCCTGGTGGAGCTCAGTACCAGATCGACAACAAAGTCTTGACCTCCTGCAAAAACTGTCTCTCGCTCCAACTGGTAGATGGCAAATGAGAGACAATTTTGCACCTACACCTAGATATGGTACTCTTAAAGGATCTGGTATCCTCAACTGGCACCTCCACAAGGCCCAACTCTGTTTTAAAACAGATTGCTACACCCCGCCACTTACGACCAACCTGCCGCGGTGCATCACGAGAAAGTGGCTGGAATCGCTGATTCCAAAATGGGACTAGCATTTGCGTCCAGCCAGGTCTTGGTGATGCAAGCCAGATGAGATGACCCAACAAGGTCAGCTATAATAGCTGACCTTTTTTTTTTTTTTACATACTATTGTTTATTCTCCTCGACAGAGTGGCCCTACATGATCTCCGGCCGTCGGCCCTTCACCCCCGGACCTGGTTGTGCGTGCGGGCCACACGAACCCGCTCTCCCAGTGGGCCAGCCATCATCACTCTCACACCCACTGGGCATGTGCCCCTCTTGGGTCTCTCCGGGGGCGCAAGGTGCAGCCATCAGCCGCAAAGATCGCCCTCCGCATTTTTTCCATTTTCTCCCCAGTGGAGAGCTGGACGTGTAATGGCGTCCGTGCACGTAGTGCTGACACCCGCCGTGCTCTCCTCCCTTACTATTGCACGCCACTTGTAGTGTGGCTGGCCTCCGTCAGTCGCCGCTACAGGGCGATGCAACCCCCACTACCCACCCCAGAGAGAGGAGAGCAGTCATCGGACGCTCAATCCTCCCTCTCCCCTGCAAGCCCCTGGCGGCCCGAGTCCGTTCCTGAACCCGGGTCACCAGCGTGGCGCGAGGTGTGGCGTCCAGCGCCTCAACCTTCGGCGCCACCGGGCCGGCATAGCTGACTTGTTTTTAATAGATCAGTAGGTTGGGACAGGTGTATGGCCATATCAAGAGGATGGAGTTGGGGAGGGGGGTGGCCACTAGGGACTACATAGGGCTGTTGGGCATGATGGCCAAACTGGATTTTTCTGTTCTAAAGACAGTGCAGCTTGATATGTTCACACATGTCCTGTGTTTTGCTCATACCCTCAACATGATGGTTCATGATTTTCTTAAGGAAGACCAAAGTATAAAGAAAATTATACAGTGGTGGTCTGATTTTCAAGAATTCTGATTGGCTAATGAACATCTGTACCTGTGGGTAGTAAATCCCACAGTAACCCACGTGTAAAGATCCACCAACCAAAAATAAAAACCTGATCGTAATATAAAACACAAAAATCACTCCCTTCACTTTTTTCAGCCTGTCACCGCCATCTTGATTCTTGCTTAGTTGGTGCAACTGTTATTCAAAAATGAACAAAACTTCATGAAAGTAAAAAAAAAAAAAAAAAAAGTTATACTCACAATACATAAACGATCTTACAGCAGTGCTTGTAGTCTACTTCTTTTGTCATAATACTGACAGACCGTGAAAAGAGAATATGGGCCACAGTTAAACCACAGTTCAAGCCCCAGGAATCCCTCACTGTACTTAACGGTGATCATTCCCCTGAAAATGAACTGCCTTGGAGCCTAGAATTTTATGCTAATTGTAATCTCACAATGAAATTCAAAACTCTTCTTTAAAAGTGAGCGGGACATTGTATAATTGCAATAATCTGCTTGAGTGGTTTATGGTGGGATTTACCCACTTCTGGTGTGGTTTAGTCATTTGGCCTGTGGCCATGCCACTGAACTACAGCAGGCATAGGTAATGCCACCACAACCCACCCGTATTGTGGATTATTGCTTAAGTGCACAATGGAGCACCAGCTAGTCAAGGGGCGGTGGTACTGAATTCTGCATTAATGGTCATTCCTAACGGTCCTCTGTCAGGTACAACTGCCATTTGAGGAAGCCACATGAGAAGTCGGCTCAGACAGTGCCACTGTCGGATGTTACCCTATTTGTGTGTGGAGGAAGAAATTAGAAATATAGATGCTAACTTTCAACAGGAACTGAAAGAGGAGGAATTCATCTTAGGTGGCTGCAGCATCAGCTGGTGACCTTGTAGTCTGCTCATCTCTAACAATGGAACTGGATCCTAGAATTGAAGAGAGGCAAAAGTCAGAACATTATATCCTAGCCTTAATGCAAGACCTCTTGTTTAAACAGTAGCTAACATCTTTCCTTCCACATGGTACTTTAATTGGTATCACATTGCAAAAAGCGAGTCAAAGCATTTTGCATTCCAAAATTAGGTTTAAATAGCACTTGCAGTGATTCAGTAATATGCTATATTATGCTCAGTGATATTTCAGGTGGGTGGAGATTTTATTTTTCTGGTAGGGGGTAGGTTGATACTGGTGAAGGGGGGTTGAGCAAGTGGTTTGGTGATGCAGACACTGTTTTCCCTCCTTGATGGTAATAGCTGAGTTTGCCAGTCTTCATTTTGCTGTAGGGGGCTAGTTGGCCTGTGTAAGTCCTGATTTATTGATTCTTTTGTAACCAAAGTTGATTGGGTGACAACACCCTTCAGATTCTCATGAAGCAAGAAGCTACACTGGCAAGTTTGGAGAGATAGAGAAGGCAGCATACTGAAGATGACGACAGTGAATGAATACAGGGAAGCAAAAAATTTAATGGCAGTAGTTCAGTTTAGTGTGCATCGTGAGGTCAGCTAAGTTAAGACACGCAGGTTGCTGTAGGTCACGAATTGTACAGAAAAATAAGTCAGAGGCTGGGGAGTAGGTAGATCATCATCTGACTAGCCAGCCAGTGGATCCTGGGCTGCAGATGACCGAGGTTGTCATCAGACCGGGGTATACAGCAAACAGCTGGTAAGTCTCGCACATGAGCGAGCAGCAGTTGCCATCGGGGACAAGGCAGTGCACCCTAGTTGGAAGGCTGCATGCCAGTGATAATTTCTTTCTTTAGGGCTGTAGAAATTGGAGCAACACAACACAGCAGACCCATTTTCTTTGAAATCTGGCCTTGTAGTAAGGCAAGTCTACTTCTGCATGTCATTGTTGTACAGACAGTTGCATTGAGGGTGGGGTAGTTTGAGATCACAAAAGTCAGTCACACATTTTGACTGCATAGGAGGCATGTCACGGTTTGGATCAAGCTAAAATTGTGGTGGTGGCTGGTGTGGAGTGTTTTATAGGTGTTTCTAACTACAGAGATATGTCGTGTCACATAACAATAAAATAAACTGCCTGGTATGCCATGATCTGATGCTGCCTTCCTCAGTCAAGTGAGTCAGTAAGGAATGGAAAATCAGCATAAAATACAGTCTGCACTGCTGGTGGTGCCACATGGCTGCTTGTGTTTGATGCATTCAGATCAGTCCGAGAACGTTTCTCATTTCCTCCCCATCTGCCTGCCTTGTTGTGATGTGCGTTGATCATGTCTGAGGTAGTATCTGAGTCAAGTTGAAAAATGTTACACAGTTCTGTGGTGTCTCTACACAAAACGAAATTTGTGTAGCAGTCACTGCTAACCAAAACTTTTATGGTAAAATAGTCCCTGCTGAACATAACAAATACAGAGACATTCTCTGGAAGTTGCAGATGACATGGAAAATAAGACTGATGAGGATGAGGGACCTTCCATTTCTACTTACCAGCATAGAGTGGAAAGCATGACATTCCTACGCACCATAGCAAGACAATCGAGACATGCATGTCAAGCTGATGAATTTCAGCATAAATTAGAAACACAGATGTTGATGGCAGAAAAAGGCCCAGTAGCCCACCAAGTCTGACCTGTACCTGCTGGCTTCTGCACCCAGTCTAATGCTGGGCTGGAGCTAGTCTGCCAGTGGCCCTGGTGGTATTTCGACACTTCCCTACTCCATCCATCCCTTTCCCTTGAATGTCTAACCCTTCTTCCCTCTTCTGGTTAGAACCATTCCTCTTTGCCTGCCCCACCTGTGTTTGAAGTTGGCAGGCACCAACACATTCCACTCCTCCACATGGAAACGTAGAAACATAGAAATTGTCAGAAGATAAGTACCACTAGGCCCACCCAGTCTGTGCATTTTCCCTACCTGCTGCAAAAACCACAGACCCTACCTGATCTCCGTCTTTATTCTCTTTCCGATTGCTAGGGTTCCCCAATTCCTATACCATGCATTTTTGAATTCCTCTACCGAGTTAGCCCCCACCATCTCCACTGGCAGGCTGTTCATGCATCTATCACCCTTTCCGTGAAGAGATACTTCCTCATGTTACCCTTTAGTCTACCCCTTTCCAGCCTCATGTCATGACCCCTTGTTCTAGAACATCTTTTTCTGAAAGATGCTACCCTTCTGTACTTTATTTATGCCCTTGAGATATTTTAAGGTCTCTGTTATATCCCCGCTCTCTCTTCTCTCCTCCAGGGTATACATATTGAGATCCTCCAGTTTCTTCTCATATGACTTTTGGTGCAGGCCCTGCACCATTTTTGTTGCCCTTCTCTGAACTGCCTCTACCCTATCTATGTCCTTATGGCCTCCAGAACTGGACTCAGTACTCCACATGGGGTCTCACCAGTGATTTGTACAGTGGCAGCACCACCTCCTTTCTTCTGCTAGTGATGCTTCACCCTGTGTACCCCGGTACCCCACTGGCTCTCCCCAGACCTTTGGCACATTGTTTGGCCACCTTTAGGTACTCGGATATGATTACCATTGGATCCCTTTCCTGTTTTTTGGCCGTCAGTATCCCCCGCCCAATCTTATAAACCTCTTCTGGGTTCCTGTGCCCCAAATGCATGATTTCGCACTTATTTGCATGGAATCTTAGCTTGCACTCTTGACCATTCCTCTAGTTTACCGAGGTCCCTCCTCATTTATTCCACCCCTCCCGGAATGTCTACTGTGTTGCAGATCTTAGTGTCATCTGCAAAGAGGTATACCTTTCCTTCCAGCCCCTTTGCAGTGTTACTCATGAAGACATTAAATAGGACTGGCCCCTTGAACTGATCCCTGTGGCACCCAATTGATCGTCCTCCTTTCCTCAGATTAAGCTCCATTTACCACCACCCTCTGTGTTGTATCCATAATCAGTTTCTAACCCAGTCTACCACCTTGGGACCCATTTCCAGGCTGCTTAGCTTGTTTATAAGCCTGTTATGTGGAACTGTGTCGACGGCCTTGCTGAAATCCAGGTAGGCATGTGGACGCTTGGCCAGCTGGTTATGATTATTGTATGATATTTGTAAAATAAAAATATAGTATGTGATTGTCTCACATAATGCAGCCTGTGCTTCCATGGGTGCCCCCCCAGGTTTCAGTGAAGCTACAGGATATGTAAACTGACCAGGAAAGCTCTGTAATGTAATTAACTTCCTTTAGAATGGCATTTTATGGCCTTTGTATGACCTCATGCTTTTGAAGTTGGAAAACTAAATCTACATTTTATTGCATGACAGGACATCATTTAGCTGATTCCTGTTGGCTATATCACACCTAGGTGACGGACTGCAGGGTTGTAAACCTCAAAGGAACTGGTTGATCAAAGACTCATAATTTGGGAAATTAGATCTTTCCTTGTCAGTCTTCACCATTCATTACTACTGGGTGTAAGCTGGGCGCTATGGGAGTTTTTGGAGGGGAGGTGGCAATGGTGCCACCTAAGTGATGCACTATGTGGTGCACGAGGCCATTAGGCGCCACAGACCTTTCCTCCATCCCAGTTCTGTTTCTCTCGCTGTCGAGGCTACACCTACGTGAGTGAGAAAGTTCATTTACTGCGCCCACTAGGCTGTCTTGTTGTATTTTCGACACCTTCTTCGATCTCCTTCATCCCGGTTCGATTTCCCAACGCCGCTGAAACTGATAAGACCATATATTTTTACAATTCGACAGTGCCGGGAGCTTTTCTGTGTGTTAAAATTGTTTTGCATCATGTCTGGTTTGGCAGCCAAGCGAAAGTCAAAGCCAGGCCGCTTTACGTATGTTGGTGCTCCTGTGGCCAGCATTTTTCCGTGACAGACCGGCCGCGATGTCTGCCTTTCGTGCCTGGGAACTAACCATGATATGGATAGATGCAATGCCTGCTTCTCGATGGACCGCTGTGTTCTCGAAATCCATGCATTTAAAGTTGGCAAGGCTCCGCCGACTTGTGGAGGATAGCGTCGGTCTCGATTTCCAGGCCAGGACCTTGGGCCTTTCTCTGGGTCCCCTCCGGGCCTATATGGTCTGGTGAGGAGGCACCTCATCTTCAAGCCTTGCCAAGGAGGAGGCCTCTTTGCGGTGTTGGAGGAACGTTGTGGCTCCTCCGGGTAGGTTGGTAGACGCCGCCTCAGCAGTCACTTCTTGGCTGATTGCAGACTCCCTAGTCGTGGCTCACTGTTGCCCTGTGCCGGTGATGTGGGGGAGGCACCATTCATCCGGTCGACTACCATTGGTGGTGCGTGTTGGGTTCCAGTGCGTGTCTTGCGGCGTCAGGGGATCGACCGGGGCCATAGACTGATTAGGGCGGGTCTTGAAGCTGCAGGCGGGGCGCAAGGAGCGACACCGGCACCATTTCCCAGGGGACTCTTGGGGTTGCCAGCATCGCGGTTCTTCTGGTCAACTTGTCTTCGGAAGCAGGCGATTTGGACGTGGACCTGGTCTCGCACCCAGATTCTTCGAAGTCAGAGTTCTCTGTGGGACGCAGTGTCAGGCGGCCCAGTGCCTCCATTCCTGAGTCGCCACAGCAGTCTTCCTCTGAGGACTCCCAGGCTGGGGGTGGCCTGGAGTCTGCGGGAGGGTGGCTTGGGGGTTGGGGAGGGGGCTGTGGCAGCTGCCAACCATGGTGCTGCTGCGCATTCTCGGGGTGGATTGGGAGTCCTGTCTTTGCGGGCCCCCTTGGGATCGACTGACCCCATCACTGGAATTGAGGAGGAGGGTGTCCTCGGAGTCTGAGGGGTTGAGGGGTTGGGGTGAGGAGCATCGGTGCCCCCCCACCACCCCTCAGGGTGCGGGGAGGAGTCATAGCGCCGAGCCCCTCCTCTCCCTCTTAGGCTTGGGGGACCTTTCCGGTGGTGGCCCTGTGGGTTGCCTTTCTGGACCCATGCAGCCCCAGGTAAGTCACAGGGGAGATTCCCTTTTGGGCTCTTCCAGAATTCGCTTCCCCAGGGTTCCGTCTTGTGACCTGGTTTGATTTTTCAGGGATCCTGTGAGCTCTGGCTCAGTTCCCTGGATTTCAGAGCCCTGGCAGAGGACAGTTGCCTCCTTGTAGGTGCCCCTCTTCCATTCCTCTGCAGCCACCCCCCTCTCTTCCAGGCCATGTTGGTCCTACGGGGCCGTTATCCTGGGAGACGTTCAGAGGCACTGCAGCAGCCTTACCGTTATATGATGGATACATGCATGAGCTGGTATTTCGCCTGTCCCCTCCGCCGCAGGAGTCTTCTGGAGATTCGAGTTCCCCATCCTCCTCGACTCCCTCCTCGGAAGGAGAGGAACCCTCTGCTCACCTTTCTTCTGTCGCTGATTTCACTGAATATCAGCACTTCCTTTTGAGGATGGTTGGGGATCTCTGTATCTCTTATGTCAGATGTGACAAAACTGAGTGGGAGACGAGTGAATTCCTCAGTCAATTCAGTGCCCAGCATTTGGTGGTGCCATCCTGGCCTATTCCTTTCCAGGTGGCATCTATCCGCAGCTGGCAGTCTCCAGCCAACCCTGTCCCAGCCCCGCAGACTGCAAGAGGAGGTATTGTGCTCCATCTGAGTCCCTAGGTTTCCTCCCAACCCACCTCTGGATTAGTGTTCCTAGAGACTCCTTCCGGTAGGTACATAATTTTCTTTTGCTGATGTCACATTATTTAATATACCTCCTGATAGGACATCATGTTTGTATTTTTTTTTTATTCTAAAAGGAGGAGCTAGATGACTCACAGAAGGGATGTGGAGACGCAGTTTAAACTGATACTTGTGTCTGAAATGGGTCATATTATTTTGGGACTCCAAGTTCTCTGATCTAACTTAAGCACTTCAGAGGTAATACCTTAGATAGCAAAGGTCTAAATGTAGTGTGGTAGGAGTTTTTGTTTTGTACTTTTCCTTTGTTCTTTTATGTGAGTGTGAGCTCTTTGATATATTGTTCTCTGTTCACATTTTTCATATTTTTATCTTTTAGTAAAGTACCTTTTCTTGGACAGACTGCTGGATTGTCTGCCATTTGCATGTGATGTATAGATGGTTAAGTTTGACAATGGTTCAGTAGCTTGATGGTGTTACTGAGCTTGAGTAAAAAGGTAAGAATATACTGAAGGTCTCTTATAGAGTTAAAAGGGTTCATTTTGAATACCTGGTTAGGTGCCCTTAGGCGAAAGATATATTGTATCCCCCGAAGAGAATATTATCTGAGCCTGTACATTTGGGTACGCAAGCATAAGGTTGACCGTTTGAATCCCCCCCCCCCAGAACTGTAGACTAAAGGTGATTCAGACCCAAAAGCAGACAGGAGGGTTACCCTGTCTGTTACCTGTTCACACTATTGCGCCTGAGGTTGGCACTGTGGGAGTAGAGGGCCTGACTCATGGAGTGGCTGTAGACAGGCCACATCCACCACTCTCCCGATCCAGTTCCTGATCACCCAGTCAGAGAAGTCTATCAGATTTGTTTGACATGACCTTACTGCTGTGAATCCATGCTGCCTCAGATCCTGTGCTCCGCTGGATCCAAGATGTTTCAATCTTTGCTTTTAGCAGTGATTCCATTATTTTCCCACCATCGAGGTCGGGCTGAGTGGTCTGTAGTTTCCAGCCTCCTCCTGCTCCCACTTCTGTGTGAGGGACTACATCTGCTCTTCTCCAGTCCTCTGGAACCACTCTTGTTTCAAGCGATTCATTGAACACGGCAGCCAGTACCTCCCTAAGCTGCTTTAATATTCTAGGATGCATCCTGTCTGGTCCCATTGCCTTTTCCACTTTCAATTTGTGAATTCCTTTAGAACTTTCTTCTCAGTAAATGGACTGGTGCCCATCTCCCTTCCTTTATTGCTCCTGTCCCTTAATTGCGGCCCTTCACCTTCCCCCTCTTCTGTGAACACTGAAAAAAAATATTTGTTCAGGATTGTTGCTTTTTCTGAGATACTTCTGCTCAGTATTTACTGAAGAGAAGGTAGGGCAGGGCCCACAGCTCGGCACCATGGACACAGGGAGGAGGGAGGTGTGCACTAGTCCCTTCACAAAAGAAAGGGTACTACGAGAGCTAGCTAAGCTCAGGGTGGACAAGGCAATAGGACCTGATGGCATACATCCCAGGGTACTAAAGGAGCTAAAGGAGGAACTAGCAGAGCCATTATCAGAACTGTTTAGTGAGCCTCTGAGCACAAGAGAGGTCCCAGAAGACTGGAGAAGGGGTCATGTGATCCCACTCCAGAAGAGTGGTAGCAGGGAGGAGGCAGGAAACTATAGACCAGTCAATCTTACCTCAGTAGTTGGCAAGATTATGGAGACACTCCTTAAGAAAAGGATAGTGAAACACCCAGAATCCATAGGAGCACAGGATCCAAGACTGCATGAGTTTACAAAAGGAAGGTCCTGTCAAACTAATTTCATAGATTTCTTTGACTGGGTAACCAGAGTGGTGGACCAAGGGGGAGCAGTTGATGTCGTTTACCTTGACTTCAGCAAGCTTTCAATACTGTTCCACATAGAAGATTGATTAATAAGCTGGCTTGGCTCGGGTGGGTCAGACGTTGGTCAACTGGGTGGCAAACTGTTTGACTGGCAGAAAACAGAGATTGGTGGTAAACGGAATACAGTCAGAAGAGATGCAAGTCACAAGGGGGGTACCTCAGGGATCAGTCCTGGGGCCAGTCCTCTTCAATATCTTCATCAGTGACATTGCAGATGGACTGGAGGGCAAGGTTTGTCTGTTTGCAGATGACACCAAGATCTGCAACAGAGTAGATTATCCAGATGGGGTGGGTAGAATGAGAAGAGATCTGGATAAACTAGCAAAATGGTCAGAAGAGTGGCAATTGCGGTTTAATGCAAAGAAGTACAAGATCATGCACATAGGGACGAGAAACCTTGAAGCCACCTATAGGCTGGGAGGGGAATTGCTGGCTGTCACAAGGGAAGAAGGAGATTCGAGCGTCATCATCATCGATGACCTGAAATCATCCAAGCAGACCACTAAAGCAGTAGGTAAGGCTAGAGGGATGTTGAGGTGTATTAGTAGGGATATTACAAGTCAGAAGAGGGAGGTAATAATCCTTCTTTACAAGACACTAGTTAGGCCCCATCTGGAGTGCTGCATGTAGTGCTGGAGGCCACACCTTCACAAGGACATTAACCAAATTGAGGCAGTCCAGAGAAGAGCAACCAAAATGGTGCAGGGATTGCATCAGAAAACATATGAGGACAGATTAACTGAGCTTAATATGTATACCCTAGAGCAAAGGTGGGAGAGAGGTGATATGATTGAAACATTCAAACACCTTAAAGGCATTAACAAGGTGAGAGTCTAACATGTTTCAGTATAAGAAAAATAACAGGAGAAGAGGACACAGCGTGTGATTAGAGGGAGGCCGATTAAGGGGTAATGTGAGGAAGTTCTTTTTCACAGAAAGGGTGGTGGATGCATGGAATGGCCTACCTCAGGAAGTGGTGGCTATGAATACAGTGCAGGGCTTCAAACAGGCATAGGATAGGCATAAGGGAGCAATACAGATGAGTATGAATAGATAGGCCATTGACAGAGCAAAGGCCGGTGGCACATTCATAAGGTAGAAAAAGAAATGGGCAGACTGGATGTGCTTTGCGGTACTTATCTGCTGTCAATTTGTATGTTTCTGTGTTTTTCCAACTCCCCTTCTTCTCCCTTAAGTCTTAAAATCCCACCTCTTGTCTTTCTCCTTTCACTAATGTACCTATGAAAAGTCTTGTCCGCTTTCATTACTGCCTAGGCTGTTTTTCTTCCGTTTGCACCTTTGCACTCTGACTGCCTCCTCTGTTTATCCAGATACACTACCCTGTCCTCCTCCTTCTGTATTTCCTTGTACTTCCTGAAAGCCAACTTTTTTGCTCTTGCCTTCTCGGCCACTTAAACCTTTGAGAACCATAGTGGTTTTCTTTTTCCTTTGCCTTTGTTTATTTGCTTAATGCAATGGTTTGTTGCTTCCACTATGGCTCCCCTTAGATGGGCACACTGTTCCTCACTCCCTATTCGGGCTTTCCTGAGACATAACCCCAACTTTGCAGAGTCTGCCCTCCTGAAGTCCTGGATCCTCGCTTTTGTGTGGTTTGACTCTGCCACTGTACTGTATTGAACCACACTGTGCGATGATCACTGGACCCCAGGTGTCCATCGACCATGACATCTGCAGTTCTGTCCCGTTGGTGAGTACCAGGTCCAAAATCACACCTCACAGGTGGGCTCTAGCATTAACGTCCTGAGGGGAGTCCAGTATGTCCCTGCTTTGGCTTCGGCTGGGATGCTCCAGTCAACGTCC
Organism: Neoceratodus forsteri; assembly: GCA_016271365.2. Lineage (NCBI taxonomy): Eukaryota > Metazoa > Chordata > Ceratodontiformes > Ceratodontidae > Neoceratodus > Neoceratodus forsteri. Next base: position 206,684,463 of record CM057459.1, read on the forward strand.
GGCAGATTGAAGTCACCTACGAACAGCACTTCCCATTTAGTCGGCATCTTATGAATGGCTTCCACTAGAACCTTGTTCAACTTTTCCCCTTGTGCTGGAGGTCTGTAGATCATGCCTGTGCAAACAGCGGTGGGCTCTGCCCATCTCCGGGGTGACCCACAGGGTCTCTGCCCCCCCCCCCATCCTTGTACCCAAGTTACTTTTATACCCTCCCTGACATAAATAGCTACCCCCCTTCTTTCCTGACTAGAGTATAACGTGGTATAGCTACATCCCAGTCATGGTTCCCATTCTACCATGTCTCAGTAATAGCGACAATGTCCATGTCAGCCACTACCATCAAGGCCACCAGATCCAGGATTTTATTTCCCAAGCTGCGAGCATTCGCACACATATGACCTTCCATATTTTGCTACTTCCCCTTTAATGTGAAGAAGGATTTCCTTACGTCCATCCTGAAGCTTCCCTTCACCAGTTTCCTTTCATTGTCTGTTGTTGCCTTGCTCTTGTTTCTTGTTAACAGGGCACTGGTGTCCACATTATTAATATCCCTAGGCTCCTGCTTATCATATTCCCCCCCCCCCACACACACTTTTTCCCTCCTGGCCTCTGGTGTGTACATACCAAGACTCTCCAGCCCCTCCTTGAATGTCTTCCTCCTAGTACCCCTGAATCATCCCCATGCACCCCAACATCGTGTTTACTTTCTCTGCAGCCTTCTGCATTGGGCATGGGATATTATATTGTCACTAATAATGATCCCTAGGTCCCTCTTCTCAGATGTCTGTCTGTTCAGGCTGGCCTGCCGGTGGAGCGGTTGTATTTACGCTCGCGACGCCAGTGACCTGGGTTTGGGAACCGACCGAGGTTGCTGGAGGACCAGCCGGGGGAGAAGGATGGAGTGTTCCGAGGACTGCTCTCCTTCTCCGGGGGAGGGTTGGAAGTGCGCCCGGTGCTCGACGGACCCCTGGCAGAGTCTGGGGGTTCCTACAGCTACTGGCGCCTAGCAAGTCCAGAGGGTGGGGGAGGCGGACGCGGGGCGTCGTTACCCCGTCCCTGCCCCCAGAAGAAAAAGCCAGGGGAAAAAAGGGAACACTGCTAGCGCCCTGATGCGTCCACTATGGCTTCAGTTAACCCTCCAGGCTGGCCCTCTGACCTATCCTGACGCTTATGGCATTGTGTTGGGAGCGCAAACCCTGCCATGGAGGGCAATCCATGAGGTATATCAGAGTCGCGGCTGTTGTGGGGTTGAAGTCTGTGGTCCATAACCGTCAGAGGTATCGGGCGGCTAGTGGCTCGGGAGATTAAAAAAAAAAAATTAAAAAGTCTGTTCTACACTCACTCCCAACAACTAGTACTCTGTTTTTGGATTTCTTTTGCCAGTGTGCATGCGTTACATTTGAGTTGGCATATCTTGGAACTCTCTTCAAGTTTGTCCAGGTCCATTTTCATTGCCCTCATTCACTGTGCTGTATCCACCATGCTACAGAATTTGGTGTCCTGTAGATACCATCTTCGGTATCAGCAAGATCCTTCTCTTGTGTCTAATTATGTTGAACAGGAAAATAACATTTGGGCAAGCTTCCGTCTCATCACAAAAAACTCTGCTCCGCACCAGGACAACACTGTGCCATTTCAGTCGGTCACAACTGTAGTAGAAGACTACAGATCCTAAACAGCTACACATCAGGTATAATCCTTTCAAATACCGACATGGGGGAACATTCTGGCCAGTGATGACCAAAGTTGCCAGTCTATACCTAAGCTGTTAGCCAACTAGAGTGTATTTTGAGAGAGGATATTTAGTGCTATGAGTAGTATTGTTACTAACTAAAGAGTCGCTGCACCAGACAGTGTAGAGAAACTGATATGAATCTGAGATTGTTTGCTGGCCTACTCACTCATTAGCAGTGCTTGATAAGAACACTGACCAAATCTGACATGAAAATAATCCGTTGCCTGATCTAATGGAACTCTGAATGCTCTTTTGATTTTGCAACCAAAAAAATATATTGGCAAGGCTCCAGATAAGATTTCTTGGGATGAGTACTGTACTCCTCTATTTTGAAAGTGAGGTGAGTAAAACAAATTCAGATGCGTACAAATGTCTGGACAGAGTGGAGTGAGTAGTACATTTTAAAAACAATGTTTTTTTTCCTAGATAAGACTTGATCAGGTGCCAACAGTGCTGCAGATAATGTTGTGAGTAGGAAGTCATTTACTCAGCAGTTTTAAAATATAGTGAGTAAAAAGAAAATTAGGATGGGTAAGTGCTGTAAATCTGGAAAAATTGCTCCTTTTGAATCACTAGTTATGTTATGAAGCACTATCCTTTGGAGTGTGGAGTATTTACAAATGTTGGGTGAGCATTGGTACTCTTTAAAACATTTTCTGTAGAGTATTTCCTAAAATGAGGTAAGTAAAATAGATTGGTACTGCCTTTATCTGGAACTTTGTAGGTGGTGCACTGCTGCACACATTTACTGTCCTCCTCAGCTCTGAAACTTAGAAGCTCTTTTTGATTTTTTTTGGTTTTTCTGCCTCCTTTCTCCAGCCTGACACCCCCGACCTTTTAGGGGAGACGACTGACATCCCACTGCCTTCCACCCTACCCAGATGGATCCCAGATCCCCATGGAGCTGCGGTTGTGCCCCTCGGGCGGGGAAGAGGCGAGGGACGAATGCCCCGTAACTTTCATTTTGTTGGTCCTGGGTCCATTGGGCGGGCGCATGCATATCGTGGGCACGGCACAGTTGCCCATCTTCCTGGCGGTGGCAGGCTCAATTACCATTTTCGCCCTCCCTGTACAGCGTGCTATTCCCCTGACATCATGGTGCAGAGTGACGACGTCCACGCTCTATCGCAGGCAGCCATTCCTCGAAGGGCTTGCAGTACTCCTGGACAAGTGTGCGGGCATCGTCATAGGATCTCAGCCTATCTTCCCCCATGACCCACCAGTGACCCGAGTCCACTCCGAATCCGGGTCGCCGGCGGGGTGCGAGGTGTGGCATCCAGTGCTTCAACCCTCTGCGCCACCGGGCTGGCTCTTTTTAATTTTTGTAAATAAAATATTTGATATGTGTTGCACTGCTTTACAAATTTGCTGTTCTCAACTCTTTTCTCAGACTTAAGAAATGCAAATATATGTTAAACTTTATGGGGAATGGCATAGTTGCCAAAGGGAAGTGAACTAGAACCGGACACATTGAGCTGCAGACTTCTGTACTAAGGGTGGTGGGTTCCTAATACTTCCAATCCTCAATTAAGTCATTGTCCGTTACAGTTAGAAACCACTAGCATAATTTTCAGTTTATTTTGTAACTGCACTAGGAAGAGTAGGCACTCTTATCTGTTATCAGAATGATAGAAACTAACTTGTTTCATGCTGTGGTGCTAGGGAATAGATGTCCAATCCGAACTGTTAGTGATCAGACTTAACACTGTCACTTGGGGGGGGTTAAAAACCTGACCTGAACAGTCTAACACTCAACTACTCACAATATAGTCGGTGAAGAATGCCAGTATCAGAGCTTACCTTCTTCGTCTGTGTTTTTTGTTTGTTTTGGGGTTAAACCAGTGTTTCACTGAACCAAAACCAAATCCTAATCCAAATAAAAAAAAAAAAATGGTGGATTGGCAAACCCAAAACCTAGATCTCCCTGATTTGCTCACCCCAGTCTGTGAATAAGTATGCAGTGCAATCGTGTACTAATTTAAAAAGGGCTTCCCAAGATATGCTGTGATTTTCTTGATGAGCAGAAATTGGTCCAGGCTTAATTTGAAGGCCTGTATGTCTCTGCTGGTAGGCTGTTCCATAGGTTCAGCACTTTCTGGGAGAAGCGCTCCTAATGTTACCCCTGAATTTCACTTCGAGCTTCATGACATATCACTGCAGCCTCCTGGAGGACAGCAGATCAAACATCTCTGACTGACTGACTGTTGTCGATACCTTGAGTGTGTAGAAACTGAGATAATGCCTCCTCTCAGCCTCTTTTTCTCCAGTGTGAGCATGTTAAGAGCCACCAGCCTTTACCAGAGCTCTTACCTTCCATACCCTGATCATTAAATGGTTTTGTATTGCATCCTCTTCACTGCCTCAATGTCCTTTTGTGTCGATAAGCCCAGAACTGCATGCAGTTCTCTTAAAGGAAAACTGCACCCTCATATCTTGTAAATTTTGTTCTGATGATGAAAATGCAAGCGCACAGTGGAAAGTCTGAGAGGTACGGCACTGGAGGTCATTTGATCACTGCGAGCCAGCCAACTAGACTGTACTCCTAATGACCATCTCGCCATACTGAGAAATTCCTATGGAGCCGATGAGCGTAAGGAAGACATCATTTTTCAGCTGGCAGCTACCACCCAGAACGTGGGACAGAAACTGTCCCATTACATAACCCGTGTAGAGACAATGATTCCTAAAATAGTTGAAGCTGGAGGAGTGATCCCTGCACAGGTTGCCCAAATTAGACTTGACCAAATTTTATGTGGTGCTGTATATTCACGTTGGACTCTCATAACTTTAAGATTAAAAGAACGACGAGCTAACCCTCCTAACTTCAGACAGCTTCTTGATGAGGCAAGAGAGGAAGAGTCACAAGAAGATATTGCCAATTCTTTGAGAGTGCCAGCCGGGAAAGCCTTCCCCTTGCAGCCGCAAGCTGTGAATAACCAAGAACAAACAGATATCTCGGATCTGAAAACACAGATAAAAGAAATCAGTGAGTGTGTCAAGGCCATGCAGATGACACAGATGCCTCGCCCAAGAGCCAACTCCTTGCCACCTGGGCGTGGACGCCCACTGAATTCTTCCTCTGATTCAAGAGTTGATCCGCAACTGTACCCAGAAGTGAATGGTTCTGTTATCATTGTGGAGAAGATGGACATATTGCACGAGGTTGTGTTAGATCTGAGAATCAGCAGTTAGTGAATGAGAAACAAGAGAGAGAGGACAACAGCCGCAGGGAAATGACAATGGAGCCCGGAGAGGGAGCAGGCCTGGAACTCCGAGATCGAACAGCTTCATGAAATGGACCAGCCCCAATCATACCTCTCAACTGTCCCTGATTTTCAGGGATGTCCCTGATTTTGCCTCATAATTTCACTCTGTCCCTCCTAAAAATTGTGTTTCCATGACCAAACAGTGGGGGTTGTAAGCACAAAATAATGTTAAACATTAAAGTTACAGACTTGTTCTTACTTAGAAAATGCATTTTACACTAAGCCTCTTACTCTACCAGCTTCCTGAGCTGATATCTCCAATTTTGAAGATGTGTCCCTAATTTTGATCCTTTGTCCCTGATTATTTTAAGCCTTGTCCCTGATTTATGAGGCAGGAGGTTGAGAGGTATGGCCCCAATGCATCTGTCAGAGACAAGTTACTGTCTGGACTGATGGATTCCACTCTACCATCAAGATTTCCGTGAAGGATGCCAGTGTGATGCCCTCCTGGACAGTGGGTCACAGGTCACCATCATTTATCGATCTTTTCACCAGAGACACTTAATGCATCTGCCTTGCAGCCTCTAGAGGACTTTCTGTATGGGGTTGTGCAATGCCAGCTATCCCTACGATGGCTATATCATTGTGCAAATTGAATTTCCAGGAACTTTGCTGGAGTCCCTCAAAAGATCGACACCTTAGCCCTCATCTGTCCTGATGCCCAGCTATTGGACAAGACCCTGGTGTTGCTTGGAATGAATGCCAATACATTTGGATGTCTGGCTCACTTGTGCCTGCAGAAGGCAGGTGAAAGAATCTATCAAACTTTACCAATCCACGCCACTCTGAGTACTGCCCACCTAGAGAGAGAGAGACCAAGGCCTGCAGCCAGATGGAGGAGATTGTTGGAGTCATAAAATGAGAAGCTATAGATCCTCTGATAGTACCCCCTGGTGCCGAGTGTGTGGTGGAAGGAGCAGTGGATTGCAAGAAGTCACTGCCAGACCAAATTGCTATTGTAGAGTCACCAGGAAGAGGTCTGCCAAACGGTCTGATGGTACAGCGAGGAGTGCTGCCCGGAAATGACGTGATGGTGAAGAGAGTCAACATCAAACTTAGGAATGAGACTCACAAGGATCTGACAGTGCACTCTGGTACAATGATAGCCAATCTGTATGCAGCTGATGTGGCCGTGGCCACATCATCGCCAGAGAAGACTGCTCGACTGGAGGAAGGAGCATTTAATTTTGGCTCATCTCCCATTCCTGCCAGCTGGAAGAATTGGCTAAAAAAGGAGTTGGTAGAAAGATCTGATGCATTTTCTTGCCACGAATGGGATGTAGGTTGTGCAAAAGGAGAAGAGCATCACATCCACCTACACGATGATTGCCCATTTCGTGAAAGGTTGAGGAGATTGGCGCCTGCAGACACTGAAGATGTTAGAAGACATTTTCAAGAACTCCTAAAAGCAGGGATAATATCTGAATCCTGCAGTCCTTATGCCTTGCCCATAGTGGTGGCCCGGAAGAAGAATGGGGCAGTGAGAATGTGTATTGACTATCGCACCCTGATTCATCGCATGGTAGCCGATCAATACACCATGCCTCGAGTGCAAGATGCCTTAGATAGTCTTACTGGCAGTAGATGGTTTTCTGTCTTAGACTTGCGCAGTGGCTACTACCAGATACCGATGGCTGAGGAAGATAAGGAAAAGACTGCATTTATTTGTGCACTGGGATTTTACCAGTTCGAGAGGATGCCCCAAGGAATATTTAGTGCCCCAGCAATGTTCCAGTGTTTGATGGAGAAGGTGGTGGGTGACATGAATCTTTTAGAAGTTTTAGTTTATTTGAATGACTTGATAGTGTTTGGAGAACACTGGAAGAACATGAAACCTGAGTACTCAAGGTACTGGACCGACTGAAGGAGCATGGTCTGAAACTCTTGCTGGACAAATGTCAGTTCTGCCAGACTTCTGTGAAGTATGTGGGACATATTGTTTCCGATCAAGGTATCAGTACTGATCCAGAAAAAGTGAAAGCTCTTTCCACATGGCCTAGACACAACAACTTGAAAACGCTTCAGTCCTTCCTAGGATTCTGCGGGTACTACCGGAGATTTGTAAAGACTGCTCTGGTAGTGAGGCCATTGTTCAGATTAACTCAAGGATATCTTCCAGTGCAGAAAAGCAAACGTCTAGAGGCCATGACAACTTCCCCAAATGAATATTTCAGAACAAATTAACCTTTTAGGGACCCATGGACTGATGAATGAGACTGCATTTCAAGAAATTATTCACCACCTGACAGAAGCTCCTGTTCTAGCCTTTGCTGATTACACCAAGTCATACACTCTGCACATTGATGCCAGCACGGATGGTTTGGACGCCGTACTCTACCATGAACATGACAAAGGTATGAGACCTGCTGCCTATGCTAGTCACAGTTTGACTCCTTCTGAGAAGAATTATCGAGTCCATAAATTGGAGTTCCTTGCACTAAAATGGGCAGTGACTGATCGATTCCATGACTACCTGTATGGAGCCAGATTCGTGGTGCTTATGGACAATAACCACCTTACATATGTACTGACATCTGCCAAGATGGATGCCACAGGGCATAGCTGGATCTCTGCCCTATCAACTTACAACTTCCGTTTGCAATATTGTCATGGGCAAAACAACACAGATGCAGATGCTCTGTCCAGACACCCCATAATACTTCTCCCATGGAGGGGCCCTGGACCTATATTACAGAAGATGGAGTGAAAGCTGTTTGCCAAATGATGCTGCCTGATGATCGACCTGCCGTCACCAACCCAGACCGAGCTGAGAATCCACTTGGAGTACATCCTGACGCCATACCGGAAGTGTATGCATGATTCACCACCCTACACAACACCTCTTTGCCTCATTTATCGCCTACAGATTTAAGAAAAGCACAGCGAGCAGATCCTGGTTTACGAGACATTATCTTAGCCAAGGAAAAGGGTTTGTCTTCCTTTCAAGTCAAAGCAAACCTGCCAGATGTATCACTTCTCATGAGAGAGTGGGACAAGTTTTTGTTAAAGCATGGGCTGCTGTATCGTATCTCAAAAGACACAAACTCAGTTTCCCAAAGAGCAACTGGTGCTGCCAAAAAAGTATCGTCGGATGGTTTTGCAAGCCCTTCATGAAGACATGGGACATTTGGGAATTGATAATACTTTGGGCCTGGTACAAGACCGCTTCTACTGGCCTTTCATGGCTATGGAGATGGAAAGACATTGCAAAAGCTGTAATAGGTGTGTCACCTGTAAAACTTTACCCAAAAGAGCAGCCCCTGTGGTGAATATCACCAGTAGTGGTCCTATGGACTTGGTCTGTATGGGTTTCCTTTCCCTTGAACCTGACAGAAAGGGGATCAGTAACATTTTAGTAGTAACTGATCACACAAACTGCTATGCACAGGCTTTCCCTACAAAAGACAAAAGAGTAACCACTGTGGCTAAAGTATTGTGCAAAACGTATTTTGTGCACTATGGACTCCCCAAATGCCTGCACTCAGATCAGACCAAGGGAGAGACTTTGAGAGTCACCTGATCAAAGAACTCACAAGCATCATGGGCATAGAGAAGTCTCGCACTACCCCCATATCACCCTCAAGGTGACCCTCAGCCACAGAGATTCAATAGAACCCTACTTGATATGCTAGAAACATTGGATCCTAACAGAAAGCCATACTGGAGCCAGCAAGTACCTTTCCTAGTTCATGCCTACAACTGCACTAAAAATGATTCCACTGCGTTCTCATCCTATTTCCTAATGTTTGGGAGAGAAGCCAGACTTCCAGTAGACTTATGTTTTCGGGTGTCTGCAGATGGCACTTTAACAGTGTCAGTGGCTCAGTAGGTAGCACACTCACCTCTGAGGCCGGGAGATCAGAGGGCTGTGGGTTCAGTTCCCACATCTGTCACTTGGGTTAATATCCCAGTACTGACACTGTAGTGCAGCATGAGAGGGGTGCTGCACTTCTGAGGTGCTGTCTTTCGGATGAGATGTCAAACTGAGGTCCCATCTGCCTGGATTGGTGGTAGTTCAGGTGGATGTTAAAGATCCCATGGCACTTATCGAAAAGAGTAGGGGTTTTTATTGAAAAGAGGACTCCAGAAGCAAGGAATACAAAATACATAAACCAATACATACAAAAACAGAGCAAAAATAACTGAACTAAACAGAAGAAACTGAAAAAAGAACTCATGTCAGCCATTTTTCACAATGCAACCATAAAGAGGAACATTTAGCATGGCCATAGATAGTCATATCAGATTCATAAATCTTCCATAAAGTAGACTTAATATTGAAAAAGCTCTCAAATGAAACCATACGTTGTTGAGTGGACCAATAACACCTGGATTGCCAAATATAAAAGCGAATGACAAAAAAACAACAGTAAAGTGTCAGCAGGATACACGGACCATTCACCCCCATTTGTACCATACATTAGAGTCCTATAAGAAAGTGACTGAAAGAGAGGCTCATTCAGTGAGTAGCTAACAAAACCCAAAAGGATTTAATATACGGACAATCCAAAAAGATGTTCCTATGCTTTCTAACAATGATCCACATGACTCACGGGTACATGCTCTCACTAAGCTGTTTATGTTTGTGCGTGTTACCCACTGGTAATCTGCCATAGGAACCCAACCAAACACTATCACATATACAGTCAGGTAACCGTTTACTGAGAGTAACAATAAACTCTATCTTGAGACTGGGGAGGACTATCCGGAAAGGTCAAAATATCAGAGAAATCAGTTAAAACAATGGAATCGTATAACTGCTTCCTAGTCTTCGCTTTCCAAACAAGAAACAGTGATCTTCCATTTCAATAAAGATTTAAAGGCTTCCATGCCATACTTGGGAAACAGGGAAGTCTGAGCAAAGAAGTCGACTTGCCCTGCTTCCACAGAGGCATTCCAACCAAAAACAATAATCGAACCAAAGGAAACCAAACCTTCATACCAGGTCTAAGTAGAGGACTAAAACTGTAAGAAAAAAAAACACTAAGAAAAAAGGCCACATGATGAACCATACCAACCCTACCTTGTCGAATATTCCTATAAGTGAAGCCTCTTTTAATGGGATTCAGTCTACTTCCCCAAAAGGCCTGGAAAAAAACACTATATAGGGAAGTAAAAAGGGACATCGGAGGTGGAAACACATAACTAATATACAAAAAATAGGTAACAACAAGGTTTTAATAAGCAACACCCATTTCCGTTTAGCGATTTGTTTACCCTTCCAACTCGCTACCCTTGATTGAGCTATACACAATTTATGAGACCAATTGGTATACGACATGTCACCATCACCAAATTCTATTCCTAAGATATGTATCGGAGCTTTAGAGATTAAAACATCAGCAAGGAGAACGGTGTCCAGGATACTAGAGGTACCAAAGGGAAAACCCCTACTTTTCTCATAATTAATCTTTGAACCAGAAACACTAGAAAATAGATTCAGCACATTACTCAATATAGGACCTTCCGTAACCTTTGAAAGACAAATAACTAAGTCATCAGCATATGCAAGGACCTTGATAGGCACAACTCCATCTGCAATACTGACTCCAGCCAGACCATCATGAACACTAATCAGACGAAGTAACACATCAATAAAAAACACATACAGGACCGGACTCAAGGGCATCCCTGTCGAACCCCTCTCCATACCACAACTGGAGTATCAATCCATCCATTCACGCTCGCAGAAGGAAGCGGAATGATACAATAACCGATCCAATCAATAAAACCTTGTGGCAAACCATACGCACGTAAGACAGAAAACAAAACTCATGAGAAACACGATCAAAAGCTTTTTCTTGGTCAAGACTAAGTAAATACCCTTCCAGTGAACCTAACTGAGATGCAGAGAAAAGTTCTCGTAACAATAATAAATTATCATTTTGGGTTCTACCAGGTATGGAACACGTCTGATAGGGACTTATCAAGCTATCCACAAGAACAGACAATCGACGCAAAAAAATTTTACTCAAAATTTTTAAATCTGTATTCAATAAACTCATTGTTCTCCAATTACTCAAGTCCGCTTTCAGACCTTTTTTATACAGTAAAACCACCAACGCTTGATTCATTGAGGGAGCCAGTCGAGAAGTAGGCAACATTTGGGAAAACACCACAGTCAATATTGGAACCAAATCCACATGAAAGGTCCAGTAGAAATCCGCTCCAAACCCATCCGTACTCGCGAAGAATCTACATTCAATGAGAAAATAGCATCCTTAACCTCAGATTCAGAAATAGTTCTCAACGCGCTGCCGACCATCAGCAGCAGATAATTGTGGTATTGTAATCCATCAAAATCTATCAATCCGCACTGAACCCCATCATCCTTCTGATATAAAGATTCCAAATAATGTCCAACTATCTCAAGTAGAGCCGAAGGAGTCTTAACCAAGTCACCAGATTCATTTTGTAATTCTGAAATGAAACGTTTACTCAACCCTGTCTTTGCAATCTTGAAAGGGATCTAAGGCACCTTTGTGCAATTTCAGACCAAATCGATGTTCATGGTCTAAAGACTTTGCCCTATCATACCTATATTCCATCATACGATTTTTAACATTTCTAATTTGAGTACTATAGTCACATCCCTCAGTTTCCGTCAAAGAGATCAATTTCTGTAACTGTGCTCTATGACGTAAGTATTCCAGATACTTTGTGGTGCTTTTGGTGCGAGAGTAAGTCTGGAAAAAAGTCTTCCAGTCTGTCTTAGAATCTTCCCACCAAGAAACAGCATCTTCATAAAAGTCAAAGACAGAAAGCCTAGCCTGTAATTCTAACTTCCAAGATCGTTGAAGAGGTTCCTCACTCAATAAGGAGGAATTCAACCTCCATACATTCTTTTTACATCTTGAATACCTTCCCACGTCAAGCAAACAGTAAGAGATTTATGGTCAGAAAATTCTCTACACCGTAAATCCACCTTATTAACTTGTAAAACAACAGAAAGAAAAATAAAATCTATCCTGGTGGATAATGTATTCTTAAAAACGTCTTACCACCCTCAGAATAGACACAACGATATGCATCTTTGAGCTGGGCAGTATCTAATATCTGTATTAATTTATGAGAATCACAAAACAATTTGGACGCCTTCATACCTCTATCCCTAGTACTAAGAGCACAATTAAAATCTCCAGCCCAAACTAGTGTTTAGAGGTATACAAATAGGGTTGAATGTCTTGTAATAGTGCAACACGGAGCTTTGGTCTGTGGAGTGTAAATATTAATTAATCGAAATCTTTCCCTTCCAAAATTAAGATCAAGCAACAATGCTCGTCCCGGAGAAATGTCAACCATCCTTGATACTTTCAATTCTGGATTGGCAAAAAGTACCCCAACCCCTGCACAAGGGGATTCCCCATTCGACCAGAAAGACACCCCCGAAGACCATAGGTTACGTGCGCGTTGCACTTCACAAAGAGATTTTAAATGTGTATCCTGGAGACAAATCACATCACTGCGTAAGCCATGTAAACAGGACATAGTAGTAACCATCTTCCTGTGACTCTTAATACTATTAACATTAATAGTAGTAAATGTCAAAGAAGCCATAATAAGAAAACAAAGAAAGGGAGAACAATATTTCAGGATCATACTAGCCTCATGAGACTTTAGAAACACATCTACGCTGAGAGCGTCTAGGTAGACCCTCCACCTGTGTTACTTCACCATCATCACCTTCCGAAAAAGCGTCAGTAATCACAGAAGCTCTGGAAGAAAGATCTGAGTCTTCACCATCAGATTCATCCTTCGACCCCAAAACAGCAAAGCTGTTACTTAGTTTCCAAGATTCAGAAACAACTCCACTAGTAGAGGCCACAGGTACCGGCCGAGCAGGAACAGGTTTCCCGATCTGTGAGCGTTTTAGCAATGACCTTTTAAAAGGCAACACTGGTGACGGAGGAGGAGGCATCTCTGGATCCTCTGACCTGCCACACAGAGATAAATCAGAGGCGCATAGGAATGAGACAACCCCAGGAACTACTGAGGAATGTAGGTCCCGCAGCTGGCAGAGCAGCTGGAACCAAGCACTCAAACCCATGTTTGGAACTGTTAAAGAAGATGCACTAGGTAATGGCGAAGTCGGAAGTGAGTCTCCACCAATAGGGGAGGACAGGGTCAAATTCGCATGTTGAGCTCCTACAATCAAGCCTTCACGTGAAGGGCAATCATCCCTATTATGGGATGCCCAAGGACATTTAGCATAGCCATGTCCAGTCTCTTCACATAAATTGCATTTAAACAGGTTAAGGCATGTGGCAGCCAAATGTCCAAATTCAAAACAATGGGAACAGCGAGGAGTGTCACAGGCTGTATTGAGATGAGTCCTAGAACCACATTTAAAACAGGATTTTGGCTGACCAACATAAAATAAACTCCGTCTATCCTTCCCCCCAAAAAAACTATTAGGCAAATGTTGGCCATTATTTGAGGCAAAAAGCTTTACCCTAATTTTCCAACCCCCATTCCAAATTTGTTCACTATCAAGAATCGGTACAGGTTTATCTAGTACTTCACATCTTCTACGCAGCCAGATAAGGATATCCTCAATATGTACTCCTTCTTTACGGAACATGATCGTAATTAACTTAACAGGACGGTTTGGTAAGGCACAGCAAAAAAGGTATCCAGAGTGGAGAATTCTAACCTTCTGGAAAAGAGACCAAAACGCCCATACCTGAAGGGGTTTTGAAACTAACATCGAGTTAGAATTACCCAAATGAATCAGAGCATAAATATCAGCAGACAAAAACTTCATAGACCCTTTTAGCAAAACTTTGGCAATATAGAGCCTATCAGGTAAATCCTCCAAACCCCCTTATAAATCAAACATACAGGATTCCTACGAGGCGCAGGTTCACCCTTGTTAGAAAACAAATCAGAAAGTTTAAATGGGGGGGTGACCTTTGTTTTCCTGCACAGGGACAGAAACAGCTATTTGAGGAACAACACCAGAAGTAGATAAAGAGATAGCTGGAGTAGTAACCACAGAAACAGGTGGAATAGAAACAGACTGTTGAGAAGTAGCAGGCACAGAGTCAGTACTAGATAAAGTACATGTAGTCACCGAGTTACTAGCAGAGGAGTGGTAGCGTTGTACAGCTGCATCTGCTGGATCCGGCACCCAGGTACCATTAGAGCTAGGCAACCACCCTGCTGCAGCTATTGCTCTTTCAGGAGACCAACAGAAAGAGTCATTATGAGGCAAAGAGGGATCTAAGCTCTGTGCAGCAGGAGGACACTGAATAGCAGGAGAAAGATGTAAGTCAGATACCGGTAAAGGTGAAGCAGGGCCAAGTCCAACAGTTCCCTTCCCACAAGCAAGGTACTCCCATCTCGGTAGAAAGACCAGTTTCGTGCAACATAACCTCGCCTGTTTAATAATGGAAGTCATACCCATCCGCTTTCGCAAAATGTTGCCGCTGCAACAACTAAGCTGCAGGATGGATGCATCATCCTCCCGACTACCAGAATCCGAGTTTTGGTCAGGAAAACAGGCAGGATCAGTCCAAAGTGTAGGAGCCAGGCTAGACTGTACCTGAGAGGCAGGAACGCTCTGCTGCGCACCAACGCTCGCATCACAATGCCGCGACCCGGAAGTAAGGGAGGTCGATGCGGCCAAAACAGTCGAGCCAGCACGCAAAGCAGCAATTTCAGACTGAAGCTGAGCCTTACGACGTGAGCAGCGTTCAGCTGCATCCTGCACTTCATTCAGCAAACGTTCCTTCTCAGTAAGTGCAGAACTCGATTCCTTCAATAAAGTGCACTGTGTAGGTACCTTAACTGCATCCTCAAGCTGCATCAACCGTGTCAAAAACTCCATAGGCAAGGAAGCTTCCTGATCAGCAACAAGTAAATCCACAGCCTCAGGTTCAATGGGAGCGTGGGAGGAGGCCCACTCCCCTGTCCCAGTCACCTCCATCTCCTCCAAAGTCAGAGCAGAAGTGGCCATCTTGCGTCCATCCACCAAAGGTTCCCCCTCCACAGAGTAGGGGAATTTCCCCAGTGTCCTGGCCAAATTTCCCTCATGCACTAAAAATACCACCAACAGCTTAATCTGGTTCAAGGTCAGTTGGCATTCATCTGTATCCCGCTCCCCTCGGGTCGTGCCTGAAAATAGGCAGGATTTGTCTAGTGCACTTACCCGGTCAACAAATCTAAATAAATAAATAAATAAAATAACAGAAACACACTTGGAGTATACCAGGAGGCTGCAAGCACAACTTACTGAAGCCTATTGGGTAGCCAAAGAAGCAGCTGCAAAGTCTGGCCTAGCAAACAAAACAGATATGATAAGAGAGTCCGAGAACAAGATCTTCAGCCTGAGACCAGTATTGATTCCAAACTTGGCACTGACAGGCAAACACAAGATAGAAGACCGTTGGAAATCTGATCCTTATGTAATAGTGGAACAGCTTCCACATTTGCCAGTGTACAGATTAAGAATAAGAATGGAGAATGGAAATATGGTGGTTGAAACTCTGCATCGAAACCGCCTCTTGCCAATTGGTCAGCTGTTGCCAGAAGTTGTAAATTCAGAACCTCTCATCATCCCTTCCCTTCTACCTGCACACCCACCCATATTCTCTGGCTCGGGCCCCACGGTCATACCAGACTTTCTGCCGCTGTTGTGCAGTGGCCAGGTGCTCCTGAGCAAACCCCATGAGTCCCTAAGGCGGGTCCTGAAGTTCAGGACATACTCCACAACAGACTCCTTGGGAGGCACGGTCACCCTCCCATTCGTCTCCGAATCAAATCTAGTGGCCCCGCACCCATGACCAAACAGGAGCTCGAAGGTGAGAACCCTCAGGACTCCTGTGGGACTTCCCTGTATGCAAATAGGAGATGAGGCAAATATTTGTCCCAGTCTCTCTTATTCAGCAAAGTCCTTAGCATGGTCTTAAGGGTTGAATTAAATCGCTCCACTAGACCATTAGCTTGGGGATGGTATGGGAGGTTTTGAGCTGCTTTACCATCTCCCACAAACTACTCATTAATCCTGACATAAAATTGGCACCCGGTCTGACAGTATCTCCTGGGAAAGCCCACCGGCTAAATATTTCCAACAGTGCATCTGCCACTGGTCCTGCCTCAGAGGATGTTAGGGCCACTGCCTCTGGGTATCTAGTGGCATAGTCTACAACTACCAGGATATGCAACTTGCCAGTGCGACTTGGGGTGCTCAATGGCCCCACTATGTCCACTGCTACCCTCTTGAAGGGTTCATCAATAATGGGCAGGGGCACCAAAGCTGCCTTGGCCTTGTCCCCCATTTTCCTACCCGCTGGCACTGTGGACAAGTCCGGCAATAATTTGCCACATCCTTGCCAATACCAGGCCAGAAGAAATTGTTGGTGAGGCGCTTTTTCGTGCACCTCACTCCCAAGTGCCCTGAAAAAGGGATATCATGTGCAAGGGCCAAAAGCTGCTGACGGTGAACCTTAGGGACTACCAGCTGCTGGAGTACCTCACCAGCTAGCCCTTCCTCTGTTGTACATTCTCTGTACAACAGCCCATTGTCCCAGTAAATGGACTCTTTACCCCCCTGAGAATGCTCAGCCCTATGAGCTATTTCCCCTAGTTTTTCTCCAGGGTAGGGTCAGTTCGCTGTGCAGCACCAGCTGCCCCTCGCCTGACCCTTCCCAGTGCCCCTTCTGAAGGAAGTCCTGTGGGTCCTCTATTTGTGACTGGGGTTCTGACTGCAGCTTCTAGCCAGCCCTCCCTGTGCTGGACACTTCCTCAGCTGCTGAGGGTGTGGCTGGACCACCCAGAGTCAACCCTCTTCCCTCAGAAGCTTGCCTTGTGCCTGACCTACGAGTTACAACACACACCAGTTTTTACTGGGGTCCAAATCCTTCCCCACAATCATACTTACAGGTAGGTCCTCTACAACTCCCACCTCCTTTTCTACATGGCCCCTTCCCAGCTGAGGAAGACTCTAGCCATTGGTAATGGGACTGGTGGCCCTGTGAATGCCCGGACCTTGGAGTATTTCCCAGGCACGATCTGCTCTGCCCGAATGAGATCTTGCCTTACCAGGGAGATGTTAGCACCTGTGTCCCATAGTCCCTGTGTTACTATTTCATTAACTGTAATGGGACGCAGATTCTCATCAGAGGAGAGTGGTTCTTCAGACTGGACACACCCTAAAACACACCAGTGCCCTTTGATCACCCCCGGCCCCAATATCTCTGCCCTTAACCAGTTTCTGAGGGCAGTTATATCTCAAGTGTCCCACTTGATTGCAAATATGACATTTCTTGGGACCTATTTCTTGAGTCCCCTTAGAACCAGAGGGCTCTACTTTGGGCTCAGGTGCAGGCTGGTTTCTTTGGGCTGCCCCATGGGATCCCTTATGCCATGTGCTGCCCCATACCATAAGACTTCGTTGTGTGTGTGGCCGTTAGACAGATACTCGCCAGCTTCCAGCACCTCTGTGGAAGAGGCGATGCCCTGTCTATGAGCCATACACGATGTCCTCAGGTACAATTTTAAGGAATTGTTCTCTCACTAATACATCTCTAATCAGTTCCACAGTAGTTGCTTTAGCCCTCCATCCACCTATCAAGGTAGAGTATACAGTTTAACCTGCAGTTCTGCATAACTGTCTTCTGGGCTTTTCTTTAACTCCCTAAATTTTCTTCTATAAGCCTCAGGAGTTAATTCAAACGTTTCAACAACACTGTTTTACTTTTATCATAATCAGCATAGTCTTCATTACTCATTTTAGCAAATGCATTCAACGCCTCCCCTCAGCAAGGGTGAGATAAGTTGACCAGGAAGCCTTAGTCAATTGTATTTGATTACATACTCTCTCAAATGACCTTAAAAATAAATCAAGGTCATCTCCCTCTTTAAACTGAGGGAACAATTTAGAATTCATTTTGGCTTCATTAGGTAAACTCACTCCACCATTACTCACGGTTTGCTGACTGCGGAGGGTCATCATCTCCTTCTCGTGCTGTTGTCTCTGGAGTTCATGCTGTCGTTCTTTCTCTCTGTCTGCCAACCTTCTTGCTTCTGCTTCAGCATCCAGTCTTTTCGCCCAATGCCTTGTCTTGCAGCAATAGCTGCAGTCGCAGTGCCTCAAGCTGATTTGGGGGCCTGCTGCCTCAATTCCTGACTCACCCCAACGACTGTCTGCTTCAGATCATGTGCCAAGAGAGTAGCTATGAGATCTGCCTTTTCTTCTGCTTCAAACTTTCAGGCTGAACTCTTTCCTGGCACCTTTCAACAAGCTGTGGCACAGTAAGTGAGTCATACTCGTGAGCTCATTCTCTACTGCTACACTATACTGTGCTATCTAGAAACAAATAAAACTGTTGTACAAATGTATCCTCTTGTATATCCTGTTTTGCAATGCTAAGGTAACTGTTCCACTGGCAAACTCTGTATCAGTGTGCTACGCAGTCCGCTATCATCACCCCACCACTGCCAACCAATATGTGACAACCCACTTCTCCCTCTGGGCTGAAACAGCTTTTAGAGAGGTGTGTGTCCTCAGGTATTCGCTGCCACCAGCTGGACTTTCCTTCCGGCACCTCTTTCAAGTGTACAAACTTGAATAATCACACGGCAATTGCACAAGTTAAAGTCTGGCAGTGTGTCTCTTTCAGGTGGGGATGCTACACAGAGTTTACCCAGCCAGTGGAAAACCAAATCTTACCTTAGAAAAATGACATCAGAGACACAACTGTTGAGCAAATAAATAGCTTTTACTTAACAGAAAGTGCAATGAGCATTTACAGAAATGTATTTACAACACAAGAGAATAACACTCATACAGGAAAAGTAAACAAATGTTTTAAACAACAGATGGCAAAGAAGAAGGCTATTACTGAAATATACTATCACTAAACTACCCTTCCCTGTCCTTACAAGAGACACTGGACCCTGTTCTAACTGCCAGCTCCCACGGACATACCAGGTAGGCTCCAAGCTTATGTTTCCTCACAGCTCTCCAAAGGCAAGAGAGGTTCTCTGTCTTACAGAAGCTTAGATAGTCTATGGAGACTAGGTCATTCCTATTCTCCCTTAAATGCACCAACCAACTAACAAGTATGTATTTAATTGTCCCAATCAGAGTGAACACCTATTGGTGACCAATTATATTCCCTTTTCACTTTAAGTTTATATTTGAATGATCCAATCCATTCAAACTGCCCTGTGTCCGTGTCTGCAAGGTCTGTGTGTGTCTGGAGATGTCCACTCGAGATTTATGACCCAGCTCTTATCTAGCAGCTAGGAATTCCACAAGCTGGTTGCTGCTGGAGGATTTCAGCTTCAGTGTATTTTTTCCACACTGCTAAAAAAATAAGGCATCTACAGAATCCAAACCATTAACTCTTTCCTTCCCATTTCTGTCACAAACAGTCATTAGCAAGTCTCACTCTGACTCTTAGCTTGTGCAGAAGGCACAAAATTGCAGGCTTTGCTATCTGACAGCAGCAGGAGCTGTCCAGAAACACTTCTTCTCACTTCAAACTCTCATTTAAAGTCACACAGACAAACTGTAAACTTCAGAATCCTCAGGTTTAAAACTCAGTCTCTGATTGGTCCACACAACTCACGAGCTCTTCCTTCCGATTGGAAGTACTGCAGCTACCAATCGGATCCTACGCTGTTATCCAGCAACCTCAGCAAAGATGGCTGCCATCAAACAGTTCTTCTCGGCTCAGTCACTTTCCAGAAACTGTTAAATAATGTGGGCTCACTGTTGGCAGCATTTGGCTACATGGCTAGCACCCTCCTGGTCCCTTCTGAAGGTCACTAGCACCAGGTGGTACATTTTAAGGGAAGGAGTCAAGTTGCTGGCTCCGTTTTATGGGATCCCCAGACGGAGCTGAGTCTCTAAATGGCCGTCCTCGGCCCCTAAGCATTATGGGACATGTAGTCCCTGGTGGTCTCCATTTTTTCCTTTACTCCCCAACCCACTGGTGGCATTGGCAGGGTCGGGGAGTGCTTTAAAAGTTTAATGTTCTTCCTTCCTGGTCCCCCCAGCCCCTTAGGCAGTCTGGTGGGGCTGGGGAGATGACTCCCCTCCTTGCAGTGCTTCTGCCGCTTCTTGCGAGCACAGGCCACCAATGTGGCCTTGTTCCTGTGCTCCCTGCCCTGCTGTGCGGTAGTTCGGGGGCCGGGAGCAACTGCACTGTGCAGCTCACTGGCCACTTCTATTTAGGTGCAGGAGGTGCCGGAATTGCATTTCTTCACTCCCCGGACCCTTTTGCAGTTCGGAGGAGCCAGGGAAAGCGAGGAAGACAAGCGGCTCACCAGCCGCGAATAATACAGGCGCAGGAGGCGCTGAAGCAAGTTACAGCACTCCCCGGCCCTTTTGCAGTCCAGGATCGGGCCGTGGGAGTGAGAGACAACAGCAACTGCTGGAGCTGAAGGAGGCAGCAGCAGCCAGGTATGCTCCAGACTTTGGGAGTGGGGTTACATTGTCAATGATGTATCTCTCTAGTCTGAAACCAGCTATGTACCCTATGCTTTGTACTGTTATATTCAAATGTACTGTATGCTCCTGAATTGCTAGAATAGTCAATAAACTATAAGTTACAAAAAATGAAGAATGTGGTGACCCCCTCAGGGTCTTTTTTTTTTGGGGGCCCCGATCTTATTGGACCTCAGCCCTGCCTACCGTCCCCCATGCCCAGGTTTGCCCCCTGGGTGGGCACCTCCCAATCCCAATGGACACTGTTGGCAAGCCCTGCCTACCCCAGGGTCGGGGCCACAGGAGTGGGATCCCCGCAGACATCGGTGGCAGTGGAGGCGGCGGCAGAGCATGGCATCATGCCCAGGGGCTGGCTTTTTCTTGAATGTTGGACCCCAGGGCAGAGCCGCAATGATGTCCCGTATCCACCCCGCCCCTATAGTGACGGCGCCAGCCGCAGCGGCACTCCCAGCCTCTGCCAGGGTCCGCATAGGCCATTCTCTCCCTCCCCCAGAGACAGCAGTCCCTGGGATGCCGATCCTTCTCCTTCCTGGCCAGTCCTCCAACTCCTGAGTCCGTCACTGAACCCAGGATGATGGCGCCACAAGTGGATGCCTTGCCGCTGTGCCAGCGCCTTCAGTGTCTTTGAAAGGGCATGACCTCAGGATCAGCCCCCCCAATCACCACCAACCCTTCACCTTCTACACCCACCCTCTGACCAGCGGTAAGGCTGGAGATCAATTAGGGTCTATGGTAGAACAGTAGATAGGGACTTTAGGGTGAACTGGGTGGGCCTGGAGGTCCTTTTCTGCTGACAGTTTCTGTGACCATCCTTTCTGAAGCTGGACTACCTCACCAACCCTCGAACCAGCCTCTCCATCTCCCTGCACTTTTGGACCTCATCTTCAGCCCCAGGACTAGCCTCTTCTCCAGCCAACCACCCTCCCTGCTGCTAGAACACAGTTCCAGCCTCCTCCCTAGCCTACCATCCTCCCTGACCAGCCTCTCCTCCCCAGCAGATCACCCTCCCTGCAGCTGGACCACCCTCTCTCCCAGCCGATAACACTTCTTCTCCCAGCCCAGGCCTGCCCACCCAGGAGGTGGGTGGTCGAGACTGGTCTGTGGTCCAGACACAGTGAGGATGGTCAGCTGGAGAGGGAAGACTGATCCAGGGGCTGTGGTGATCCAGCTGCAGGAAAATATTTCTCAACTGTCCCACATTATGAGAAGTTCCTTATTTTACCTCACAAAAGCCCCATTCAACACTGAGAGGATTTTCCTACATTCAATATTAAGATTTTAAAGCAAAAGTTTACAGTAAATAATGTGAAAATATATTAATCAGCAACAAACTTTTTGAAGATAATGGCACACATTTCAACTGTGTTCTAAGCTACTTAGTTAAAATTTGATTAAGTGTCCCACATTTGGGGCCCGGGACAAAAGGCTGATCAGTATGGTAGGCGTCTGGGGAAAGGCAGGTCTGAGGGCTGTAAGGGTGGTCCATCGGCAAGGGAGAATCGACTGGATCGGGGGCTGGACTCTGGAGAGCTGGTCCAGGTGCACGAAGGATTGCTCTCTGGGAAGGAAAGTGCACAGCAGGAATGGCTAGGGAGAGTATGGTCACACCACTCAGGCTGCACTCGAAAACATATATTTATTTTGTTCACCCGGTAGGGTGCACTAAGCAGACATTTGCCAATTTTCAAGCACGACCCGGGAGGTTACAATACAAGTTTAGGGAAAGAGATTACAGAATCACAAATAGTAACACAGAGAGCGGTATACAGTACACATTGATTAAAAACTGATAGGTAACAAGCAATACATTCTAGGTAATACGCTCAAGCATCTAAAACGTTTAAATGAATACGCCGGTTGCAACCTGAACCGTAACTGACAGTCCCACTTTTTAAACTTAGTTGTTTCTTCCTGCCTCCTTCCAGAGTACGTTTACGACAGGACGTCAACCCAGCCGCTCTTATGTTGTTGGTTTTGCTTTGCGACTCTGTGAGGCCCTGATGGTGAAGCGGCTGCTGCAGTTGTGCCAAACAGCGGCGAGACAGTAGCGCTAATCTTGCCACCATGACCCTGGCCCCCAAGGAGCTCTCTAACCTGCTGGGGATTATCTCGGAGGAGGCCTGCGCTAACACCTTCGAGGGGCTCTCCACGGCCTTTCACCACTACTTTTCAAAGGCGGACCACTTCCGAGTGGGCTCGGTGCTGGTGATGCTGCTACAACAGCCCGACCTGCTGCCCACCTCCTCGCAGAGACTCACGGCGCTCTATTTGCTCTGGGAGATGTACCGCACCGAGCCGCTGCCCGCCAACCCTTTCGCCGCCGTCTTCGCGCATCTGCTGAACCCGGCCCCGGCGGGAGAGGAGCAGGACAGACCCCTGTCCGGTAGGTCCTTCCAAGTCGGCTGCTGAGACAGCTGTTCCTGGTACCGTTCCATCTGATCTCAGAAAATCAGACTCTTGATCTCAACAGAGTTAGAGCTTTCTCGTATATGTGGGGCTGCAGGGTTTTATTTGCCGGTGTTTAGGTTGTAACGTGGTAGGACTTTTACGAAAAACTTGCATCTACTGTTACTCTCTCGCTAACTGTACTCCTATGAATTTTGAAAATGGACTGTACCAGCAGTGGGCTGGTAGGTCAGTGGTAATGGACCACGGGTATGCGTGCATGGATGTTTTCATGAAATTTTGCTATACTGTTTTCACTGCACACCCCAACTACAGTGAGATCAGATGTGCCAAGATCTGCAAAGATTCTGAGTTTCAAGAAGTATTATCTAATTCCACTCCTCCATGTCTCTGCTCCTTTGCCCACAAGTGTTTGTAATAGTTGCCAACTAATGTATGTGCATATGCAAAAGTACTAATGGTGGAATTGTAGAATGAAAGCCATGTCTCCTCCTAACTCTAAGGCCAGTATATCGTTATACAGTGGAGTCTACTTAATACCTGATGATAGAGAATGGATCTGCTAAATTAATTTTTCTGTGCATGGGATCCCTTTGTGTCTTTTTAAATATAGAAGAGCCCTTATAAATGAATACCTGCTGGAGGAATAAACTAGTTAATAGAATAAAAGAGCTGTATCCAAAAAAGGTAGAATGTAATGATTTGCAGCGCTGTCAAAAGTATAGAGCTGTTAAATGAATAATTGTTCCTGTGCATCAATTTTGACCAGTGCAGTAGTTTTCAGAAAACCTTTTAAATGAATATCTGAGGAAAGATGTATCCTGAGAAAATAAGAGTTGATCCAGAAGCAAGCAGTTTGATACCTTTCATTAGATCAACTTAGATGTTAGAAAAAGAACAAAGTGGCTAAGCTTTCGGACCAACCAAGTCCTTCCTCAGAAGCTTTTGACCATTATTTAGAAAGCCCCATACTATTGACACCCAGATCGTACATAACCCCCCCCCCCGAAAGTATTCTTATTGGTTTAAAATACTCATTTAAACCATAACAGCAGTTTAACTCAGAGGACTCCATTTCACCAGTTTGTTTTAAACTAAGGAGTCTTTGAAGGTCAAATGTCATCCCGATGAGATAATGACTCTTCAAGCAGAAAGTTCCAGTAACATAAATTATGAATGTCTCAGTGTGCTTTATGAATACAGGCTTATGAAAAGCAAGAACTTTAGATTCAATACTAACTTAAGTACATGTTAAAATGTGATATTAATGTATGTTAAAACAAGCAAAAATATGTAACAGAAATTTTCTATATATGGCATAAAGATGGTTTAAAGTAGAATTCTCTAGTGTGAGCAACTGTTTCATATATTCATACAATATACAACCTATCTGGATATATATTCCCAATTATACTCTAAACTAGTTGCTATATTCCATAAACCATAAGCTATTCAGTGATGTAACATGATAATATCAATTGTTAGTATAAGAGCCAAATTAAAAACCTGTTAAGGACTCTTAAGAAAATGAGACCATTCATCGAATATGTTAAGGGTTCAGTATGTACCAATCACTACAACATAACCCAATGGAATTCAACTTTTAAGAGATCCCCAAGTAAATTGAATCCTGCATCCCAATATGTACAGAGTTAAAAAATGTGATGGTGTATAATCAAACTACACAGTAGCAGTCTAAGGAATCTGAATAAAAACACAATGGTAATAAACCACCCCCCCCACCCGGAAGGTAATTAGAAGGAAGTAAATATTCACTATGAAAGTGAGCCAAGAGTCCTAACGCACCATCATTTGCACCAATCACTGCAATATTTACCCAGTAAGCATTAATCCACGACAAAGGTGGCATCTAATGGTGAGTTAATGCATGGTTGGGACCGTTGTCGAGGCACGCAGGCAAAGTGCCTACAATGACCCAACCATGCATTATCCGATGGGCTCCTGTGAACAGATGATTAACCCTTGAAGACTGTGGATATATATCGCCCAGAATCTATATACGCCATGTATTCAGTTCTCAAAGGGTTAATGCGCTATAACATGGCTTGTGCTATGCTACTTTTATGTGGCTATTTCTTTACTTGTTATTACACACTCATCACGCTACTAATTATGTCACTTATTTATGATTTATATCTCATTCTTTATAAGGCTCTGTGTAAGTGCCACAATGTGCATGCACGGTGCACTGCCGACATTCCCTTCCATAGTGTGTAGCAACTTGTGAGATGTTACGAGTTTCATTCATGTTGCAAGATGCAGATAACATTATTTTGTCAATTATAAACCTCGCCATTCTGATTGGCTGTTCTACTGGTATACTTCCATTTTCCCTGATATTGCTGCCCTGCTGCCTTGTGGGAACTATCTGTTAGCTGCATGGTTTACTGTGCCGAAACACTAACACTAGTTCTGTTACCTGAGTGTTTAGAGCTCCTGTGACATTTCTGACCAACAGGTGGCACTAGTCCAACAGCACACCACTTTTGCTCTTTTTCTGAACAACGTCTTTTAGGATCTTGCTATTTTGCTATCCCATTCTGCTGCCAGTACTGCTATTTGCATCGGGTGCTCTCCTCGTCGCAAAACTAAACACTTTCAGCTCCCACATGTCTTTTCTTTACTGCCTGTTTCTCCACACGCTACACCTCAGTCGGACATCTCCTCCACACAGACTCCCTTTCCAACCAATAGGTGGCGACCTCATTCGCATTCCTGTGCCATTAGTCGCTGTCTCCTCTGTTGATCGCGCCACCTGTTGGTCGACCTACCGATGTACCTACTGCTCACCAGATTTCTTAACTGATTTGTACGCGCGTTCATGAGCTCAACACGGCATTATCGTCTCATAATGCCGTGTTGCTCTTCTACCACCTGACGCCCTTGCACCAATCGTCTTTGTTCCCTGCGATACTACTTTTTTTGCCATGTTACAAATGGAATTAAACCTGTCAAGGACCCCAAAGTGAGTGAGATCATGCATCCTAATATGTTCAGAGTTCAAAAAAGTGATGGTATATAATCAAACTGCTATATCTAAACCAAACACTAGTTAGAAAAAAGTAATTATTTACTATGTGTGTGAACTAAGAGCCTTAACATACTGCAACATCACTATGTTGTGTACCTGAATATAGGCCTACCTCAGTATAACCACAACCCCCATCATACTCGACTCACCTACACAACTTCCCTCATTAAAAAACAAACAAAAACACACACAGTTCTTTGGTGAGAAACCAACATGTTGATAACCAGTTAAAATGGACTCTATATATATAAAAAAAAAAAAAAAAAAGACACACTGAAGTCCTATTATATGTCCATCCTTTGAAGTAAAGGTCTGTGGAAGTTTAAATAGAATAATGTGACATAAACCCCAAATCTATATTCATGCCATCTTCCACCATATTGAGAAGTAAATTAAGCCGGCTCTCGGAAGCCTGTCTCTGTTGTGTACTTTTGAAATGTCCTTTTTAAGACCATTACTGACATATCTGAGACTGAGTGGTCATTCTCAGAGAAGTGTCACCCCACTGGTTTTTCTGTCATCTTCAAATTAATAGTGTGTCTGTGCACATTCTAGTGCGGATTGCTTGCTTTGTCTCTTGTACGAAGTGTGAGGACATCGCTTGCATTGAATGAAATAAACAACATTATTTTTATTTATTTATTTATTTTATTTATTTATTCTTTTTCCGCCCCAAGCTGCCTGCCGCCTGATATTTCTCGGCCGGGCCACGGGCTTCCACTTCCCCAAATCGGCCTCAGGCCCTCCGATACCGGTGGCTTACCCTCTCACAGTGGGCTGCGCACTTCCCTACATGCCGCGAGTCTTCGGCTAGGTCGGAGGGTCGCCTGGGAGCTAATCGAAGCCATGGCGAGCTTCATTAACGGCGTCTGGCAGCTAACTGTTTTTCCATTTTTCCTCCAGGGAGGCGGGGTCGTGCAATGACGTCTGCGTCCGCCCCGCCTCCTATACATGCCAGTGCCGGTAGCTGTGTGACTCCTGGCCTCCGCCAGGGGTCATCGATGCTCTGGGCACTACCCCCCCCCCGGAGAAGAACAGTCCCTGGGACGCTCTATCCTTCTCCTCCGGCTGGCCCTCCAGTGACCCAGGTCCGTTCCCAACCCGGGTTGCTGGCGTCGCATGCGGAAATCTAACGCTTGCGCCGACGGGCCGGGTAATAACATTATTTGATGTACATGTATAATTCCTTGTATGCTGAATTGTCTGTTTTCTGATGTAACCAAACAATCTGAAGTGGAAATGACCTCATAAGTCCTACATCTGGATTGATTACAGAGTTGTGTACCATTTAGTGTCATGGTATTCTGTTCTGGTCCAAGTTTACTCCTTATAATCAGGTTGGCTAAATTAGGTTGCTGTTTAAAAGATAGTAGTAGTTCTTGAAAAATACAATTTGGGTCTCATTCTCACTAAATATTGGGTGGAGGTCCTTAATAATCTTAGGCAGAAGTTCAGGGTCAGGGTAATACATGACTACTAAGGGTATTCTGTTGGTAGTGGTCCTTTCCAGATACTGAAGTAGTTCTCTTGGTACCTGTGTTGCACATTCTACTGTTCTGTCAATTTCGGCTGGAAGAGTGTCCTGCTCAATAAAGGTGTTTTCAACATAGCCAAATGTGTATGTCTGTCTTCCTCATTATAACAGATATGGTAATACCGTGAGTGCTTGGCTGTACATGACAGATTTTTTGTGTGGCTCAGGTGATTACTATTCCTGTGTAAGTATCTCTGTTGGCTTCCTGTAAATACATGTATGCAAGGTTCCATCCTTGATGGTGACTGATGTCCAGAAAATTAACACTGGTAGCAGAATATTCCAGGAAAGATTTATGGTTGGATGGTTATTCTGTTCCTGATGGAACTCCTCAAGTGTGTCAGTGCCCTCTGTCCACATTATAAACAAATCATCAGTGTAATGGAAATAAGCGAGTGGTTTGTGTGTAGAGTGCATTAAAAAGTCCTCCTCCAAATTCACCATAAAGAGATCACCATACTGTGGAGCCATCATGGTGCCCATTGCTGTTCCCATAGTTTGAACATAGAGAATACTGGATGGGCAACTATGCAGAACCGGTGTGTTCTGCCACAGAGGGGTTCTGATTGCCTCTGACCTCGAGAGCAAAACTCGAGAGGTCCATGGGAATCAGAACCCCAAGGTGGCAAAACACACTGGTGGTGCATAGAGTTGCTCGTCCTGCATTTTTTATGGTGTATAGTACTGTGTGAAATACTGTATGTGTTTTTATATGGAGGATAGTGGATGGGCAACAGTGAACAACAACACTGTTGTTCACTTTGAGAGGTTGTGATGACAACCAAGAAAACCTCGAGAGCGAAGCACTGTGAAGCCCAGGTTAGCTCTAAAAATAATAGCCACTGCCCCACCCCTGCAATGCTTTCTAGGGCAGTGCATTATGGAGTACCCGACGGGGATGGCGGCCTCTAGAACTGGACCAGCATTGTCACTCAACCAGGTCTCCATAATGCAAGCCAGGTTGACAGAGGAAATCAAGTCCGCAAAAATAATGGTATTGTTCCTTATGAACCTGGCATTGCAAAGCACTGCCCGATGAGGATTGGAGGAGGCTGCCGGCCCTCTAGCTGCCTACCCATTCGGTCTGGTGGGACCCCTGGGTACAGGGACCAGACACGTCTGGCATCTCTCTCTGCCCTGTTTAAACCCAGGGTGTCTCCTGGACCTCGCAACCTCAGTGTTCCTCACCACCCTTCCCCTGCCAGCAAGGACTCGCCCACCTCCTTGTTATCCCGACCTCCCTACAGTGTTTAGCTGCGATGGAAAGAACAGGGAGGTCGGTAAAGGGGTGGAGGTCTAGCAGCAGAGAGGCAGCATAGGTGATTCTTACGAGGCCCGTGCCCTGACGCATAATAGCCAGGCCAAACCAACCCAAACTAGCTCAAAACACACAATTAAAATTCCTATCCACACACACCACACAGTCACTCAACTTTACAAAAAACATTTCTAACTACTCTCACACCACCATCCACTCAGCCCCACTTAAATCATAAACTATCTCCCCCCAACAAGTACTCCCCCCCCACCCCAAATCTCAACCATGAAATTAAATAAATACATTTCAATTTAAAATTTAAAGGGGTGAGGAAACTGTGGAATGCTGTAATATGAGGTCCAATTCACGCTGGAATTGGACAAAAACTCAGTTTTAAAAGTTTAGTGTCCAGGGAAAGCAGTCCATCTAGTTCAGGTATTTAAGTTTCACAAGGCAACTTCAGCACTCTGGAACAAATATATAGTAATGTTCGGACCACCATAGTCCAGGAAAGACTGAATGAGCATGGCTTTTCTTACGGTCCTTTGGTAGTTCATTGCAGGATGTCTGGAATAGACTCACCAGACATCCTCTCCAGTGTGATGACAATTCCAACAAACCGTTTCTTCAGAAATGCTTTCTTGGCATGAGACCTATGGATTCTGTGATTTCTCAGTTTCTCAGAGGTCCTACGACAGAGTCGTTCAGCATACATTGAAGTATCTGTGTTTTTTAATGGATTCCAAATAGTTAAACCTGTAGGGACGATGTTGCTCCTCTTGCACTGGGTTAAAAAAATAGATTTCACTGTCTGTCTGGGCCAGTTTCTTCTTGATGTTGTATAACTGCCATATTCTACGGCTAATTCCGGTATCTTCCATGATGACAAACCGATTTTAGTTTAGTTGCCGTATTGGTCCTTGTAAGAACAGATCCAGAAGCAAATGGTTTGATACCTTTTATTGGATCAACTTAGATGTTACAAAAGAACAAAGTGTCTAAGCTTTCAGACCCACCAAGTCCTTCCTCAGAAGCTATGATAGTTATTTAGAAAATCCCATACTATTGACACCCAGATCATACATAAAAAAAAAATCAAATAAGAAAAGAAAAAGAATTCTCATTGGTTTAAATACTCATTTAAACCATAACAGCAGTTTAACTCTGAGGAATCCCATTTCACCAGTTAATTTAAAACAAAGGAGCCTTTGAAGGTCAAATGTCATCCAGATGAGATAAGGAGTCTTCGAGCAGAGTTCCACTAACGTAAATTATGAGTGTCTGTGTGCTTTTTGAATACAGGGTAATGAAAAGCAAGAACTTTAGGTTCAATGCTAACGTAAGTACATGTTAAAATGTGTTATTAATGTATGTTAAAACAAGCGGACAAGCAAAAATATGTAACATAAATTTTCTATGTGTGGTATAAAGAGAGTTTAAAGTAGAGTTTCTCTGGTGTGAGCAACTGTTTCACAAATTGCATAATATACAACCTATCTGGAGACATTTTTCCAGTTATACACTTGACTAGTTACTATATTCTGTAAACCTTAAGATATTCAGTGCTGTAACATGATATTATACAAGATAATATCAATTGTCAGCATAAGAGCCAAATTAAAAACAAACCTGTTAAGGACCCCTAAGAAAATGAGACATGAGAAAGTAATTCATTTGATTGTCAATTAAGCTATGTATTTTGCCAGGGCGCCACTGTATTTGTATATAAATATATTTAATATAGTTGCAATGACTGGTGACTACAGATCCTGAATAAAAAATATGAGACTGCAAAACTCTGTTTTACACACCAGAGTATACTGTAACTGAGGTTTTTTTTTTTTTTCACTCATAACTGCTAGTCACAAACAGCTGGGCTGTGTGTTTTGACATTTCTCGAGCAGTTTGTCACAGATTAACTGTCTCATGCTATGTTGAATACTGTTGTGTTCTGCTTATCAAGTCTGTCAGAGAAAAGACAGTACATCAGAGCTGTGCCACGGACCCTGTGCTGCCACTGTACCATATTTTACCTTCAGTATGCTTTTGTCTGTTCGGTTTCTCTGTCAAGATTATTTTCTCACCAGCTGTTATGTCAAATAAAACATAGGAGGGGTGAAACATGGATTCGTTTTACACAGCCTCAGTGTGGGGTACCTTAATAAACCACTTGAGTCACTCTTGTGGTTTATTAGGTATCCCACACCTCTGGTGTGTACAAAAAAAATTCTCATGACACACACCTCCCCATGCATTACTGTATACATGCAGACATTGCAAGCCTTCAAGGAAAGCATGACCACGACCATGTTTCCCCTGCAGTGTGCAAGCCTGCAGTGATGCTCACACGTGCGTGCAGTGGCACACACACATGTTTGTGTCCATCGGCAGTCCCTTTGCCTTCAGTGTGCAAAAGTATGTTACACTATCATCCACCAGGGGAAGTCGAGCAGCGGGATGCAGCAACCCTCCTCCCCCAAGAAAGAGCTGTCCTTGGGATTCTTCAGTCCTCCCTCCCCTGGCTGGGCTCAAACGACCGGAGTCCATTCCTGAACCTGGGTCATCAGTGTAGTCAGCGGTAGTGCTATCGCTGCAGTACCAGGCCCGCTCAGATTTTTATGTTTTAAATTAATTTTTTTTTTTTTTTTTAACTGCTTGGTTGTATTAAATAGCATTGAAAATAGGTCCTGCCCACTGAATGGTGCCACAAATATTTGGTGTAGACATTGGTGCAAAAAAGTATAAAAAGCCAGGTCTAGCCTAGGGTTGAGTTATGACAGAAAGATAGTCAGAGTTTAACTTAAGGTTAACGCACTAACATCAGATCCTAATTTTAAAATGAGAATAAGACTGAGAACATAATGCATAGTTTCAAAAAAACATAGTAAGAACAAGTAAACAAAATAATTGTACCCAAAGGGTTTTTTAAAATTTGGAATGAACTTACACAAGAAATGATCACTAGTGAGACAAGGCAAGATAGTTTTATTTGTAAGGCACCCAACCCCAAACGTTCTGGATGCCACACAGAAAGTCATTAACAACACAAGGTAATGAGGACACTGTCCTGCACAAGTCATTCTTCCCATTTATGCTGCTCTAGAGGATGCCTGTGACTGCCTGACTCTGGCCTGTCACCCTGTAGGCTGTTCCTAGGAAGTCTGATAAATAGTATCTAGTCTCTAGAGATTATAAATCACTATGTCCCTCAACCTGACACTGATTTTGTGGTAATCCTGGCTGCACAAGGCAGGTCTCATGCCTGTCAGAGGATGAGCATCCGACCGCCGACAAAGAGTCCTAAACGCTGGATTATCATGGACAAATGCATCTTTGCCTTGGTCTTGCTAGGTCTGCATATTGCCTATGTAACCCCTTGCTCCTCCTGTTTACTTGGATACCTTTTAGAAATAACCTTTGTTTTCTGTATTTTTCTCTTGTTTCTGCCTTGGGGGTTTATTTAGCTCAGTTCATATTTTTACTGGCAGGCAGCAGTTACTCGCAGTCTCCGAGGTGACACATCCAGTGGCTACCCCTCTCCCCTTCCTGTCTAGGGGTTTCCATGTTGCATTGTCTCTGAGAAAGGGGGAGGGCACCAGCAATCTGACTAGGCAGTAAGACTTCTCCAAGCAAGGTAATGGCACATTACCTTTAAAATGTAGGTGTAGGATTCATTCGGTGACGACGTGGACTCTGTCGAGGTGCTGGCTGATGGTATCTTCCCTCCCATACACACTGTGGTGGGCACTGTCCCTGGCTCCATTTGTCTGGAAAACATTAGTTGGGGAACACACAGCAACAACCCTTTGGTTTGGACAGCAAAAATTCGGCCCCAGGTGGTAAATAGGTTGCAATCCGGCACCATCTTATTTAATGTCAAAGACTCGAGCCACAAGCGGCTCTATGGAGGAAACGGAGAATATTTACAGTTCATTGCACACTCCCACATTATGGCGGGCGGCCGTGGTGTGTGTGTGTGTGTGTGTGCACACACATATTTCAGGGGACCTGGGTCCTGAACCTGGATCATCTCAACCTCAACTTTTCCCTCTGTGAGCCATAAGAACTCCTTGTATTTCTAGCACTTGGCGGTACTCCAGAAATAGGCAGTCCCTCTACCTTATCTCCTTCTCCCTGCTAGTGGGAGCGTGGCAACAACTATACCTCAGGCAGTGGTCACCGTCCTCTGCGGGGCTCAGGTGTTACATTGGACACAGTCCTTTCTCCTGTAGCTACCCACCCCTACCGATCCACAGGCAGGGTTTGCGCAGGCTGGCAGCTACCTATAAACTGGGCACAACTTCCTCCAAAATCCTCCCCACAGCAGCGCTGACAGCCTTCTTTGGGTGGACATGACTGGCAGAGGGCTGTACTGCTACCACAGCCTTTCGGGAAACCTGCTGCCACTTCAAGTCTTCGGCCCCTTCATGGCAGCCACTCCTCATGAATCCTTTTCACACTGAGCCAAACTGGCTACAAGCCAGCTTCCCTCTTAGTCTCTGCTGCTTGGAGTTCCTCTGGTTCCCCCACCGATGGGCTGTGTGGTACTGCTGCTACTGGGGGGCGATCTCCCCACCCCAGCCCTGCACCTACCCGGCCCCAACTGGAGACCCTCCCCGCAGGGCCTAGGAGCTGACTGCAACTGCTCCTCCATTCTCGATAACTAGATCCCCCAACTTTCAAGCCGTGCGTCATTTGGCACTTAAAAATTCCCTCGCACTGGCCAAGCCCCGTCCTCCGGCCAGCCTGCCAGTGCTTACACAGCCTCGATGCCAACAGGGCATCACCTAGTAACCCCAAATCGGCACCTGGGGTTACACCTACTACCAGACATACATGGCCAGAGATCAGAACTTCTGGAAGCATATGGTCCATGTTGTCAGCAGTTTGCCTGATGAGCCTGATAAAACGGGAAGCCTGAAGTGCGTTTCCTAGGGGCTCTGACGTTGGCAGGCATCTCTTCTGATCAGTGTATGATGCTTCAGATGCTTCAGCCAGAGCAACTTTCTCTGACATTTTTCTGTATAGGTACCCCTAGCTCTGTGTCACAGAATTTACCCAGTATGTGCAGCAGTTGGTACTGAATGCACCCATTAAGTAGCAGAAACTCTCTGGCTCTGAGGTAGAAGCTATTCTTAATGAGCTAGAAACATGAAAATAATATATGATGTTTGTTTAGTCTGTTGCTCCGAATAAGCCTTCATGAGAGAGCAGAAGCTCTTTTCAGAGGGGCTCTTGCTCCTACCCTCCTTGTGTTCAAGAACGTGGCTATGTGCAGCAGTCGTTCATGGGGCACTCTATAAAGCCCCTAAGAAACATGGTGAAAAGAGCTATAGGCCACCCCTCGCCTGCTCCTGTCAGGAACTTTGGTGGTGGAGGGCACAGCATCTCTCTGTTTCCATCACATGTTTCCAAAGGGGGTGGGGATGGTGGGCAAGGGGGTGAGGAGTTATCAGATGGTGTGATTACTGAGGGCGGGGTATTGGACG
Organism: Neoceratodus forsteri; assembly: GCA_016271365.2. Classification (NCBI taxonomy): domain Eukaryota; kingdom Metazoa; phylum Chordata; order Ceratodontiformes; family Ceratodontidae; genus Neoceratodus; species Neoceratodus forsteri. The sequence continues at coordinate 206,718,660 of CM057459.1, forward strand.
GTCTAAGGGCTTTGAGGGTGGATAAAGCTTGGTCTGGACGGCATACATCCGTGAGTGCTTAAAGTGGCAGCGGAGGTATTGGCTGGACCACTGACAGATCTATTCAATACTTCCATGAAAACAGGGTGTGTGCCACAAGTCTGGAGGATGGCCCATGTGGTGCCTTGCCATAAAAGTGGTCCAAAGGATGAGCTGGGTAATTACAGACCGGTAAGCCAAACATCTGTTGTGGGAAAGCTGATGGAGGCAATACTTAAGGAGAGGCTGGTCTCCTCTGGGACGCCAGTGGCTCCAAGATGCTCACCAGCATGGGTTTGTTCTCCGAAGATCCTGGTCGACTGACCTGGCTGAGTATTGTGACCGGTTACAAGGGAGTTGGACAAGGGTCATGCTGTGGATGTCATTTATTTGGACTTCAGCAAGGCCTTTGATTCAGTTCCCTATGGGAGATTGGGTGGTAAGCTAAGTAGTTTGGGGTTGGAAAGCAATTGGTTAATTGATGTGAACTGGCTGCTAGACAGACAGCAGAGAGTAGTAGTGAGGGGGGATCTCCCATCTCCTAGAGCTGTGACGAGTGGGGGTGCACAGGGACCAGTGTTTGGGCCAGTGTTGTTTGGGATTTTCTATCATGGACATCTACATGGTATCAAGAATAAGATCAGTCTGTTTGCTGATGACACCAAGTTGGGGCAGTGGTGGATGATATAGAAGGTTGGCAGGGGTTGCAGGATGATCTGACTAAGCTGGCGGAATGGTCAGAGGTATGGCAGAGGGGTTTAATGTGAAAAGTGCAAAGCATTACACTTTGTTGAAAAGAACCTTAGAAAGGGTTACCAACTGGTGGGGATGCAGCTACGCATCACTGAAGAGGAAAAGGATCTAGGGGTGGTGATAATGGCAAATATGAACAATTCAGTGCAGGAGAGCAGCAGCGAAGGCCAACAGGATGCTGGGTTGTATAGCGAGGGGCATCTTTTCCAGAAGCAGGGATGTCATTCTGACACTCTACAAGTCGCTAGTCAGATGGCACCTGGAATTCTGTGTGCAATTCTGGCGCACTTATTTGAAGAGAGATGTGAGATTGTTGGGAGGAGGTACAACGAAGGGCAATAAGATTGATTTGGGGATTACAGGCTATACCCTATGAGGAGAGATTAAGGGAATTGAACATGTATTCCCTGGAGGAGAGGAGAGGAGGGATCACAGGGATATGATTGAGACCTTTAAGTACTTAAAGGAATAAATAAGTTTGGTACTGAAGAGATCAAGCCTGGAAGGGAGGGACACAGAGGGCATAGACTTACATTGGAAGGAGGTAGGTATAAGAGGGAAATGAGGCACTGTTTCACAGAGAGAGTATTGGCAGTTTGAAACGCTTTGCCTGAGGAGGTGGTATCCTGTAGGACAGTGGGTAGTTTCAAGAGGGATGGGACAGGGTGGGGGGGGTATTTGGGAAGGTAGAGGAGGGGCAGCTGCAAAGTAGGGTGTTAGCTGCACACTCGAGCAGACTAGGTAGTCCTAGAGGCGTAATTTCTGCTGGCAATTTTCATATGTTCATATCACCCTGACAGAAATTCACCACAGACAGATGGGTCCTGCAGATTGTATTTAGGAACTGGTGTTACAACTTCCAAGGCCTTGCCACTATTCCACTGAGCATGTAGAGGTCCTACGTGCCAAGATGCACACTCTGCTGTACAAAAATGTATTCAGCTGGTCACACAGTCCAAGGTAAATCATGGGTTCTGCACCACATACTTCTCAGTGGCCAAGAAAATGGTGTTTCTGCCTTATTCTGGATTTCTGATAGCTTAATGAGCATGTGGCTTGCTTCATGTGCTGTTCTTAGAGTCCCCCCCCCCCGGAGTTCTGTTTATTCTCCTGCCTCCGGGCATCTCTCAGGCATCCACACTCAGCTGAGGCACCGTACCACCCGCCTGAACCGATCCCCGCCTGCTACATCTGTATCAGGATTCTGGGCTCTCCTGCTTCCTTAGAGGCCCAAATCCCCAGCGGGAGTGTCAGGATGTAGCCGACATTGGGCTTGTGGGCTTGAGCTCCTGGTGATGCCGCGCCTCACCTGGGAGATGGCTTTTTTGTAGTAGTTACGCCCCTTTCCCCTTACTCCCTGCAGATCCCGAGCATGCAGTGATGCCAGGGACGTTCTTCATGGCTCTGTGTCCCCACTACTTAGCCCTGCACATTGCAGTGTGTCTGGTTTCCACTGGGGACTGCTGCGGTGCCAGGCTGTCCCTGGATCCCTTCCCAAGAGAGGAGAGCGGTCCTCTGGACGCTTGATTCCCTCTCTACCCCGGCCGACCTGGGCTGCGTTCCTGAACCTGGGTCGCCGGTGGCATCCAGCGCTCAACCTCTGCACCACCGGCTGGCCCTCCCTTTTTGTTGTGAGATTGGCTCTGCAACCTAAATATTTTATTTTTTTTGTCATTTTTGACCAGGAAAGGCATGCTAAGCTGTGATAGCTTGTTACCAGGTGAGTCCTGGGGGTGGGTTGGATGGACCCCTTTTTATTTATTTTTGGGGGATGATGGCCATAGCACTGGGAAAATTCCCTTCTCTTCTTCGATAAGTGCCATGGGATCTTTACTTCCACCCAGACAGTGACCACAAATGGGCAGAAGGATCTGGTTTAACGCCTCATCTGAAGGACATGCTTAACAGTGCAGCACCCAATGTGTACTGCACTATGTTGTCTTATGGGTATTACCCCAAGTGTGTGATGTGGGACTAGAACCCATGACTTTCTGATCTTCCAGCTCTAGAGGCGAGTGTGCTACCTACTGAGCCACTGACACTATACTTCATATCTGCATATCAGAATAGGGCAGTGCCACAGGCAATACCTTTCTGCCTGCCTGAGGTGCAGGACTACCAGTTTTGGCCTTTCCTTTGGACTGTCTTCAACACTGCATGTCTTTACCAAATGTGTTGTTGTGGTAGCCATGTCGAGGAGAAACATGACATAGGTGGTGGGAAGGAATTACTGCTGAAAGAAAGGATAGTGGAATATCTTGAATCCAGTGGGTTACAAGACCTGAGGCATGGGTTCACAGGAAGTCATGTCAAACAAATCTGATAGATTTCTTTGATCATGATTTGACTGAAATCAGGGTGAAATAGTGGATTTGGCCTACCTAGATTTCAGTAAAGCTTTCAACACCATTCCATATAGGAGACTAGCAAGCAAGCTGGGTAGCTTAGGAGTGGGTCCAAAGGTGGTAAACTGGGTAAGAAGTTGGTTAGTGGATGGGTGACAGAGGATGGTGGTAAAAGGAGTTCACTTAGAGGAGGGAGATTGACCCGCGGGTGCCTAAACGATCAGTGTTGGGACTGGTCCTCTTGAATGTCTTTATAAGTGACAGTGAAGCTGAAAAGGAAGGTCTTCTTTTGTGGATGACACCAAAATCTGCAATAGGGTTGACACTTTGGGGTGCTTGGAAAGAATGAGCAGAATTCTGAGAAAACTACAGGAATGATCAAAGGTATGACAGCTGGGTTTCAGTGCAAAATAATGCACTTAGGGAACAGATGCCAAGGGCAGAATGCAAAATGGGTGGAGTGGTATAGATGGATCGCCAAGCAGGAAAGAGACACGGGGGTAATCATATCAGATGACCTCAGTTGGTTAGGCAGTCAGGAGGGCTAGTGGGATGCTGGGATGCAAGGGTATCGCCACCAGAAAGAAGGAGGTGGTGTTGCCTCTGTTTAGTTCACTGGTGAGACCCCACCTAGAGTACTCTGTCCAGTTCTGGAGACTGCATCTCTGGGAGGACATAGAGTGGTTGTAGTTCAGAAGAGGGCAACTAAAGTAGTGCAGGGTCTGCATCAAAGGTCCTATGAGGAGAGACTGAAGAACGTTGGAACAAAGGAGGGAGAGGGGATATGATGGAGACCTTTAAATACCTCACAGGAGTAAATGGAAACAGATTTTTACGGCAGATAAGGACCGCTTGGCCCACCGGTCTGCCCATTTCCCTACCTGATGGATAAGCTGCAGATCCTAGTTAATCAACATTACTCTCATACTCTCACTAGAATTGCCATAGAAATGTATATAATGAAAATATATCCGAAGAAAATATGTTTTAGAAGAAAATGTGCTCAGGAACAAGGGCATGCTATAAAGCTGAAGGGGGTAGATTCAGGAGAGATGTGAGCAGGTACTTCTTCACATAAAGAGTGATGGATTCCTGGAACAGATTTCCAGTGGAGGTGGTGGCAAAACAGTGATGTGGTTGAAGAATGTGTGGGATAAGCACAAGGAAATCGTATTGGAAAGGAAGGGGGAAGAAAGGGCTGTAGATCAGAGTACGGTCTCATGTAATAGTTTTGGTAGGGAAGAATGGGCAGATTGATGGGCCAAGCAGTCCATTTGTCCAGTTTGTGTAATAGTCTTCTATGTGGCATAGGCCTAGGAGAATATGGGTGTGGGCAGGACAGTAGTGTGGTGAGTAGGTAACTGGCTGGGTGGCAGGACACAGAGGGTGGTGGTAAATGGCTGTCACTCCACAGAGGGAAGAGTGACCAGTGGGGTACCACAGGGATCAGTGCTGGGACCGGTCCTATTCAACATCTTCATCAGTGACATGGCGCAGGACCTAGAAGGCAGAATTTCACTGTTCGCTGATGACACAAAGCTCTGTAATAGAGTAGACACACCAGAGGGTGTAGACAGAATGAGAAGCGACCTGCAGAAACTTGAAGAATGGTCAGGTGTTTGGCAGTTGAAATTCAATGCAAAGAAGTGCAAGATAATGCATAGGGCACAAAAACCCTGGCACAATATATCAATTGGGGTGAGGATATAGCATGCACCAAGCAGGAAAGGGATCTTGGGGTTATCATCTCTGATGACCTCAAGGTAGAAACAATGCGACAAGGCAGCAGGTAAAGCAAATAGGATGCTGGGATGTATAGGCAGGGGCATTACCAGCAGGAAAAGGAGGTCATAATTCCGCTGTACAAGACACTAGTGAGGCCCCACCTGGAGTACAGTGTACAGTTCTGGGAGACTATACCTACGTAAGGACATAGACAGGGTAGAGAAGGTTCAGAGGAGGGCAACAAAGATGGTGCATGGATTGCATCACAAGTCCTATGAAGACAGGTTGAAGGAACTGAATATGTACTCCTGGAGGAGAGGGAGGAGAGGGATATGATAGAGACATACAAGTATCTTACAGGGAGGAACAGGGTGCAGGAAAACACTATTTTTAAGCGAAAAAGATGTTCCAGGACTAGAGGGCATGGGATGAAGTTGGAGGAGGATGATTCAGAGGAAACATGAGAAGGAATTTCTTCACAGAACGGGTGGTGGACAAGTGGAACACCTGCCAGGGAAGTGGTGGGGCTGAAACAATCACGGATTTAAGAATGCATGGGATAGACATAAAGGAATTCTGGAGGTCAGGGTAAGGTACAACAGACTTCTAGGAAAACAAACTGAACTTACAAGCTCAAATGGGCAGACTGGTTGGGCCATAGGCCCTTATCTGCCGACACTGTCTGTGTATCTATGTATCTATGTATCTGCCGTCAGATTCCGTGTTTGTTTATGTTTTCACTCAGCTGGATGACTGGCTTCTGAAGGGCATGTTGGCAATTCAGGTGGGGCACAATCTGCACCACACACCTGCTGGACAGCTTAGGGGTAGTGAATGTGGAAAAGTCTATCTTAGTGGATTTAGTGTGCAGGAAAAGTTCAGGATATGGTTCAGGCAAAAGTCTTTCTACCCTAATAGAGGGTCTCTGCCTTAATGGCTCAAGTGGCCTTGCTGAGTTGCAGCAACCAAGTTTCCGCCCTGGTCATGCTCCGTCTCTTAAGGCTCATGGCAGCCGCCACATTCATAATTAGTCTGACTTGTCTGCATATGAGGATTCCTCAGTCATTGCTGCAGACTCTGTGTCTGCAGGACTCTGTCTGTGTACAGTCTGATTATGGGATGCCCTGCTTGTGGTGGCAGGACAAGGACTACTTGTTCAAGGGAGCTCGCTTCCTGCAACTTCAGTTGCAGGTGGATCTCACCATGGATGCCTTCAGCTGGGGTGGGCAGCTTGTTTGTGTGTGGATAGCCTGAGGGACAGTCCCTCAAGGGAAGTTACTGGGAACCTTACGGTGCACTGGGTGTCCCACTGAAAATGGGTGTTTACCTTTTTTGGGGTGTGATTTCAGTCCTGTTGCAGAGAGAAGCTGCCAGCTGTGCTGAAGATGGAGAGTGCCCCAGTGAGAAAAAGTGAGCTGTTGACCCAGGTAGGAGGTGGACCTGTTTGCATGGGGAGTTCCATGTTAGGATGGACATTGGAGATGCTGCCTCTGGCAGAGG
>CM057459.1:207330000-207675000 GCA_016271365.2 Neoceratodus forsteri
GTGGATGGACAGGAGGTAGTTCTAGAAGCCCCAGAGCATGTCCTTGTGCTATTATTTCCAGGACCCAGGCACCTGAGGTCAACTACTTCCACTGGTCCAGGTGGAGGGAGAAACAACCCCTAACAACCACCCCCGGAGGCAGTGGTGGTGGGGGTGTATGAAAAGAGTCTGGCTGAGCCAGTTACGGCTCCTGCTGCACCACCGCCACCTCTAGGGGCTTTTAAATGGGTACCTGGAGTGGCTGCTGGAGTAGGCAGGGCTCCTGCTCCTTTACTCTTACCTGATTGTCTGGTGGTGGTACAGTGTCTTGCACCAGCCGGACGAAAAGGCACCCTCTGTCTGTTACTTGGCTGGGTGTGATAAAGGGAATGGACTGATAAGAGAGTTCTGCCTGAGGCCTGCAAATTGGACAGGGTATCTTGCACATCCGCACCAAACATTTAATATCCTCTGAAAGGGGCACTGAGAATTGACTGCTTGATATCATTTGCAAAGCCCTCCGCCCTTAGCCAGGAATACCTTCTAAGGCATATTCCTGATGCTGTTGCCCTAGCTGAAGCATCCAAAATGGCATAGGTTGTATGTAGGAGGTGTTTGCCTATGTCAGCTCAAGTTATTTAGGCCTTAAGGAGCTCATGCTTTGGTGCGCCATCTGGAAGAGCCTGGGCAAGTGCTTTAGCTTTTCTCCAGAGTGTGTTTTGGTATTTTACCATATGGGCCTGATAGTTTGCAATTCTCAGGCCCAAAGAGGTTGAGGCATAGATCCTTTTGCCCATCACATCCAGCCTCCTGGATTCCTTGTCAGGAGGAAGAGAACTGAGTTGTATTGGTGCCTTTGATCTGTCGTGGGCAGCATTTATGACCAGAGAGTCAGCTTCAGATTGGCTTACAAAACAAAAGGCTTACCTGAGGGGGCCATATACATTTTATTTGACTTTCTAGGTGTGGCAGGAATTATGTTAGGCCTATGCCAGGCAGCAAGGGTGGCATTCTTCAGGGCAAGGAGGAGAGGTAAAATTATGATGGGAGGGGAGTCCGGTAGCTTCAAGAGATCTATCAGTTTCTTCTTGTTTGTGCCCTGCCCCTCGAAATCAAATCCCATGGCTGCTTGAAGTAGCCCCATCATGGTTATGAAAGAGGGGTCCCTCTGGAGGGGACCTAGGGGTGTAAACCACCGAGTCCTCACTGCAGGTGAAAACTGTGAAACTACTCCTCTCATAGGGACTTTACATTTACTCTTCAGCCTCCTCCTGTACCAGGAGGTCAGGATTGTATTCCAAGTCATCGTTCATCTGGTTGATGGGACAAAGTGAGTGCGCTGGTGAAGCTGTTGGTGCTCAACCCTGGTAGGCGTCGACATAGGGGTTTGAATGAGAGATCCTGTCAATGGAGCTCCTAGTGTAGGAGGTGGAGGCAAATGCCATTTGAGGATGTCCATAAAGGATGACAGGACAACATGTACATTAGCGCCCATGTATTTGACAGGAGCACTGGAGGAGGTCGATAGGGAGGCAAGGCTCAATGCATCGATGGCGATGCACCAGCCATACTAGGCCTGGTGGCGCTTGTATCTTGCCCTGACCTGGAAGCTAGGTCGACGTTCTGGGTGGCTGGTGGCATCACCACCAAAGGGGTCAACGCTGCTGAAGTGGTCAGAGCCATGTGGTGGGGCAACCAAGAGTGAAATGGTGAGGCTTTATCTTTCTCTCGCTCCCTCTCCTGGTGCTTATGCTTGTGGGACCTGGATGTTTTTTACTGAGATTGCGAGGATTTGGATTACAAGGAATACACTGACGATGTAGTGGAGCTCTTTTGCTGGTGTTACTTCTCCATTGAGGCTTCCTGCTGCTTTAGTAGGTGCTTTTCTAGAGCACCTTTTCGCATCATCAGGTAGTTGTATTGAATCCCTTGCAGATCGGGAATGCCTGAATGTTGTGGTCTGTGCCTAGGCAGCACACACAGATGCCGTGCAAATCTCCAGGGTATATTTTCATGCCACATTCACAATAGCGGAACAGCTTCGATGGCTCTTTAGTCAACATACACACCATCAAAGATCACTTAAGAAAGTGATAACGTGACTACAGTGAGAAAAAAAATCTATAAGAGACTGGTGACTTTAACAATGTTTCCATGCACGGTCTGATGAGACTGGTTGATGGCGGGAAAAGAATGGAGGAAGGAAGGGGCCACCCACATTTAAATTGGAGACCTGACATCTGGTGTAGTCATGGGAGGCCCCTGGTGTTCTGTTTGCAAAAGTTTCTGTATGGTCTTAGTGCCTAGCAGATTGTAGTGCCACAGGTGTGGCCTGACGAAAGAGAGATCCTTGAAGAAGATCTAGAGCCATCTGAGTACATCATTATCAGCTAGTATGTTCTGTGCCATCTTTAGTTCAAAGTTTTTTCAAGCTTTTTTTTTTTTTTGTAGTTTTTATAAAGGCAATTTTAATTTGTTTATAATCTCTCACAATAATATTGATTTACATCATAAATATGCATTACCAGTTGTCTCATTCATCGGCCATCAGTGCTAAATACATATATTCGTAAGCAGTGAGCCATGACTGGGTGTGCATTAAAGAATCAGCGATGCATTCCCTAGGAGTGTAGTATGGCACAAGGCTAAAGAAAGGCTAGGAAATGCACTGCAGATCCTTTAATATACATTCTAAAGTAACATACTGCGCTTATAAAAATGTGTCACTTGTAATGGCCATAAAAAGTAAACAGAACAACAATATTTATAAGTAAACTAAGCTGTGTAAATACAATAAAAATGACAAACATGTACTGTGTGCTTTAAAAAAGTCCTTTTTTATTTAACCCAGCAGGTGGCAGTGTGGGTCAGTGGTTATTTACTGCTTTGTTTGGGATTTTCTTCTTTTATATTGCTAATTATTTTTATTGCTTTGTCCAGGTTTTAAGTGCTTTTACTGCTATGCCACCCGGTCATGCCTGCTACCAATGAATAAGCATGTTTTTAGTGATGTTGCTCCTGTCTGGTTCCACTGATGATTTAGTGTGTGAGACTGGCACTATCATACCAGCCCAGTTTTCCTGTCTGCTGTTAAACTCTGCTAGTACAGCTCATAATTTGGTGGATTTGTACTGGCCTGGTTTTCCTGCCCACTGGTAATGTCCATTGGTATGGGTCATTTGGCTTATAATGCTGCTGATGCCCAGTGTGAGTACTATTATGCTGCTAGCTACTTGGCTGCTTACAATTGTTTACAGTACTGGCTGTGTTTGTAGCGTTCAGTGCTTAAAAGTATGGTGTGGTGCTCTGTTTGCTAATTCCTATTTGAGCTGTAGCTGCTGCTAATTTTGGGATAATATTTAATTTTTTGTTGTGTTTGATGGACCACTTGGTAATGTAGGAGCAGTCGGTTGTGGGAATTATCTTGGGGGAGGGGCAGATAACTGGGGATGGTAAACATAGGTCACTCACCTGTAAATGAAAATTATGTACTCACAGTAATTCTGGATCTTCCAGAATATATATACCATTCATTATTGGTGGGTCTGTGCCGGAGGCGCTAGGACTGCAGTAGGGTGTACAGCTTTAAAACTTCAGAGCTAGGTGACTGACGTCAGGGACAGTGCTGCTCACAAAGTGAACATATGATGTGGCGCTCACGAGCTGGCCAGTAGCTGACACCACCCCTCTACTCTCCTCAGTTCTTTTTGCCAGAAGAAGAATAAAGGGTAAGAAAAAAGAGAAGGGTTTGGGCAAGGTTGCCCAAAGGACAGATAAAGGCTAAAAAGACATAAAAATAAAGTAATATAACCCGTCTACCAGAGGAAAGAAAGGAGAAGTTAGGAGGGAGAGCCTAGGTAGCAGGTTAATGGATGACCAGGACAACTGGTCAATAGAGAGAGACAGAGAAAGAAGAGAGTGAGTGAGTAGCAGGGACCCTGAGCTCCCAGCAGGAGAGTAGTGCTCTCAGAAGAGTTGGCTTATTCACAACTGCAGGAAAATTTGCCTATGCTCTCCTGCAGACTAAATGATTTCTAAGCGAAGACAAAGGTCCCCAAAATCCATAGGACCAGCAAAAGTAAGGGGTGAATTCCAGAGGAAGGTTGTACTTCCCTGAAAGACTGAGAAATGGTAGTAGAGCTGTGAGCTCTGAAACTGTGTTACCAGCAAGGGTCTCCATCTGTGGGAATGTGAACTGCAGAGGGGTCAGAGGCTCAGGGATCCCATATAACCAAAGCAAAATATGGGATGCAATTTACAGAGTCCTGCCATCTTGAAGCATGGCAATCAGCAGAGCCAGGGCCTAAGAAAATGCACTACTAGCCAAGGTTCTCGAGCCAAGAAGACACTTAGGTGGTCAAAAAGATAACTGAGTAACCCTGATGGGAAAAACAACCAAGAGGAGGGGGTCTCGATAGAAGGACAGATCCCAAATAAGAGAATCGCAGATACTGTACGATTCCCTTATCATGTATTCCCCTTTTTATGTTGTCTTGAGCACGCAGCGCAAGCAACATTTTGTGGCAGCTTGCTGGAGTAGCAGGTTGTGGAGGTGCCGCAATGTTGTGGCCAATGGCGGCACTGATTTTTTGGGCTGGTCTCTGTGGCACCAATGAAATAGCACACTGTCTATGACAGCAGTTCAGAAGCATGCCACCAGCTTGAAAGAATTTCGTCACCACAATGAGTGAGCGCCATGTCATTGCAGGGAGTGCCTTGCCTGCTGAAACATTTCAATAAACATGGCAATGGCTGTCACGTCTGCCTCTCACAATCCTTAGAAAGTCGACTAAAGGGGTGACCAATCCCGCTGTCGGCATGTTTATAACCCCCCCCTCAAGACTGTGGCACACTGGGAACCCACCCCAGTTTGCCTTGTGTGTTCCAAAGCTGATCGTGGCATGTTACTGCCCCGCCACCGCCACACTTATTGTGTGCCACACTCGGGAGCCCACCCAGTGTGACCAACAGAACCCCAACCTCATGGGGCACACTGGCAGCTCACCCCAGTGTGCCCAACAGTTGGTTTATTTCACCTGTAAATAAAGAAAACCTTCCTGCGATGTCCATTCCTGAAACAAAGAAAACAGTCCGTCGTTGAGTCTGGAGCGCCCCTCCTCCCCCAACCCACATCCACCCTCTGTGCACCCCACCTGCCCGCACCCCCCCTCACCCCATACTTACCTCCGGAGCCTGGCGCGACTATCTTCAGTGGAGTGGGAGACGTCTGAACTCTTCAAAAGCTGACCGCGAACTGAAGAAAATCACGGTAAGCTGTATAATGGCATCAATGGGGTCAACTTAAGTAGATATCTTGCCCATTTTTGTGACTTTTGGCTCCAAATTTTCAACATGGGGTTCCTGGGACCCCACCTCATGAACTCAGTCACTGTCATTTCGTTATTCGGTCCCGAAAGGTGATTTTGTGGTCACTGTGTGGAATCACCTTTCCGGACAGAGTAATGAAACGACAGTGCCACTGTTCATGAGGTGGGCTCCCAAAACGCCTATGTTAGCAAATCTGGTAAAAATTCTGTATGACTGTTACGGCTGCAGCGCAGTTTTCATGCCCGCACGTAAGTTCGAGAATTTTTAATATTTTCACTCTAGATTGTCAACATTACCATTTTTTCACACCTCCTTATGAACAGCACGGCTGTCATTTTTCACATCCTGCCCGAAATGTGTTTTTGCACATCTGGTGCACAATGGCACGGTCGCTGTGGGAAATCAACGTTCAGGACAGATTAAGAAACTCACAATGACACTGGTCATGAGCGGAGGTCCAAAATGCTTTCATGAGGTGAGGTCACAAAAAGCCCATGTTGAAAATTTGGAGTGCAAATACCAACAAACGCCCGGGGCATTAGGGTTTCTAACTGTAACATCCCACCCTGTAGAGACTGACAGGCGTCAGGGGTGTGACTTTGGATTGTCTTCTGTAATGCTTACGCCATTCCACCTCCACCCCCACCTTGCAGCCAGTGGCAGGCATGAAGGTGTGCCTTGGACTCTTCGGCCCCAAAGTTCACCCAATTCTCCTATACTGCACCCATCTCAACGTATTTCCTTATGGAATGGGGTAAGTATAAGGCCCGACGACCCCAAGGCACAATGTGATACTTGTCGGAGTCTGCTGGGTAGGGTGAGGTGAAATGGCATGAGTGTTATGGCAGACAGCCCAAAGACATACTTCAACGCCTGGCCAGTCTCTGCAGGGTGGAGTGGGGTTGGCGTCAGTTCCATACTTCACTGCCATTCCTATTATGCATCTCTCTAACTCTTGCACTACCAATGCCAATGCCAGCAAGACAACATTCAGCATTGACAAATGCTTGTTTCTTACCGAAGCTGCCCCAGAGAGAGGGGATTAAGAGAAACCAAAATGTAGCAGGCTGCCATGAAGGAAGCACAGGAGATGTACTACAAGGGAAAGAAAGCTGCACTAGGTGAAGGACCTTGGGCTGCAACTCCAAAATATGTCTCCTGGTCCCCCACTACACCCGCTCTCCTGCAAGCCTTTTCCATAAAAATGGAAGGAAAAAGGGAGCTTTGACAGCAAACAACTACAGACACTTCCCCAAAAAGTGTGCGTGTGTGTGTGTGGGGCTAACAGCTTTCTGGCCCATTTTTTTTGTTTTGTTGGTTTGCAATGACTTTTTTTTTTTTTTAACAGAGGAGAAGGGACTGGAGGAAATAAGGGACAAGAAAAAAAAACTGCTTTTTATTTTTTTTTAAGGTAACAAGAGAAGTAAGAGTCCCCTCTGTTGTGTTTTACCACCTACGTGTCTCCTTTACAGTAGAATACTTAACAAGGGAGGCAGAGGTGAGAGAGAGAGAGAGAAAAAAAAAGACTGCCCAGAAGCATGGCCATTGAAGGGGAAGGTGAGCAGGTTTCAGTAATGAACAACGAAAATATTCTGGAAGATCAAGAACTACGGGGAGTACGTAATTTTCATATCTTCCAAGAATCAATCTTTACCATTCATTACTGGTGGGTCTGAGTGCCAAAGCTTACCACCAAGGGCGGTGTTTGCAACCCTGAGGGAAATAGTTGTTTCTTCAACTTTCTGTGAGGGAAAAATACAGAGAGGCGGGGGCCCCTTATGGGCCTGGCAAGGGCTGAGGGTGGTCAGGGGCAGGCAGAGGCTCTTGTGGCCTGGGTGCAGGATTGCACCCCGCAAGCTCACGCCTGGCCCTGCAGGAGAAGATGTGGGCCCCTTGGAAGCATGAGGCAATCACCCTATGCTAGGCAAAAGGTGACAACCTGGAAAGACGCAGTCATGCCATCCGCCTAATGCAGACTGCAGTTCCCATTAACCTGGAGGCTACCTCATTTGCATCGTAGAACACCCTTGCCTGGTGTTTTGCCAGCTCCAGGCCCTGTGCAGAAAGGCATAGGGCTTGTCTGGTTTGTTTACAGTCTGGCAAGGACACCAGGACATGTCCCAGCGTCACCCACAGGCACCTGCCATAAGATGCCTAGTGCACTTGGTGTGCCAAGATGCACAACGTGTTGCGTGCCGCTAAGCAGACTCTCTGACCCCAGGCAACAAACTCAGTTGACAAAGTTCATTTATGGAACCCTCGGATGAGTTCACTAGTCCTCCTTGGTTTACTTCGGGGGCTGATTAAGGCACTCTTTGTCCATGTGGAATAGCTACAACAATCTGCCAAACTCCATATAGTTCTTTTTCTCCCTTCAGTACTTTGTCTTCATGTGTTCACCTCAAAAAGGACCATGCACTGACATGCCTGACATTTCACCTTTAAAAGGTCTTCATAAGGGAAGTCTTCTTTTGGTAATTCCCCGTTGTCTGTGTTTTTGAATATGATTTCAGCTTCATAACAAGCTACAGTACTTTGTTTCAATGATTCAGCATTCTATTCTATGACATCAGCAGCACTTCCCTGCCTGCATCTTCTGATGTTCTTAACGATAGGCTGTGTAATTCCATGATGAAGCCCTTTGAAGGGTGAAACATCAGGCATGTCAGTGCATGGTCCTTTTTGAGGTGAACACATGAAGACAAAGTACTGAAGAGAGAAAAAGACCTATTTGGAGTTTGGCTGATTAGTTGTAGTTAGTCTACTTGATCAAACTCAGCTGAGTCTGACTCTGGGGGGCGGTTGCACACTGGGTGCCTATGCTCAAAGGGGGCGTCCAATACCTGTGCCGGATATCCCTTGGGGCTGGAGAGGGGGGAGAGGGACGAAGCCAGACATATCTCGATCACTCCGCAAAAGGACTAGGCCACAGAGATATGACTGTATAATCATGACTATACTCCCAAGGAAGGACAACGTCAGACGTGCAGGACTGCGGCCTAAGAAGTGGGACAGTCGCAGCTCCCTCAACACCTCCAAAAGAAACTGCTGGTAATGAAGGTACTCAGTGTCAGAAGATAAATGGGAGAGTCCTCTTCCTCAGAGGAGGAAGACAAAGATAAGGAGGAGCTGGACTCATGGGGCGACACTGCCGGGGTCTCAGGCTGGAAAACGGACTGATCTAGAGCCCTCAGGTAAGTTGGGAAGGTACTCGCCGAAGCCCTGAAATGGTCCCAGGTCAATGGCCCCGTAGGACCCGAAATGCCTGAGACAGGAGGAGGGGGAGGAGGGTAGTGGCGGGGACCAGGCCAGGTCCTCACTAGTTCACGTACAGCGCAGGGAACCTCACCGAGTGGAGGCCAAGTAACTCCATCCACCAAGGAACATCCAACTGTAGAGCAGTGGTCAAGGTGGTGCCCTTGGGGGGCAAAACCCCAGGTGGGAAGATCGGAGCCACAAAGTTCCCATGGGGCGGCCCCTATGTCTACCTACAGCAGGCCCAGATGACTCCAGGGAGGCCAAAGGACCTGAGTCAACACTCTGACTCCTGCCAGAGACACCAGCAACTATGGGTATGCAGCACAGCACCAACTGGGACCTACCAGACCCCACCTCACCAGAATAGGCTCTGCCCCTTGGGCTAGACCTAAGGACAGAATTAACATCCTGAGCTAAGGGGGAGTTGGTGCCTCAAGCAGCAACAAAGCCCCCCGGCACATGTGAAGGGCACCAGAGTCAGATTTGGCACTGGGGACGGTGCCAGAACCCAACCCAGCTCTGCGCTTGGCACCAACCTCTCTCCCAGTGCCAGAATCGGCACTGGGACCATCCAAGTTGCTGCAATACAGACAGAAGAGGGGTGGTGCCGAGGCATACACCGGGCTGAGAAGCCCCCAAGGATGACGCTGAGGACATCAGGACATCAAAGTCCTAGGGCTAAGCCCCGAAAGGCTTCCTTCATTGTCAGGGTCCAGAAGCCAATCGTGATCATCCCGGTCCCCATCCCCCGACCACTCAGGGGATGAGACCAAAAGATCTCCACCGGGTCTTTGGCTCCAGAAATCTTCCCTCTCCTAGTGCCACAAGCGCAATCAGGAGGAGACACAACCACACAGGCGGTGCCGCTCCACTCACTGGCACTGGCCTCAGTGCCAGGAGCTGAAGCGACACTGGTCCGTGGGTCTCAAGAAGCCTGACCAGTGTGGGTCCAGTGCATAGCCTGACTCGCCATCAGCATCTGGACCACCAAGGGGTGCCAGACTGGGAGAGGTGCCATCCAGTTACTTGGAAGGAGCTGGTTGTCCCATAGTCCTCCCCAGGCCTCTCTGTCTCGTGAAACGAGGACAAGAGGAGTCCGGTCTCCCCTCAGTACATGTTGTACTAGGGAGGCCTAGAAGAGCCTCGACCCTTGAAGTTCCGTGTGCGACATCTGCCTCTGAAAGTGGGGTAAGACCAACACCACTTCATTATGTGGATTTCTAGGGTGCGGAGGTCCACTGAGAAGCAGGCGTTGCAGTGGTCCATATCATGTTCCACTTCAAGGCAGGTCCAGCAGTGGTCATGCAGGTCTCGGATGAACATGTTTGTCCCACAGGAGCACCAACGCATGGGGGAAGACTCCATCTTCCTATCCATCATCTTCTTAGATTTTTTAGGTCCCTGAGACCCAGACATGACTGACTATGGAAAATAATCAAAAAGCAGCAAAAACAGAGAGCGCAGTGCTATAAAAGGGACAGGAAGGAAAGCAGCGATGGAAAGTATCGAAAAGAAGGGTTATGGCGCCGAGCAAGCGGCGACAAACAGCATGCAGCTGTAGATGGCGAACACTCCACGGAGTATTACCTCAACGGTTGGAAGAACAGAACTAAGGAGAGCAGGGGGCTGGCGTCGGTTAATGGCCAGCCCGCAAGCTCCACGTCATACATTCACCTTGTGTGTGGCGCTGTCCCCAGTGTTGGTCCCCTAGCTGTAAAGTTTTAAAGCTGTACGGTCCTGTGAGATTCTAACACCTCCGGCACAGACCCTCCAATAATGAATCCCGAAGACTGATTCTTGGAAGATCTGTAGTTCTAGAAGTGGTATACTGTTCACATCCACACTATGGCAGTTGACAGGCTGATTCATCAATGTCTCCAAGCTAACGTCCTCCCACCACCTGGGCAGTATATCCTCCGACTCCGCCCAATGATTTCAGATCTTCGCACGCTGGAAGCAGGGATCCATGTGTCACTTGCCAAGGGAGGCAGGGTGGGCTATGTGGATGTGAACTGTATACCACTCCGAGGACTATGGTTACAGGTGAGTTAGTAACCCATATTTCTAAGGGTGTGGATACCCCTCTTCAGAAACTTTAGCAGAGGGGGAAGCAGACTGAGAAGCCATAATTTCCAATCTTTTGGCTCTCTTTTTAATTGTTGTTGAACAAAATTTAGAGCAAAGAGCACAGTAATGGTCTGGACCTAAACACTATAAACACAAGACAAGGCTGTCTGCTTTAGCCACAATTTTATGACATTTTAGACAACTGTTAAAACCTGTAGGTCCAGTCCTTTTCTTGGGTCTTTCTGACATGCCAATTTGTCAGAAATGACCAAACAATATGTTCCCAGTTAGGAATAATACAGACTAACGGTCGGTTCCCTCGTGGTAAAGAACCGTGACTTTCTGAGGTAAAAAGTAGAGCAAAATGAAGAAAAGCAACATTTCCCACCAGAAAACGGGAACTGCTAGCAAACTAAAATAAAATACCGTCAAAAACACCGAAGATGCTATTTATTTTACTTCAGAAATAACCAAAAGGAACTGTAGAGGAACCGCAGTAAAAGTAGGAAAATGTGGGTCCCTGGAACCGACGGGAACCACAAAAAAACTGAAACTTGAAGTGTAAATAAAAAAAAAAACAAAAAAAAAAAACACAGACATACTCTCAAACTCACCACAAGTAATGAAGAAAAAAAAAAAAATTTTGGAGAAATATTTCTCTATGGCCAAAGGTGAGAGAGCACTCCAGAGGCAGTGTTACTCAGACAGGCGGAAAATTCTAGTGCCTTCTGGACAGGCTCCACTCAGCACAATCTCTAGCTCTCTTCTAATTGGCCAATTCATTTGATTCATTATCATAAACCCCACCTCCGAGGCAGCTCAACTTAGCCAGCTTACTGCATACTGTTTCTGATGTTAAAGGACCTGGGGTGAGAAAGTGGGATTTATGCCGTGCATACTCTAAGACAGGAGTTTTGTGTGTGGGTATTAGACCTGATACCAGGGAAGCATAGCAGAAAGGTATGGATTCTGCAACAGCAAGCCCAGGAGTCATTACCAGAAGAATCACAGCCAAACTAGCAGAGACAAGTCCAAGCTGAGACTGTACAACCAGCACCAATCATGGAAAAGGAAGAACAGTCAGTGACAGAACTGAATGCCTGACTGCACTTTACAAATGGTGGGCTGTACAACAAAAAGAGACAGAGAAATAGAGAAGAGAAGAGATGTAGCAGAGAAAAAAAGAGATTCAGCATTTAGAGGCACAGAGAAAAGAAGAGATGCAGCAACAGGTGCAGCAATGGCTAGATGCCTTGAAAGCTATCAAAGCTGGAGGATCTGGTAGAGGTCCAGTAAAGCAACAAAACACAAACAACTTAAAAGACATTAAATTTACAAAGTTGTGTCCCTCAGATGATACTGAAGCATACCTGACTACTTTTGAAAGGTTTGCTATAGCCTGCCAATGGCCAAAGCAGCAATGGGCAATCAGGCTGGTACCTTACTTAACAGGTAAAGCCCAACTTGCCTACAGCTGTATGGGTACTGCACAGTCAGAAAACTATGACCTGATGAAAAGAGAAATCCTGAAAAGGTATGACATCTCAAGAGAGACCTACAGGTAAAGATTCTGGTCTCTGAAGTACAACTCAGTTGGCAATCCTCGAGAAGCCTTCACCTGACTCGGATAACTTCTTATTAAAGTGGCTCCAACCAGAAGGCAAAACAGTCCCACAGATCACCAACACACCTGCAGTGGAGCAGTTCATCAACATCCTGCCTACAGACGTGCAGCTTTGAGTGAAAGAGCACCGACCAGAAAGTGGGGAAAAGGCAATTTCTTTGACGGAAGACTACCAGATGGCCAGACAGATGCCACAGCACCAAGATCCGGAAGTCCAGAAAAGAAAGAAGACATCTGAAGAAACAGTGGCAACAAAAGACTGATGGACATAAAGGGTAAATATATGAAAATGCTGAAACTAAACTGATAAATGATTGTGATTTTGTTTCAGAGTAAGCTAACAATGTTTCTCTCTAGGGTTATTTTAAGCAGCTGAGGGTGAAACCCCAAACAGAGTAAACTAATGTTAAAATAATGTAGTGGGCCAGCCCAGTGATGCGATGGGCTGAGGCAGCGATGCCTTACATCCTCTGCGCGGCCTGACCCATGTTACTTGATGCAATGGTCACGGGGTCAGCTGGGGTGGGAGTGCTCTCCACTCCTGGGGAGGGTGGGGAACAGAGACTAGCGCCTGCCTGACACCTAGCGGAGGCTAGGTGTTGGCAAGCCGGGTCCTGTACAATGGGGGCATGGAGGTAGAACAGCTGACCGGCGTGCTGCATGTGGATGCGTGCACGGCATGGCACTCTCGACAATGCACGCTCCCCTCCGTAGAAAAGCGGAAATAGCGGTCCCAGTCGAGTGGCATGATGGATGTCCGCCACAGGTGCTGCCCCAAGAAGGCGCCTCCCGAACACTGGATCTGGTCCTGATGGGTCGAGTTGGGGGCTCCCCAACACCCTGCCACGGAGCCGTAGTTTCATGGAAGTAGGAGAGATAGGTGCCTGAAGGTCAGGATGGGGGCTGGGTGGATGGCAGGAGAAAGGGCCGACTGGGATCGGAAGGAAAGAAAATACTACACGAAAAAAAAAAAAAAAAAAAAATTTGTAATGGGTTACTGTACAGAGTTTGGGTTAAACCTCAGACACAGGAACAGACAGAACAATTGGTTATACCACAAGAGTATAGATCTGAGTTGTTACAGATAGCACATGATAATCCTATGGCTGGTCACTCTGGGAGGAATTGCACCGTTGGCAGATTGCTGTACATATTTTACTGGCCTGGAATTCATGAAGATGTTGCTACCTATTGCAGTTCCTGTGTGGAGTGTCAGGAAGTAGCCCCAGTCACTAAAAAAAGACAAGGTGCCCATGGTGGCCCTATCCTTGATAGATGTGCCTTTTGAGAGAATTGCAATGGATGTGGTTGGCCTCTTAGACAAAAGTAGAAAGAGTAATTTATTCATTTCGATAGTATGTGACTATGCTACTCGACACCCAGAGGCAGTCCCTACGCGTACTGTCACAGCCCAAAAGAGGCAGAAGAGCTTGCCAAACTTTTCAGCAAGGTGGGCATACCAAAAGAGATTATTACTGATCAGGGTAGTAATTTTGGTGCTGCATTACTAAAGGAGCTGTACCGACTACTAGGTATCACTGCCATAAGAACCTCCCCTTATCAGACGGTCTTGTTGAGCATTTTAATCAAACCCTAAAACACATATTAAAAAGGTTTGTAGAAGGGGAAGGGAAAGACTGGGACCAACACTTACCTGCTTTTTGGTTATAGAGAAGAGCCACAGGCATTAACAGGTTTTTCACTACGAACATACGAAATTTGCCAGCAGATAAAGGCCTATAGATCTATCAAGTCTGCTCGATTTTGCAGCTAGCCGCTCTACTCAGCAGCTGCCCCTCCCTCCCCCATAACCCTTCCTCTTACCTTGTCCTAGCCCCTTTTGAAGCAGCTCACTGTTCTGCAGGATACCACTTCCGCCGGTAACGCGCTCCACTCAGCCACTACCCTCTTTGTAAAAAGTGTCTTCTCATCTCTCTCCTGAACTTACCCCCCCAATCTCAAAGCACGAGTATCCTTCCCTTTCCTCACTTTGAAAAGCCCCTCCTTCCCAGTCATGTTTATGCCTGTCATGTACTTGAAGGTTTCTATCATATCCCCCCATCCCTCCTCTCCTCCAGTGAGTACATGTTCAATTCCCTCAGTCTGCTCTCGTATGGTAAGTCCCACAGACCCTGGATCATCTCTGTTGCCCTGTGTTGCACCCCCTCCAGCAACTTAATGTCTTTCTTCAGGTACGGGCACTAGTACTACACGCAGTACTCCAGGTACGGTCTTACTAGCGCTCTATTCAATGGCAGAATAACCTTCTCCCTCCTTGAGGATATACACCTGGCAATATAACCCATAATTTTATTGGCCTTTGCAGCCGCTTTCCTACATTGAGCCGAGTTGTTCATTGATCCTGTTATTACTCCCATATCCTTTTCTTCCTCAAGTCACTACAAGCTGTACCACACCCAGCTGGTAGCTCCTTTTTGCGTTTTTTGCCCCAAAATGCAGCACCTTGAACTTTTTGGCACTGAACCCCAATTGCCAGGTGTTCGACCACGTGTCCAGCTTTGTCAGATCCTCCTGCAACCCCTGCCAACCCCCAGGTCATCCACCACCACTCCCATCTTGGTGTCATCAGCAAACAGACTGATCTTGCCCTTGATACCCATCGAAATGTCTGCAATGAATATCCCACATAACACTGGTCCCAACACTGAGTCCTGCGTAACTCTGCTTGCCACCGCCCTTGGGGATGACAGCTCCCCACCCACCACCTCTCTGTTGCCTTCCACTTAGCCAGTTCCCTACCCATCCCACCATCTTAACATCTGTCCCTGTGCCTTCTAGCCTACTTCCTAGCCTCCCATGTGGCACAAGTCAAATGCCTTGCTGAAGTCCAGATACAGGGCATCTACTGCAAGGCCCCTGTCCAACTGTCTAGTTACCCAGTCGTAGTATTCCACCAGGTTGGTCTGGCAGGATCTGCCAGTGACAAAGCCATACTGTCTGCTGTTCTGCATCCCATTGGCCTCCAGAAAAGACACCAGCCTCTCCTTCAGGATTGTCTCCATCAGTTTCCCCACAATGGATGTGAGGCTCACAGGCCTATAGTTCCCCGGTTCATGCTTGAGGCCACTGTTATGGAGAAGTACCACATGAGCCATCCTCCAGTCCTGAGGTACACACCCCGAATCCAATGAGGCACTGAACTGGTATGCCAAGGGTCCCACTATGACCTCTGCCAGTTCTTTCAGTACCCTGAGGTGGACACCATTTGGCCCTCGTGCCTTGTCCACCCTCAGCGCCCTTAAGCCCTCCAGCACCCTACTTACTGTGAGAACCCCATCTGTCACCCCCTTCCCCTCCATTTCTGCCCTTCCACCCCCCTTGTGTATCCCCCCACTTTCTCCTTAGTAAATACCGAGCAGAGTAGTCAAGTGCTTCTACCTTTTCTCCCCTCTTCCACCCACCCCTTCCCTAATCCTTACTATCTGTTCCTTATAGCTCCCTTTCCCAATACACCTGAAGAAGTCCCTTCTCCCTTCCTTAATGCCCTGCGCCAGCCTGAGCTCCTTAGATGCCTTTGCTGCTCTTACTGTCCTCGTGACCTCCCTTGCTTCTTTCAGGTACTCCTCCCCCCTCCCTGTTTTCTTGCATCTCCTAAAGGCCTCTCTTTTCCTCCTTACCTTTTCCATAATATCCATCCTCATCCAGCTTGACTTTTTCGCCCTAGCCTTCTTACTCTGAGCCCTTACTGCAGAATTTGGTTGCCTCTACGATCTCCATCTTTATGAGCTCCCGTCTCTAGCTAGTGTCCATACTAGGCTGGATTCTGGCCAGGTACCCTCTTACTACTCCCCACATCCTCGCGAAATTGGCCCTCCTGAAGTTCAGCACCTTCGTGTTGGATACTACTCCCTCTTTATCCATATTCAATGTGAACCACACTGAATGGTGGTCGCTCCCCGCCAATGGTTCGTCCACCCTCAGATCCCTCACATATCCCCCATTAGTCAGCACAAGGTCAAGGGTGCATTCCCCCCTGGTTGGTTTGCTGACCATCTGTATCTGGACGCTGTCCTGGAAAGCATCCAGCAGTACCTGCTCCCGTCTATTGTTGGTGGCTGGGGTATCCCAATCCACTCCTGATAGGCTGAAGTCCCCCACAACCACCACACTCCCCTTCCCGCATGTCCTCCTAATCTGTTCCGCTAGTTCCCTGTCCAACTCCTCTCCCTGGGAGGGCGGTCTGTACACTACTCCCACCCAGAGACTGCTATTCTTGGAAACCTGGATTGGCAACCATAACGACTCCGTACTGCCCTCCTCCCCCACACACTTCAGTCCTTCCCTCACATATGGTGTCTTCCCCCCCTCCATTTGCCCTATCCCCACAGAATATTCTGTACCCTGGTACCACCAGGTCTGAGTCATGGTATTGGGTGGCTCATGTTTCAGTGATGGCTGCCATGTCCACACCCCCACCATGAGGGTATGTAACTCCCCAGGCTTCTAGCATTCAAGGTGACCACCATCCATCCCCCTACCTTCCCCTCTTCCCCTGCCCTCCCCTTTAGTACTTCCACCCAATCCCTTGCCCCTGTTTTGGGGTGTTAGCCTGTGTGACTTCCCTATTAGTCGATCGATCGCTTTGATATCTGAAAATCCCAGCAGTAAAGGGGTATAAATATGTTTGACAATACCAGCCCCATTGAACTGAGATATGCTCACGCCTTCATTTTGTGACATAACAAAACAGGGCTATGGGTGACGTAAAGCGTGTTGGACTGAAGTCGCTTTTATTGGCCACTATAATGGATTATGCAAATTTACGAGGGATGTAACTTTTTCAATATGTGGAATTTTATGCCAAATTTCAGCAAAAGCTACTGATCCGGTAAGGGATCAAATGGGCTGGGGCAGGCAGCTACTAGGAACCTGCTCTTTAACCAGGTAAGCACAACTAGACAGTCAAATGCCTATTTTCAGGATGGCTTATGACAGACTAGAGCAAACTGCAACAGCTGATGCTGTAAAGGTGAATGTCTCCTTAACCTCAGAACAAACTGCAGAAATCTGTAACTTGCTAATTTAACAGTACTTTTAATATCGTGCCAGGCTGAGCAAAAAGGGTTGAGCACATAATAGTGACAGGGAATGCACGCCCTATCAGACAAAAGACATACAGATGACAAGAGCAGTTCAGAGCAGACGTGGTTAAGGAAATACAAAAAAATGAAAGAATTGGGTATCATAAAAGAGCTGAGAAGTGCTTGGTCATCAACAATGATGACTGTAAATAAAAAAGAAGGGGTATAAGAATCTGCCTTGATTTTAGGAAACTTACTAACATACTAAAAAGCAGAATAGGCCAAATGGTCTGTCTTGTCTGCTCGAAAGCCAGCAACCTAATTGCTGCCTGCCTCACCACCCCCTACCCCCCAAGAGTGACTTCTCTAGATTCAGTTTCCCCTTGTACCTGTCCCACTCCTTCTTGAAGCCCTCCACTGTGCCCTCCTCAACCAGCCTCTCTGAAGTGCATTCCACGGCTCTACCACCTCTCCTCAGTGAAAAATGCTTCACGCTCCCCTTGTAATTTCCTCCAACTTCCACCATGTCCCCTGGTCACCCCCTCTTCAGCCTAAACAACCCCTGGTTCCACTCCAAATCATTCCCTTTACATACTTGAAAACCTCTATCATATCTCCCCATCCCTCCTCTCCCCCAGTGAGTAAAGCCCGAGCTCTCCCAGTCTCTCCTCATAAGACCTCCCCTCCATACCCTGAATCATCCTGGTTGCTCTCCTCTGGACCCTTTCCAGCAGCGCTATGTCCTTCTTCAGATGAGGTCTCCAGAACTACACACAGTACTCCAGCTGTGGCCTGACCAAGGCATTATATAGAGGGAGAATCACCTCTCTGCTTCTGGACATAATTCCCCTGGCTATGCAACCCAATATCCTGTTTGCTTGTCTGTAATTCTTCTACAATTTTCAGTTATTCATTTTAACATCTACCACCACCACTACATCCCTTTCTCCCAATGCATGCAGTGTGACCCCTCCCAGGGTATATACATGGCCTGGGTTTTTGACCCCCAAATGAAGAATCTTACATTTCCCGGCATTAAATTTCAGTCCCCACCTCCTTGACCACCCCTCCAGGGTATCCAGATCTCCCTGGACTATTTCCCTCGCTTCCTCACTATCCACCAGTGCTCCCAATTTTGAATCATCCACAAAAAGACTCAACCTATTTCTAACCCCCCTCCCTATATCCAAGACACAGGCATAAAACAAGAGTGGCCCCAATACTGAACCTTGAGGGACTCCACTGATTACCTTCCTAGGGGAGGATAATATCCCACCCACCCACCATTACCCTCTGTAAATGCCCCGAAAGCCAAGTTCAACCCAATTTAGCTCCTGTCCTCCCACCCCATGTCCCCCATTTTTGCTATCAGTCCACTATGAGGTACCGAATCAAACACTTTGCTGAAATCTAGGTATAGGACATCCACTGGCCTATGTCTATCCAGGGCCTCCGACACCCAATCATAAAACTCTACGAGGTTGGTCTGACACGATCTCCCTGGGACAAAACCATACTGTTTATTATCCTGGTGTTCTAACCTTTCCAACTGCCCCCCAAGCCTCTCCTTGATAAAACCCTCCATTACTTTGCCCACTACAGACGTCAGACTGATCGGCCTATAATTCCCCATCTCCTCCCTAGACCCCCCTTTATGTATAGGTACCACATAAGCCACCCTCCAGTCCTGTGGCACCCATCCTGTCCGCAGAGAGATGTTAAAGAGTGCAGCCAATGGGGCTGCCAGCACATCCGCCAATTCCTTCATAACCCTTGGATGTATTCCATCCGGTCCCGGCGCCTTATCAGTTTTCAGATTTCAAAGTGCCTCTCTCACCCTATCCACGTAATTTCTCCCCCCGCCCAAACCACTCCCTCATGTAACCTTCCTACTTTTTCTTGGTCTGGTCAAGCCTGTGCCCCAATCTCATGCCATCCTATGGACTCAGACTGACCTCTCTCTTTTACTGGCTCCTCATCTCTCCCATCAGGCTGTAGGGATCTCTTATCACGCTCTACAAATATTGAGGCAAAGTACTCATTTAGCACCTCTGCCTGTTCCCCTGCTTCCTGAGCCCATCCTCCCACAATCTTAATCCTATTGATCTGTGTCCTCTCTTTTCTCTTCTCTCTTATGTATCTATAGAATCCCTTCCCCCCTCCCTCCGGATATCCCTAGCCAGGTTTTCTCCATCCCTGCCTTAGCGCCCCTCACCACTCTGGTGATCTTCCTGGCCAATAGTACATACTCCCCTCACTCCTTATCCCCCCTAGAACGTTTGAAACGTACGTAAGCAGCCTTTTATCCCTCACCACCTCCTGCACCTCCCTGGTCCACCAACATGGTTTGTTGGTTCTACCATGCTTACGCTTTATTTTAGTACAGGACCTAGTAGCCTCTTGTACCCCTTCCTTAATGGTCTCCCACAGTCTTCCAGCATCCATATCCGGTCTAAACATGTCCAACCTCTCCCTTAGAATCCTATCCATACCCACAAAGTTTGCTCCCCTGAAATCAACCACTAATGTATGAGTGCGGTTTTCCTCCCCCCCAGATACAGCAGGAACCAAACTGTGGCATGATCTCCACCCGCCAGTGGACTGCACACCTCCAGGCCCCTAATTTGTTCACTATCCGCTAGGACAACGGCCAATATCTGCCCCTCTCCAATATGTTCCCCCACCTGCTAAACCAAAAAGGCATCCTGAAAGACATCCATCAGTCTCTGTTCTCTGGTTACAGAGGATGTCACAGTGTCCAAGTCCACCCCTGGCATATTAAGATCACCCATGACAACCACCCTTCCCTTCGCAAGGTCACAGTGAGCCTTGATGTTCTCAACCAACTGATCCTCCATAGCCTTCTCTATTGCAGGGGGCCTATATACAACCCCTATCTTCAATTTCTTCCCTCCCCTCATTTGCAGTTACCCAAATCGCCTTCACACCCCCTCCAGCCTCCTCCACTCCACTAACCATAATGTCATTTCTGACCATCAGTGCAACCCCACCCCCTTCCCACTCCCCTATCTTTCATGAATATCTTGTAGCCCTCTAAGTTTAGGTCCCACTCATTTCTCTGATTGGCCCATGTCTCTGTAATTGCTGCCATATCCGCTGTTCCCTCAGCCAACACAGATTGAAGTTCAGGCATATTATTGCTCATACTCCTGGTATTTATCAGGACTGTCCTCCACCCCAACTTCTCCCCTCTCTCCAGTCCCCTCAGCCCTGTGCAATCCCTTTTCTGCCCAGTTTTCCTAGAATTCTTAACACAGTCTCTCCCACTCCTCCCGTACCCCAGACCTGGAACCTCAATCAGCCTCCCTGGGGTCCCTTTATTAATATTATTAGCCGCCTCCTTTACAAGTTTAAATCCCACCTCTCAGCTATAAATCCAGCAAGTTTTAATTTCAAGATTTCCATCCCCTCCATACTAAGGTGCAACCTATCCCTGGCATATAGCCCCTTATCCTCCCAAGTATCCCCCCAATTCCTTACCAGATCATACCCCTCTGCCCTGCACCAGCCCCTAAGCCACTTATTCACCTCTCTAAGTTTTAGCTTAGTCTCACCAGATGCCCTAGACACCGGCAGAATCTCAGAGAAAGAAATGTTACTTCCTATAGAGTGACAAACCCTTGCCAGCTCCTGGAATCTAGCCTGGATTTCTAGCTCACAATTCCCTTCTAAATTGTTTGTCCCCAAATATACTAGAAAGTCTGGGGAGCCCCCACAATCCAATGCCAACGAGTAAAGGTGGAATTTGGCCTTGAATACGGATAGACCTGGCATACATTTAGCCTTGACAGAGCTGCCTTTATTCTCCCTCTCCCCTTCCCATTGAATACCCTGATCATGGAATCCCCCAACAATATCACCTTCACTTCACCCCCCACCTTATTTGCCCTCTTTAGTACTTCCATACTTCTCCTTCTATCATCATACCCTTGCTTACTCCTACCTTTCCCATCAATCTGAGGGTCTTTATTAGCCCATTTAGTACCATCCAGGCTCCTCCTTCTGTCAATAACCCCCTGCTTGTTCCTCCCCACCATCATCCGGGGGGCCACCCCCATTTGCAGTCCCACCATACTCGCTTACCTGCAACTGCCAGTTTACTCCTCGCCCCCAACTTCCTGGGTATCCAGAGCCCCCCAGATCCATCCCCATCCCCATCTCCTTTATGATCTGAAAAACTCCAATCCCCCACTCGAATAACCTCCCACTGCTTCCCCCACCTCCTTTGTACCTGCACCTCCCACCCATCTGCTATATTTCTCCCTTCCCTAATCTCCACTTCACCTTGTGATAAATTTCTGGGGTCTGACCTATCTAGGGAACTCCCTACCGCCCCCTCCTCAATGATTAAATTTCCCAACCTTGTCACCGGCATATCCCCAATCTTACCCCCTTCCACCCAATCCTCGCTCAGTGCCCCCCCGTCTATCACATTTCCCTCCAACACATGTTCATGTCCTTCCCTCATCCGTCCATTTCCTTTTGTTCAAGCTCCCTCCTCTGTCACCCTTCCCCCTCTGCCTACTGACCAAACCCTCTTTATCCACTTGCTCTCCCCTCTCACCATCATCCTCCACTTCATCACCCAGGTATAGGATGGTGAAACGGTTTGTAAGCCTGATGCTCTTCCCCATTTTGCCTACTCCTAACTCACCCTCCCTCATCCACTCCCTCTGAGCTGCCCCCTCCCTACAGCATGCTACCTGTATGTTGCTTATTCCGCCCCTACACCCCCAGCGTAACGATATGATCCACCCGTCCTGTGAGATAAATTTTTTTTTCCATATCCACTAGTCACCTGAGGTATACCAAATTGACGTTGTCCCCCCACTCCTCCAGAGAAGCCATTTGATCCCACCAACTTCTGAGAGAAATTCTTTCTGCCTTATCCACTAGTCCCCTGATTTATGCCAATCGGACGTTGACCACATCTACTCACACTTGTTCCATACCCCACCCTATCTCCCCATCCCTCATCCCTCCCTCCTGCCTTCCAGCTGCCTTCTGATCCCATCCCTAAAACCCTCCAGTTTAAAACACACTGCACACCACCGAACCTCCATGCCCAGTTCAGTATTATGGCTGCCCCACACCCCGTACACCCAATCACCCTGCCAAAAATGCCCGCTCTAATTTCCCCCACACCCCCCCTCATTTTGGATGCAAACAATATGAACTCCCCACACAGCACCCAGCCACACAATGTTAAACTAATGTCCTTCCCCCACAACCCTACAACACATACCCATCAACACAATATGTTAATCTAATGCTCTTCCCCCTTGATCCCACAGCAAACCCAGGCTACTTATTAGACAATCACTGTCAATCACACTATGCCATCCCCCAAGGATCCGCCCCCACAGACCATTTAATAGAGGCCAGGGTGGGTGGTGTGGGACACAAATTACAGTTCCTTTGTGGGTGAAGTGTCAAAAGTCAGACTTCTGCAGCCCAGGCGCCTTTTAAAATTGGCACCCTCTCTCCCGATTGGTCCAGCAGCTCCTTCAACCCTGGCCCACTGCCAACTGCAGCCGCCGAGAATCCTCTCCGATGCCCTCCTCACGCAGCTCCTCTAACCCTGGCCCACTGCCGACTGCAGCCGCCGGGAAGCCGAATCCGATGCCCCTTCTTCTCTCTTCAGCTGCCGACGCAGCCCTGATGCTCTCCTCCTGTAATCGGCTTTCGATGCAGAACTGGCCCCTGCAGCAACAACCCCAGATGCAGCCAGCAACCTCTGCTCCTCACAGACCACAATTACAGCTCCTTAATCTAAGTCTTAATCTAACTTAATCTAAGTGTCAGAATTTGACAGTTATCCTGTGCCCAGGATAGATGATTTGGTGGACAGACTGGGGAGTGCCAAGTACATCAGTACCCTCGATCTCTCCAAGGGTTATTGGCAAATCCCCCTAGCTAAAGAATCTGGAGACAAAACTGCATTTGCCACTCCTATTGGATTCTGTCAGTTCACCACCATGCCATTTGGTTTACATGGCACACTCGCTACATTCCAGCGGTACATGGATGTAATATTATCCCCTCACACTGGTTATTGTGCTGCGTATTTGGATGATGTGGTGGTGTACAGTCCAGACTGGAAAAGCCACCTGGAACACCTATGAGCAGTTATCCAATCCATCAAAAAGGCAGATCTGACAATTAATCCTACCAAATGTGCATTGGACATGCAGGAAACCAGATACTTGGGCTATGTTTTGGGACATGTTAAGCTGTCACTTAATGCCAAAAAGACAGTGTCTATGGCCTTTGGTACCAGCCAAAAACTCACCAGGCTTCCTACCACCCCTTGCTTCCATGCCCTTGATGGTTCCTTACTAGAGGATGTCTCCTCTTTTAAATACTTTGGGCTTTGGCTCAACAGGAACCTTGACTTCATTGGTCAAGTGGATGCCATCCACAAAAAACTCCTTCCCAAACTTGGAGCTCTTAATGGACACCGTAGCTGTCTTCCCCCGCCTGCCCGTCGTGAGACTGTCCAGAAGATGATCCTCCCAATCTTCAACTTTGAGGACGTTGTCTATAGTATTCTCTCCAAAACCACTCTTACCAGACTGGTCACTCTATTCATCTCCTTCTGTCGCTTTGCTCTTGCCTGTCTGCCACGTACTCACATCACAGTGACCTCTACACCTCTCCTCCCCCGAGGCCAGGCTCCTTGCCCATATTGCCTCCTTAACTGGGAAGTTCTGGCTTGGCTCCCTGCCACTTTACCTAAATGACCTCCTCTTCACCCCGCCTACCCCTTCCTACTCCCTCCACAACTACCCCTATAGGACTCTCTCCCTATCTTCCTACATTTCCACTTCAGCATGAGCAGCCTTCTCCTATCACTTCTCAAACATTTCAAACTCCTTCCCCTTAGATATCCGTTCTGCACCGTTTACTCGTTCGTTGTCCCATCTTCCACTCCACATCTCCCCATCCT
The DNA here is from genome assembly GCA_016271365.2 of Neoceratodus forsteri. NCBI lineage: Eukaryota > Metazoa > Chordata > Ceratodontiformes > Ceratodontidae > Neoceratodus > Neoceratodus forsteri. The sequence goes on from CM057459.1 coordinate 207,354,269, forward strand.
GCAACTGCACTTGACTCTCCTTCCATTCATTAGTCCACTTTGCCCCTTCTTCTGTTTCTATTTCCCCCGCTTTACCCCCTTCTACCCCTCCTCAGGCTTACTGTTAGCCTATTGCACTAGCTTAGTTTACATCATGTAGTGCTTATACCCTTGAGTTCGTTCCTGTGGGTAAGACTTGCCTCCCCCCTCTCCTTCTCAATTTTTCCCTTTTCACTATTTTCATTTCACCCATTCTTCCCATACTCCCTTTACTTTTCCTCAATTTAACCTACCCAACTCCCATTTGCCTATTTGTCCCCTGCTCTATCCCTCTGCTATCCCCCTTCTTCTTGGCCAATCCTCTTGCGGGGTATGCTTCCCAGAGGGGTGAATGCCTATTCTTTCTCATAAACCACTTCTCCTCCCCCTCCTCCTATCCCTACAAAGTTCTCGCTCACTATACTATCCCTACTTTAACCCTTCTCACTTCCCTCTCTTCCCAGCTAATCCCACTCTGGGGTGTGCATCCTGGAGGGGTGAAAGCCTATTCCTACTCTCTATTCTCTCCTACTCTCTCCTCCTATCCCTTCATAGTTCTCACTTACTATCCTGTCCCCTACTTTAACCCTTCTCTCACCCCCCCCATCTTCCCAGCCAATTCTCTTGCTGGGTGTGCATCCTGGAGGGGTGAAAGCCTATTCCTATTCTCTAGTCTCTCCTACTCCCCCCTCTCTCTATTCCCTACAAAATTCTCACTCTTTTCTTTCCCCCTAGCATATCAGCAGTTATAAAAATATATGTGAATCTTTACGTTAAACTGGGATTCCTTGGTTTGAAATACATATAGTTATACTGTTGAAATGACTGCAAAAGCTATTTGGAATTTAGGGGGTTAACTTGAGATGCAGTTTGAGCTCCCCTCAGGCTTGTTGCAAACCCTTTTGCAGAGCTGTCAGCAAGGGGCCAGCTTGGGACATTGTTCTGTTTGCAAACCTGCTCTGCTCCGAAACTGACAAGAATATTTTATAAGAAAAACAGAATGTCTCTTAACGAGTTCCCAGGCAAAGACTTATAAAAACACCAGCAACGCTTTTGCTAGAGAGACAGAGACAGAGAGAGAGAGAGAGAGAGACTGAACTTGGAATTAGAGATACCCTCGGATGAAGGACTTTGTATTCTGTTTGTACTGCCTTTGTAAATAGTTATATTGAAAATTTTTTTATTTATTTTTATTTTACTGTTATTGACAATAATAAAACTTTTGAATTTTACAACTACTCCTGGTCATCCTATGCTTCCTGACCTGTGCCTCGACGACAGTCTTCTACAACAAATGTGACATCTCACATTTGTACATAGGCTCAAATGGTTTGCTAATCAGCACTGCCAATACCAGCGTCAGATCCCATGAGGAGGCAGAGGTTCTTGCACAGCAAGGGACAAGTGATCCAGGCAGGGCTCGAAATAAGCGGCTGTCCACCCGTCCCGGACAGCCAGTTTTCAATTGGGAGACAACTGTTTTATGAAGTCTACCTGTCCCTTGGACAGGCGGCATTTGTGCACACTTTCCCCGTTTAAAAGTACTTACTTGGGCACTAGGACCCATCGGAAACCATGCCGGCAGCCAAGGATGTCTTGAGTAGCTCTGCCCGCCCGAGTAGCTCCACCCACCGGAAACTGCAGCTCCACCTGTTCTGCCCGTCGCTGCCACAGTGGGTCTTGTGACTGCTGGTGCTATGTGTCACCTAACCCCTCTGCAGGATTCGAAGTGGCCAGTGGGAAAGAGTCACAGTTGATGGGTACAATCTGACAATGACAGCATGCTCAGATTGTTAGTGAGCGTGATTTGCCGTCTCATAACTCGCGCTCCGCATTTTCTAACACTTGCCATGTGAGGACATCCGAGAGCGAGTTCTTCATCGGCAGCTTGGCACTATTTCTTGCGTTACTGTGGAAAAAAAAAAAATCATTCACCCTTTCATACAGCAGCCCTTTTCAGGGCTCTGGTTTTGCATATTTTTGGGGAAATATAACTTAAATAGGACTGGCCTGAGGGGAATTAAGGGCTGCAGTCTTGGACCTAAATGAGGAGGACAGTGGGCAGAGGAACGGGATGATAGACTTGAGACTGGACCTCATCATAGAAATTTATTCAGAACTGAAGCCACAATTCATGTAAATACAAGAAAATAAAAAGAACACTTTTCTGGGGTTCTGTTTAAAAAAAAAAATAGGCAGCAAGCACAGCACGTGGCTCTGTGGTGTTTGTAGGATCTGCACATAGCTGGGAGAGAAGGCAGTCACTGTGTTTAAAATACAAAAGAAACATCCCTCTCCACTGTCTCAGTGTGTGTGCAGATTAGAAAACAGAAAGCCTCTCCCTTGAAAATATTGGAAGCCTATTTTAAAAGGCTGTTTGGGGACAATAAAAAAATGAAGTAAATTAAGATAAACAAGGACTGACTGTGGCAGGCTACTCTCCGGGCTCTTTAATGTGGAGAAAAGAAAAAATTACTCACCTTAGTAATGTTGTTTCTTCTAATGGAGTCTTGCTATATTATGACATATGCAATATAACCCCAGGTTAGAACTGCTCCGGAGGTGAAAGAGTTAACTTCCATGCAGGGCATGGAATCTTGAGCGCGAGCTCGGATGAACACTCTGTCTGTTGAAGCTCAAACTTAAACTGTCAAATCTTTATGAGCAAAAACTCACTAAGGATCTGTGTGGAAGCTGTAAACCTACACTAGCTGCTGGCTACTAACTACAAAAACACCTTTTTGATCTTGATCCCAAAACAAAGACTCAAGTCGGGGGATTCAAGAAGAAACTTAAGCATAACACCTAGGCACCCTAGAAGGGTGAAATGAAGTGGGCATCAAAGAAGTGCCAACATTGCACTGCCCACCCACATCCCAAAAACAGAGGTTCTGAGAGGGGCAGGCTGGGGGGGAGGTCATAATATAGCAAGACTCCATTAGAAGAAATAACATTACTAAGGTGAGTAATTTTTTCTTCAAACAACATGAAGTCTTGCTATATTATGACAATTGCAGACTACACAGCAGTACCTCCATGGAGGAGGGACAGAACCTACTTGGGAAATAGGCTCTGAAGCACGGCTGTGCCAAATCGAGCATCACTCCTAGCCTGGATATCCAAGGAATAATGCTTAGTAAAAGTGTGAACTGTTTTCCAGGTAGCTGCTTGACATATCTCTAGGATAGGAATGTCCCTGGCAGCAGCCAGAGATGCAGCTGTACCTCTGGTAGAGTGAGCCCTCAGGCCTGAGGGAGGAACCTTACCCAGTTTTTCGTAACAGAATTGGATACAAGAGACAATCCACCTGGCAATGGATCTTTTAGTGGCAGATTTCCCTTTACCAACCTCACCATAGGTGAGGAACAATTGGAAGGATTCGAACCTGTGACACTTGGTACGTTCTATATAGTAACTAAGGGCTCTTTTGACATCTAGACTGTGCAATCTCCTCTCACCAGAGGAGGAATGGTCAGTGAAGTACACAGAGAGACATGGATTGATTAAGGTGAAAGTCTGAAACCACCTTAGGCAAAAACTTCCTGTTAGTCCTGAGGACTACCTTATCTCTATGAAAGGAGATGAAATCAGGCTCCACTGACAAGGCTTGTAGCTCACTTATGCGCCTGGCAGAGGTGATGGCTACCAGAAACACAGTTTTCCAAGTCAAGTACTTCAGCTCTGCTGAAGACAATGGCTCAAAAGGGGGTTGCATAAGCTGAGCGATGCAAATATTAAGATCCCAAGCAGGGGCAGGATCCCTGAACGGGGGATTGGTGTGAAGCAACCCTTTAAAAAACTTGGAGAACACAGGGTGAGCTGATAAAGAAGAGGGCTTACCTGCTGACAAGAAGACAGACACAGCTGCCAAGTGCACTTTTAGGGTAGTTGGTCTCAGCCCCAAGGAATTCAAATGCACCAAATAATCCAGGATCGTGGGCACACCAGCAGATTCTGGGGAAATATGTTTACCAGCACACCATATGGAAAATCTTTTCCATTTTGAATTATAGGTAGCGCTGGTGGAAGGCTTCCTAGAGGCTTTCAAGATATCCAATACACCTTGAGAAAGGTGTAGGTCAGCAAACTGTAACTCTTCAAGAGCCAAGCCTTGAGATTGAGAGACTTGAGGTTCGGATACCAAACTCTCCCCTGGGCACAGGTTAACAGGTTGTGATTCCTGGGAAGGCATAGGGGAGGGTGGACTGCTAAGGACATGAGGAGTGGGTACCAGGGCTGCCTGGCCCAATCTGGAGCAATCAGGATCATCTTGCAGGATTGAGATCTGATTCTGACTAGCACTTTGAAAAGAAGAGGGAAGGGGGGAAAAGCATAGAGAAACTTCCCTTCCCAAATGAGAAGGAAGGCATCCAGAGGGACTGAGCCCAACACTGGGGACCTGCAGCAAAAAAGGGGAAGTTGGTGATTGTCTGGGGCTGCAAAGAGATCTATTTGCGGAGTGCCCCATCTGGCAAATATTACCTCCAGTACCAGGGGATCCAGTGCCCATTCGTGATGGCCCTGGGAAATCCTGCTGAGAGCATCCGCTAGGACATTGTCCTTGCCTGGGAGGTGAACTGCCGTAAGGGAGGCATTCAGAGAGAAAGCCAGAGACCACAACTTCATTGCTTCGGTGCACAAGGCCGTAGACCGAGTGCCCCCTTGCTTGTTGATGTACCACATTGTAGTGGTATTGTCTGTTCTGACCTGAACTACCTTGTTCTGGACAGATGTGGAGAAAACCTGAAGTGCTAGAAAAACTGCTCTGAGCACCAGCAAATTGATGTGAGCGGGGATTCCTGAGGGGACCACAGCCCTTGGGTGGAAAGGTCGCCCATGTGAGCTCCCCACCCCAGGAGGGATGCATCTGTAGTAAGAGTCAAGGAATGAGACTTGGGGTGAAGGGAACCCCTGTCTCAGATTGTTCTGATCCTGCCACCACCGAAGGGCCTGGATCAGGTTCGAGTCACTGGAATCAATTTGGTTAGGATCCGCCCTTTGAGACCAAAAGGCTCTCAAATGGAACTGAATGTCCTTCATCTGAAATCTCGCTCCCTGCACTACTGCTGTAGAAGCAGCCATGTGCCCCAGGAGCTGTAGGAAATGCCTTGCTGGTCGAGAGACCTGCAGGGTGAAAGAGGAGGCCAGAGACACCAGGGTTCTTGCTCTCTCCAGAGGAAGGAAGGCTCTGGCTTCTTTTGTGTTCAGTTCTGCAGCTATGAAGGTTAGAAGCTGGACAGGCTCCAGAACTGACTTTGGAAGATTGAGAAGGAAACCTACAGATGTAAGCAGCTGCTGGGTTACTTGCAAATGAAGTTTGACCTGTTCTGGAGACTGGCCTACAATGAGCCAGTCATCCAGATAAGGGAAGATGGCAATCTTTTGCCTTCTTAAATGAGCAACTGCTACTGCCAGGCATTTTGTGAACACCCTTGGAGCCGAGGAGAGGCCAAAGGGCATTGCTCTGAACTGGTAATGGCCTGAGGGCAGTTCGAATCTGAGGTACTTTCGATGGGAGCTTCTGATGAGAACATGGAAGTAGGCATCCTTGAGGTCCAGGGAGGCTAGCCAGTCCCCTGGCCTTAGAGAGGTAAAATAATCCCCAAGGTCACCATTTTGAACTTTGGTTTTAAAAGGTGCTTGTTTAGATACCTGAGATCCAGAGGGCCATTCTCCTGTCTTTTTGGGGTAAGGAAGTACCTGGAGTACAACCCTTGCCCTGGTGTATGGATAGAACCTTTCCACGGCTCTGAGAGCCAGGAGGGCAGAAACTTCTGCTTCCAGGGCAAGTGCCTCTGATGGATTTGCAGGTGGAAAAGATCTGGCTCTCATCTTCGGAAATTTTTTGAAGCTGAGAACCAGTCCCTGGCTTACTACTTCTAGGACCCACTTGTCTAATGTTAAAGACTTCCAGTCCTGGACAAAGTAAGCCAGCCTGCCCCCTACCGGTAGTGGAGAATCGGCCCTGGCTACCCCATCAGGGAGCCTGTTTTGCAGGGGCTTTGGGTTGAGGGGTAGAAGCAGGCTTACTAGAACCCCTTCTGCCCTTCCTCTAAAGAACCCCTCTGGGCATAAGCAGAAGGAGGCCTGGGCTTGGTAAATGGCCTATGAAAAGGCCTGCCCCTGCCCCTGACATGCTGCCTTTGAGGAGTGACTTGCCTTTCTTGGCCTGTGCACTCCTATAGGTGGTCCTATACTCATCCATTTTCATATAATTCTCTGTCTGCTCCCCAAACAGAGAATTTCCCACAACAGGAAAATCCATAGCCTTAGACTGGGTATCCTGTGACAGGGCAGTACATCTGAGCCAGGCCATTCTGTGAAGAGACACAGATGTAGCCATAACTCTAGATGAAACATCATTAGAGTCTACAGCAGCATGAAACTGCACCTTGGATGCCTCAATACCATCCGCAGCCACCTGCTCCAGCTCCCTGGAAAGCTGTTCAGGGGCTTGTTTTGCTAGGGCCAGGACAGTATCCCACTTGGATTTCTGGTACCTAGCTGCGTAAGCCATATAATTTGCCTGTCTGAGTCCCAAAGATGCTGCCATGTACTGCTTTTTTGCCATGGCATCCATCCTCCTGGAATCCTTTTCAGGAGGGTGAGAGGCTAGAGGAATATTAGCCTTGTCACAGGCTGCAGCCTGCACTACCCCCACATGGCTGCACTGTTGAGATAGAAACTCCGTATCAGAGCCTGATAAAGCATACCTCTTGTCCATCCTTTTATCCACAGGGAGGATAGAATGAGGAGTTTTCAGAATTTTACTGTCTGTTTCCTAAAAGATTTATGCAAGGGAATAGACAGTCTCCTAGACTCTGAATATCCATCATTTCCACAAAATCAGGCTCTTCTTGATCATCAACAGCTTCTCAACAGGGAGTTGCAGAGTGTCAGCAACTTTCTTGTAAAACAAAAATGAGAAGAGGACTCCGATAGCCTGGGAGGGATACTCCTGAAGGTCTGTCTGGAGATGTCCGAGTTCAATGGGCACATCCAGACTGTCAAAATCACACTCACTCTCCTCGCATTCTCCCCCTTCCCTGGTTCATAAAAATCTTCAAAATCATAATCTTGAACCAGAATCAACCGAACCGGCGCTACTCAATGGTGCCGGTTCGACGGAACTGGGAAAGAGACTGACAATCTGAATAGCTTTGGCTATTTCAGCGGTTGGAGAAAGAACTTTGGCCCCAAACTAGCTGACCTTCTAGCCTCTTTTAGTTGGAACCTGCCCTCAGAGCTGGCTCTTCGCTTGCCCGAGGAAGCATCGCCTCTGGTCAGAGGGCACTCTTCAGGTTCAGTTGAACCGAACCTGGCTGGCCATCTGGGTCAGCGGACTTTTTGGCCTCCTTTCTCTGAGCCTACCAACTCTTTTTCCACGGTGGCAGCAGGAAAATTTTACAAATCTGGCAGTCTGCATTGAGGTGGTCAAACCCCAGACAATATACAATATGGTGTGTGGGTCAGCCTTGGCAAAGGCTTCCCCACAGAGGCCACAGTGCTGAAACCCAGTGGGTCCGTTTTTCTTTGGGTTTCTAGACATAGTGCCAGCTTAACCAAAACTTGCCTGCTAACGGCAATCCACCAAGAAGACTCTCTTATCGGTTCCCAACCGTGTCACTTGGTCGTGAAAAAAACGTAATAAAACTGCTTTTTAGAACCGATAAGAATCCAACCGCACTCTAAAGGGCTAGAAAGTAATTTTAAACCCTCTGATCAGTTCAAACCGAACTGAAAAGACGTTACAAGTTCCACACAGAAGAAAATAAAAAAGTAAGCCTATCTATTACTTACAATACCACAGACAGAGCTTGAACCGACGATTGCGGTTAAATTTCGGTAAAAGAAACTGAGAATTACACTTTAAAACCGACAAACAAACCGAGCAGCAGGAGGAATCTCCGGAGCGACTGTTCAGTGAGACGGAGTAAAGAATCTGACAGTTTAAGTTTGAGCTTCAACAGACAGAGTGTTCAACCGAGCTCGCGATCAAGATTCCATGCCCTGCATGGAAGTTAACTCTTTCACCTCCGGAGCAGTTCTAACCTGGGGTTATACTGCATATGTCATAATATAGCAAGACTTCATGTTGTTTGAAATAAAGGTTAAGGAAGGGTTGCCTTAGGCTTGAGTGCTACTTGTCAAGGTGGTTTGCATGGGAAGGGAGAGACTACTAAATAAAAAAAAATAGACAAAGGAAAGCAGGCAATTTCAAGGAAAGAGGAGGAAGAGTGAATACATTTAAAGGTTTCCTCTGCGTAGCAGTCACAGACCTCTCCATAGTTTTTTGGGGGCAGAAAGCCTTCGCATACCCAATCCATTCTAAATCCTAGACAAATATATATATATATATATATATATGTAACTGCCTCACAGGTCTGCAAGTGGAAGGGGACTGAATAAAAAAGTAACCTGGCAAGAAACTGAACCCTGAAAGGGAGAGGAGGGGAACCGAATCTCTAAGCTCAGACTGTACAAAGCCCTCTGCCTGGAATTGTTGAATGCACCTGCAGATAGCCTTGTAAGCAAGCCTGTATTAAAACAAAACAGCTGCTCTGTACAGGATTGTGTGTTGTGCATATATGTGCAGTGTGGAGAGGAGTGGGGGACAGATTCAGAATAAAAAAAAAAATTTGACAAAACTGACAAAAGGCCGGTGGGCTGTTCAAAACAGTAAGTACTATGAGACAAGAAGGTTAAGACATTTGAAAAATAACCCCAAAAGCAACATTTTTTTTCCTCTTTCCAGTCCATGTTCTGTTACATATTCTCAAAATTCACCTCACAACAGTGTAGACAGGTAAAACTTTTGTCGGACAGGCAAAATTTACACACCACCTGTCCCTCGGACAGGCATCCCCAGAAAATTATTTCTAGCCCTGGATCCAGGCCTTTGAAAAAGTGACCAACCATATTCTCCTGTGCCACTGTCGGCATACCAGCCCACTCCCAGTTTGCAGAGATGACTACCAGGTGCACCTTAGAAGTTTTTGCTCACAGTCCCAACTGAAACTGAGACCAGAGGTAGCTGAGGATGCTTGCCATAGGGCAGGTAAAAGGATCAAGCTCCTTACCCTGGCATCAGATTGAGAACCTCTTCCACTTAAATGAACGGTATTAAGTTTTTTTTCTGTGTGTGTGAATTTAGTGCCTGTGAAAGATACTAGATTGACAGCACTGAAATCTGAAGTCCTCTCTTTATTTACACGACAGGTACAACACAGCTGATCATAGTGCCAGCATTCCCTCACTGCCCCACCAATGTGCCTCAATCCTGAAACGGAGGGACCACCACATAGGTGAGAGGTAGTTTAGACTCCATGCCCATTCAATCATTGGCCTTTCATGTGAGACTGCCGACAAGGGTGCCAATTAGTGCCAGTTGTGTTGGTGGTTTCTGTGATGTAGACACCAGCCCACTGGGATCTGGAGTGAGACCACCATAACTCATTTCACATAAGCCACTGAGACCTCTGCCAATTATGACTTTTGAATACTACCAACCTGTGCTGGGTTTGAACCTGCATAGCATTTAGGAGTTGACTCCCTCAGGATGCCTCTGCAACATGGAGGACATCTTCTGAAAGGCCCAAAGCTTGGAACTCTAGCCACTCAGGAACCAGACTGAGAGGTGCAGGGATTGAAGGTTAGGGTACAGGACCTTCCCATGTCTGGACAGGTGTCGGGATACAGAGCTAACCTCCACAGAGAACTGCTGCTGAGGCTGGGGACATCTGGGTACCAAAACTGCCTGGGCCTGTCTGGAGCTATCAAGATCTCCAACACCTTGTCCTTCTGGGCCACGACCAAAAGCTTGTGAACCAAAGGGATAGGAGGGAAGGAGTACAGAAAGCCGGGGTCAGGGGCCTGGAGAAGGCGTACCCCTTAAATGTACTGGACCTGGGGAGCACATAACAGCCACAGTTTTCTATTCTCCCATGAGTCAAATAGGTCCACCAAATGGGTGCTCCACTGGAATAACAGGTGGTCTACCATCTCCTGATGCTTGGACCACTCCTGCAACGTCTCTCTGACCCAGCTGAGAGCATCTGCCAGCTGGCTGTTTTTTCCTGCAATATGAGTCACCAGCAGATCCACTTTTAGGGTGCACACAAGTGTCCAGGTGTGGAGGGCTTACTGTCACAAAGGAAAGGAGTGTGTCCCGCCCTGGCTGTTTAGGACAGAACACAGTGGTCGTGTTGTCCGTTTGGACCTGAACAACCCGACCCCGAATCAACAAAGCAAATTATGGCACAGCTAGATAAACTGCACAGCGCTTCAGGATGTTGATGCAGTGACAATTCTCCTGGGGTGACCAAAAACTGTGGGCTCTGTGGTTTCCCAGGTGTGCTCCCTATGCTACCGATGTATTCCTTGTAAGCGTGATGAATGGTTCTGGGCCAACAAACAGGATTTCCCACCTCCAGGTTCTGTGGGGACAGCCACCACTGGATGGCATCCATCATCGGCTGGGTCACCAAGAAACACAAAAACAAAGAATCTGATGGCAGATAAGGACCGCTTGGCCCATCCAGTCTGCACATTTCTCTCTACCTACATTATTCCGTCTTTCGGATGAGACGTTAAACCGAGGTCTCATCTGCCTGAATTGGTGGTAGTTCAGGTGGATGTTAAAGATCCCATGGCACTTCTCGAAAAGAGTTGGGGAATTTCCCCAGTGTCCTGGCCAAATTTTTCCCTCATTCACTAAAAATACCACCAACAGCTTAATCTGGTTCAAGGTCAGTTGGCATTCATCTGTATCCCCCTCCCCCGGGTCGTGCCTGAAAATAGGCAGGATGTGTCTAGAGCGCTTACCCGGTCAACAAAAGCGAAATAAATAAAAATAAATAAATTACCAAGGCCCCTAGAAATCTGCAGCCGCAGAATTTTGTGCACAACTTGCAACCTACCGCAGAACTTCTTCAGTGCCGCAGAATTCACTGTTCTTGGTGATTTTTTGTTAATATATCCATTTATCCATAGAACCTGGTTCCCTTCCCCTCTTTTTATATCCAAACTCATCTATGTTCAGAATGTGATGTTATCAATGCTATAACATCATACATTAGCTAATGAAGTGGCTGCATTCTGCCACAGAACTGAATAGTCATTTGTCTACCGTGGCTCCCACTGCCAGAGGCAGTGGCACAGCAAATCAGGCACGGTGATATTTGCTCAACCTGCACTACATCCTAATACAATTTTCAGTCTTACGTTATTGCACTAGGGCAAACTTAAACAAAATCTTGACAGTAGCATAGACCTGTTAAGTCCATACCATACTTTGTACAAACTTATTTTTGCCTTTAAGGTATTGAGATGCCAACTGAAATGAGTAACTAGTAAAATGAATTAACCTGTCATTTTTAAGAAAAATAAAGTAATTATGCCAAGAAAAGTGGAATATAATAATGTGTAGACCTGTTGAAAGAACAGACCTGTTAAATAAATAACTGCACTGTACACGTTTTGCCAGGGTTATTGATTACATATTGTCGTTGGCTGCTAGAATCACCTAAAAGTTATGGAGAAATGTTGTGCGCAGGGCCAGCTGGTGGGACAGAGGGTAGCATGTTGTGTTCCCATGCTGGCAACTCAGATTCAGAGATGAGCTCTGGGAGCTGGCTGGGCAGCACAAGGATTGGGGAACACATCATTGCTCTGAGCCTGGGAAGGTATGGTGCAGTGTTCTGTCACACGGGGAACACATTGTGATGGGCTGGAGAGCTTTATCTCACAATGGGTTCACATGCATGTCATGGCCGTAAGGTATTATACTGAACTTAAAAGCTCAAATGGGCAGACTGGGTGGGCCATAGGCCCTTATCTGCCAACACTGTCTATGTATCTATGTAGTATGTAGTGTGACAGAGGAAGCAGGTTGGCATGAAAAATGAGTTTTGCAATATTTCCTCTATTCTGTTTATTACATTTTCAAAGGGACCTGTATGAAAGAGGATACAATTTCATGGAAATTTAAATATATATACACATACACACAGTATCTATTTCTTTCTCTCTCTTTATATATATTACACACACACACACACACACAGACTTATATGTATGCTATAGACTGCACATATAAATATATAAGTGATACACAGTGGGGACCTCATGAGTGGTATAGACAGCACGGCCTAGATATTCAAAGGGGTTGCGCCTGGTGCAACTGAGTTGCGCCGGCGCAACCTCAGTAATGTGCCCCGGGGCAATATTTAAAAGGGTGACTTGTGCAGCGCAAGTCCCGATGCACCGGGGCGCAATGATAATGTATGCGGTGCATCTGAAGGGGGCATGCCCATGCATACGCGGCACATCCAGATATTCAGCCCGGGATGTGTGGCACATCTGCTGGCACAATCCCTAGATGTGCCGCATACCAATGGGCACAGTTGAGCCTGAAACAAAGGCTCAAATGCTGGCCACCCACAGGTGGGCTTCTGTATTGCATGGTGCAACACAGCAACTGTCAGCTGTGGGTGGCCATCTGCCTACCCAGAACACCATCCACAAGCACCCATATGTACCTTGGTAATCTAGTGGCACCCCCCTCCCTCCCATAGCCCTGATCGTGGTAAAATGAATAGGTACATCCTCCCTGGTAGTCTTATGGCACCCCCCACCCTCCCGATGCTGCGATCACTGTGTAACGAATCCGGACACCTTCCCTGGTAGTCCAGTGGCACCCCCCACCTTGCCCATGGCAAGGATCACCAGTGAACTGTAGTCCAAAACCCCTCTGGTGGTCCAGTGGCCCCACCCTCACAGGCCCCCTGCCCACCCAGCACCCCCGTCATCTGCAGGCAGCTACAATCCACCCACATATTGCCTGGCCACATTGGCTGAATGACAGTGTACAGTATGAGCTGTAAGTCCATTGGTCCAGACGAATGGGCTTACAGATCATACTGCACACTATCATTCAGCATGCGGTGCTGCAGCTGCCTGCTGATGATTGGGGGTGCTGGTGGGCAGGGGCCTGTGAGGGTGGGGGCCACTGAACCACCAGAGGGGTTCCTGACTATGGTTCATCGGTGATCTTGGTCACAGGCGAGGTGGGGGGGTGCCACTAGACTACCAAGGAAGGTGTCCGGATTCATTTCACAGCGATCGCAGCATCAGGAGGGAAGGGTTGCCACTGGACTGCAAGGGATTTAACTACATTTCCATTTGGCGATCGCCTACGGAGAGAGAGAGGGGGGTACTGCTAGACCACCAGGGACTGCACTGATATGATCTGGTGCTCGCCGCTCTGGGGAGGGTCCACATGTTATCCTCTGGGGGCAGCGCATGCTGTGCAGGGCGCCAGGTGCATTTCGCCGGCCTGCCCTGCTCAATGCATGCAAATGGGGCCATAATGACATGCAAATGGCCCCATTTGCACGTCCAGGTCTGAATATCTGAGAATTGCGCACAGTGCAGCTACAGTTGCGCTGGAGCATTCACAGTCCTACCTGGCTGGGGGATGTGCCAGCACACTGTATATGTGCCCTGCGCATTCTGTGCTATATTCAGAGGTGATGCGCCATGGCACATCATCTTTGAATATCTCCCTTTCTTGCTATGGCGAACCTCGGTTGTGCTGTGCCACCACTTGCGCCATTGCCGGGCGCATTCTGAATATTGGGCCCCATGAGTATAGAAATACCTTATTTATCACATAATGTCTCCTCTGCATATTTCATTTATGCAACAGGCCAGGACTTTATGGGATAGACTTTTTTTTTCCTTTATGAGGCATAAAATGATTTCTGTAAGTCTGTTATTTTTTGAACTAGTGTAACTGTGCTTCCCCCACCCTGATTGCTATAACCATTGCCATGGAAGTGAAGTCAGGATGACAAGCTGACACTGTGATGTAGTAGTTCATTAGTGCCTCAGAACTTCCACAGAAATTAAAAACCACCACCACAGAAGTTCTGCGGCAAATGGTAATCTTGCCACAGAACTTGGTCCCAACGTGTCGCAGAAAAGTAGGGGCCTTGATTATTACTGAAGACCGTGCCCAATCTACAGCTCTTTGTCCCTCCCCCTTACTTTCCACTATGATTCTCTTGTGCTTATCCCATGTACTCTTGAACCCCACCACTGTTTTTTCCCTCACCACCTCCACTGAAAGGCTGTGCCAGGAATCCACCACTCTTTCTGTGAAAAAGTATCTCCTCACATCTCTCCTGAATCTAACCTCCTTCAGCTTCTTAGCATGTCCCCTTGTTCTTGAGCACCTGTTCTTCTGAAAAAATACTTCCCTCCTGTACCTTATTTACCCCCGTGAGATATATAAAGGCCTCTATCATATCCCCTCTCTTCCAGGGTGAACATATTGTGGTCCTTTAGCCTCTCCTCATAGGGCTTTTGATGTACACCCTGCACCATTTTAGGTGCCCCCCCCTCTAAACTGCCTCCACCTTGTCTATGTCCTTCTGGATATGTGGTCTCCAGAACTGAACATAGTACTCTAGGTGGGATTTTGCCAGTGATCTATACAGAGGCAACACCACCTCCCACTTTCTGCTGGTGATACCCCTCCCTATGCACCCCAGCATTCCACTAGCCCTCCCCACCACCTTGTCGCACTGCCTGGCCACCTTTAGGTCATCCAATATGATTACCCCCAGGTCTTTTTCCTGATAGGTGGTCGTCAGTACCACTCCACCCATTTTGTATACCACCCCTGGTTTTCTGTGCCCTAAGTGCATTATTTTGCACTTTTTCACATTGAAACCCAGCTCCAGTACCCTTGATCATGCCTCTAGTTTTCTCAGGTCTCTGAGCATCTTTTCCACACACACCCTCCCCCCCAAGTGTCCACCCTTTTAAAGATTTTGGTGTCAGCTGCAAAGAGGCAGACCTTCCCTTCCAGTTCCTCTGCAATGTCACTTATAAAGACATTATAGAGGACCAGGGCCAGCACTAATCCTGAGGCACCATGCTGGTCATCCTCCCTTCCTCGGAGTGAACTCAGTTTACCACCACCTTCTGTCGCCTATTGCCTAACCAATTTCTTATCTAGTTTACCACATTTGGACCCACTCCTAAGCTACCCGGTTTGCTTACTGGTCCCCTACATGGAACAGTGTAGAAAGCCTTACTGAAATCTAGGTAGGCCATGTCCACTGCTCCACCCTGCTCTAGTTCCTTGGTCACCCAGTCAAAGAAATCTATCAGATTCATTTGACATTACCTCCTCTCTCTGAATCCATGCTGCCTCAGGTCTTGTAACTCACTGGATTCAATATATTCCACAATCCTTTCCTTCAGCAGTGATTCAATTAACTTTCCCAGCACATATGTCAGGCTGACTGGCCTATAATTGTCAGCCTCCTCCTTGCTACCACTTTTGTGTAGTGGGACTACTTCCACCGTCCTCCAGTCCTCTGGAACCACTCCTGATTCAAGTGAGCTGTTAAACAGAACTGTCAGAGGTGCATCTAGTATTTCCCGGAGTGGCTGATCTACATGACCTTGGCACTGGGACCACTGCTGGACCAACTTCCACTGCAGGGGAAGCATTCTCCAGCGGGCCCAAAGGACCACACTGGTAAAAGCCACCATCATCCCTAGCTGCCAGAAGTCCCAGGCAGAGTACAAGCACCCAATCTAAAATAACTGGCAAAGGAGGTAAGAGCCGATACCCGGTCTCCTAGGAGGCAGGCTGAAGACCGCAGGAAGCCTAGTTCATCCCCAATTAACTTGCTCACCTGTGACGGGACCAGTTCTGACTTGGCTGGGTTGACCAGAAGACCCAAGTTCTGACAGGTCTGGAGGGCCAGATCCTTGGACTGCTCCACTGGCTCCATGGATGGCCAACAGGTAACAGTCAGTCATCCAGACAGGGATACACTCGGACACCCTTGTGCCGCAGGAAAGCTGCCACCATTGTCATGCACTTTGTGAAAACCTTGGGCACAGATGATAGGCTGAAAGGCATAACCTGGAAATGGTACAGGATCCCATCTGCAAAGAATCAAAGGTACCAGCAATGGGACAGGCGGGCTGGAATGTGGAATAATGCATCCTGGAGAGTCACAGGAGCAGAACCATTCCCTGCTCCAGGGATGGTATTATCTGATTCAGAGTTACCAATCTGAACTTGTGCTTCTGCACAAACTTGTTCAGGTTGTGCAAGTCCAAAATGGGGTGCTAGACCCATTCAATTTCAGAACTAGGAAGTACCAAAAAAAGTATCCCAATGGCCACGGAGTCTGAGACACAGGCTATCACCCTGTGCTCTGGGAGCTGAAGGATGTAGGCTTACAGCGCACACAATGGGTCCTTTGGCACACTGGACTCCTGAGGAGTTTAGAGATGATATGGTGGGAGAGACTTAAAATCCAGAGGCAGACCTTTGCCCACCACTTCCAGAACCCACCTGTCTAAGGTAATGGTGGGCCACTGTGGCAAGAGGTGGCGCAACTGACCCCCAACTGGGAGCTGGGACATGGACAGGACAAGAGGGGATGACACCCCACGACCTGTCACTGAGCAGCCTTGGAGGGACACCTCCAGCCACAGGAGACCCGGAGGCACCACCACCTCCTCTGCCTCCACCTCTTTTTCCCCTGGGAGGAAAAAAAATACACTAAGATGAGGGTCCTGGACATGGACTTCAGGAAGGCAGATTTTAAAGAAATGGGAAGCTGCCTCAGAGAATGCCTCAAAGTGGGGAAGCAGAGTGGGAGTGGAAGGTCAACGGAGAAAAATTAAGGATGGTACAGCCCAGTCAACGGCATGCTGTTTGAAGAAGTGAGCAAGGGGAAAGTGGAGGAAGAGACCACTACGGTTCTCTAAGGAGGTGGCAAAGACAGTGAAGGAGAACAAAACAGCATTTGGAAAAGTACAAGGAGATCCAGAAGGATGAAGACAGGGAGATATATCATGCAAAATAAAGGGAGGCAGAAAGGAGAGCTTAAGCACTAACAGAGGACAGGCTAGCTAAGGAGGTTAAAAAAGGGGACAAGTCTTTCTTCAGGTACATGGAGGTAAAGATTAAGACAAGGGGAGGGACAGTGAGAATCAAAAGGTCAAGGGGACTGCACAGAGGAAGGTCAAGCGAAAGCAGAAGTACCAAATGATTACATCTGCTCAGTCTTCATGGTAGACGGTGTGGGGTATGGCCAGCATGATACAGTAAGCACCAGGGAAAGGGGGGGGGAGTGAACGCAAGTCCATTCTTGGTGGAGAGAGTCCGGAAGGATTGGAAGCCTTAAAAGAGAATAAGGCAATGGGACCAGATGGAATTCATCCAAGAGTCCTGAATGAACTGAGTATGGTGCTGGCTACTGCTTTGGTAGCCTTTTTTAGTACCTCAGTAGAGATGAGGGAAGTTCTAGAAGATTGGAGATGGCTGATGTGGTCCCTCTGTACAAAAGCAGCAGCAGAGAGGATGCTAGCAACTATAAGTTATTCAGGGCTGCAGGACCACTGGCAGCAGGGTTTCACAGAGGGGAGGTCATGTTAAACTAATCTCATAGATTTCAGTAACTGGGTTACCAGGGAGGTGGATCAATGGAGAGCAGTAGATATGGCCTATCTGGACTTCAGAAAGGCTTTTGACACTGTGACGCACAGGAGGCTAGTTAAGAAACTAATCAGCCAGAGGGTGGGGGGAGAAAGTGACAAGCAGGGTAACAAACTGGTTAAGGGATAGGAGGCAAAGGGTGGTGGTAAATGGCAGCCACTCAGGCAATAGGAGAGTGACTAGTGGTGTGCCGGGACCAGTCCTCTTCAATGTCTTCATAAGTGACACTGCAGAGGAGCCTGAGGGTAAAGTGTGTCTCTTTGTGAATGATACAAAAATCTGCAACAAGACTGATATATAGGAAGGAGTGGAGAAAATGCAAAGGGGTCTGAGGAAACTAGAGGAATGGTCTAGGGGAGCTGGGTTTCATTGCCAAAAAGTGCAAGATTATTCACTTAGGGTTGTGGAATCCAGGGGCTGTGTATAAGATGGGGAAGTGGAGTTTACAGTCACCAAGCAAGAAATCCAAAGACCTCAAGGTAGCTGAGCAGCAAGACAAAACAGTGGGAAAGGTCATCAGGATGCTGGGGTGCACTGGGAGAGGGATTTCTATCAGGAGGAGGTGCTGCCATTGCATTGCTCATTGGTAAAGCCCCACCTGGAGTATTGTGTCCAGTTCTGGAGGCTGCACATCCGCAAGGACATTGAAAAGGTGGAGTCGGTACAAAGGACAGCGACAAAAATGGTAAGGAGTTTGCAAAAGAAGTCATATGAGGAAAGACTGCAGGAACTCACCATGCACTCCCTAAAAGAGAGAAGAGTTAGCGGAGACATAACTGAAACCTACAAGTACCTCTTAGGAGTGAAAAAGATGCAAGTGGAGGGTGTATTTCAATCATGTCTCCTCTTCCCCATCATGGACCTCTCAGCCAGGTGCTGGTCCCCTCTGGGGTGCTTACCTGTCTGATCATCCTATCTGACATCCTCCCACTCACACCATCGCAGTACCCTCCCTCACAAGACACACTAGTGACTTTTTTTTTTTTTGCTTCCACTCCGCCTGGCATGCCCTCAACCCCATCACCCATCATCTCTGGGTCTTACCTTAGGGGGCACCAATTCCTCCACAGATTGCCCCCTGTGGCAGGCCCATCAGGGGGACCCTGAACCCCCCTCTGGTGCTACACTTAGTTCAGTGGTCCCTTACGCCCAGTAGGCAGCATGGGGTCTGTGAGGCTCTGTGGGAGGCATCCAGCCACTGGCGGTGTTTTTCTGCTCTTCTTAGTTCCCAACCTACGGATACTCTGTGGGAATGATGGCTGGACATGTGCATGTCGAGGACTTGCTGGACATCCTCCTTCGGGGAGCGTCCCCCATCCGTAACTGCTGCTCTGACCTGCATCGCCACTCATGGTCACCTAGGTGGTGGTGTTGCAGTTAAGCAGACTACTCTCCTTTCCCAGAGAAGGAGAGCGTCCATAGGGATGCTCAATCCTCCTCTCACCCACCCTCCCCCACAGCTGACCCCCAAATGGCCCAGGCTTGTCACCGAACCTGAGTTACTGGTGTGAAAGCAGGTGAGGCATGGGTGCCTCTGCCCTCTGTGCCAGCTACACTAGTGACTTTTATATCTCCAACATGCTTATTACCAGACAGGCAGATATAACTGGTCACTGCCATTGTCTTATACCCAATGCCTTGATGTGGAATGTAGCACACTTCCTCAAATTGCAGTGGAGGGGCCACTGCCAAACAGATATTGTTCCCTGCCCCTTCTAACTGTATACCTCCTCATGATTGTAGGGGATAGTAAACCAAGTACAGGCCCCAACTGACAACTCTTCTGGACCTGTGGTCATGGGTAGCGTTAAGGGTGTGCTCCATGCTCACACAGCCAGTGATCACATGAGCACATTTTCTTTGTAAAATATTCAGTTATTTGTGCTTCTCTAGCCTTTCTGGAGCACGGTTAAGGGTGGAGCAGTGGGCCAGTGAAGGTTGGTGGGGGAGTCCAGAAGGGGCATTGGGATACAAATCAGGATTTTTTTATTAACTGGGTGGAGTTCAAAGTTCGATCAGAAGTGATTGGTGAGCAGGCAGCTGCTACGTTAATAGGTGGGCTGACAAGGATCAAGTGTGCAGGCAGCCAGCAAATTAGTGTGCACTTTGACATGCTGGCAAGGAACACGAGTACTGGCAGCCAGCACAGGTTAGTGGGTGAGCTGGTAGGCAGGCAGGGAAAGAGCATGGCAACTGGCAGACTAATGTGCACATGGGCAGGCAGGGAGTGACTAAGCATGTGTGGTTTAGAGTGAGTTTACGGTCAGGTGGCAAACAAAGTGTGGAAGAATGACAGGGAGAGAAAGAGTGTATCGACCATATGTGAATTAAAAGTAGGTGAAGAAGTAAAGAAGGAAATATAACATATTTTAAGGTCCGTAGACAAAAGAAAGGAGGAAAAAAGGTGAAACAGGGACAGAAGGAACTGTGGCCAGAGGAAGATGAAAAAAGGAAAGATGAGGCAGAAAGACCAGAGTAAGAAGCAAAGCAGGAAGGAGAGACAAAGATCGCAGAGGGACAAAAATGAAAATGAAAGACAAATCACTGAGACAGGTAAGCCAGAAGAAGTAGCAAGACGGTGAGACCAACAGTCATGGTGTCCTGCAAGTATCAAGGGAAGCTGGATGGGTGATTCCATTTTTTTTTGGGGAGGGAGATAAGAAAGTTGCCACAGGCTGTGTTTGAATATATATATATATATATATATATATATATATATATATATATATATATATATATATATATATATATATATATATATATATATATATATATATATATATATATATATATATATATATATATATATATATATATATATATATATATATGTGTGTGTGTGTGTATGTGTGTGTGTGTGTGTGTGTGTGTGTAAAATAAAACTACTGTATTTTGTCTTATACTTTGAACTGTAGGCCACCGGAAGTTTGAATGATCTGTAATTGATGTGTCTTTTTCTGGAAATTGTTATATGGTGAAACTGAAATACTAGTCCAGAATATAGAAGGTGAATTGCTCTGTTTAGCTCTGTGTACACAATTTTCCTGTAGACTACTCCTCAATTTACCTTAAAGAGCCCCACTAAGATTGTTCTGCACCATAGTGTTTTGTATTACAGAAAGAATATACCAGCACTCAGTATCCATAAAAGAGCTTACTGCAGCACCAACTGTCCCAAAGACGATTTTTTTCGCCGCCTCGGGCTTCGTTTCATGCTCACTAGCATGATGATGAGATGCCAGGAAGACACATATCGCCCATTATATTAGTCGGGCACTGAGCTGGTTGATTTTTGATATTAGTCGGCCACCGTGCACGAAACGGGCACCTGTTTCCATCACACAGTGGCCATTCAATATTAAAAATCAACCCGAAAGCTGGCGCCCATTGACTATAATGGAGTGCACCCCCGTGCTCTTCCTATCATCTCGTCATCACGCTAGTGAGCGCGGGGGGTGGAGCAGGGCGGCCGAAAAAAAACAGGAAGTCCTTGGGACTTGGTTTAGTGCTTTTTACGAGTAAAATAACTTTTTTATGGATTACTTCTTGGGGTGCAGCTTTGAATCATAGTACTGCTGTGGAGATAAGGCACCTATTCATGGGGTGCAGAGGCACCGCAAGGTATATTGGTGGATCTCTTTAAAAATACGAGAATACTTGTAGATCTGGGAGCCTTGCTGGATTCACTACTGAATGCAGTTGGCCGGCATGTGGGACGAAGTGGTGCAGGGCTCCAAGATCTAAATGGATCCATGTAGATCTAGACTTGTATGAGTTACATGGGAAAACATAGCAATTCAGGAAAAAATCATCCCACAGTTATAAGGAAGGAAATATTAAACTGATATGGAAGCCCAGGTGGTGTGGTCTGGACAGGTGGCTGTGGACTATAAGCCAGAGGTGGGTGAAGAATTCAGTGTGGGGGATGTGTCTGCCGGGGGAAGGGAGCCCACGGTTCTTGGAGATTCGATGTGTAGTAGTGATTGGGTGAATGCCTTTTCAACACTTGATGGCATCAGTAACACACACTAAGTAAGCAATAAGACATGGCTGGGTGTTGGTAGTACTGAGATACCCGCACACCTTGCGGTCTCGTGCCTTCAGCCTCTGGGTGTGCGGGTATCTCAGTACTACCAACACCCAGCCATGTCTTACTGCATATATAAAATGGGCCCATAGGCAACTTTGAAAAAAAGAACATTTTAAAAGTTTTCAAAGCCACAAAAAATATACTAAAATCTTGCTAAATAATGTAAAATAGTCCTTCCACAGATGTTTTTCACCTGTCAGTCATCTGTCTTTCTTCACACTCAATACACTGTGTGATTGCTTACCATGGAATAGAAGAATTCAAAGCTCTGCGTTATTCCAGCAGTAGAATGCTCCCCCCACTCACAGAATGGTAACATGGAATACATGAATTCAACATTCTTCAGAGCTCAACTGGCATACAAAGACACACACACAGGCCTGAAGTGGAGCCAGAACCTCAATTTTATCTGTTGCCAGGTAAGGAGCAGGGAGTTGTCTGAAAAAGTGGTAGGGATAAGTGGGGGACTTTTCATGGTCAGCAAAGAAACACCAACAATGTAAACTCTGAAAAGTACTTGATTTTTTAAATTTGTGTACGTGTGCAAGGGGGGCTCATGAGTGTAAATAACAGTAAATTATTTGCTTATTTAATTTGATGGACTTTTATTTTTAGGGCCTAGTTGAAGTTTTTTATACATGAGTAAAGGCTGCAGCCATGTTTGTGATGGAAACTAAGAAATAGGTGGCTTATGAATTCTGTGAATTGCCCTGGTTGGCATGGACTTGTTTTAGCCAGTGGTGGCACTCTCTTACTGCAATGGCTAGAACCAAGTCTCAGCCAATCAGGACACAGGGATTTCTTTGCCCATTTTATATCGTATCCCACCGTGATGTGTTCTGGTCTCAATAACACCTAAGAAATGGGCAACAAAATTATTACAGCACATAAATTACTCAGAACCTTTAGTACAAGCAAGCAATTGTTAATGAAGTAGTAAATTTAAAAGAAAATAGGTAGGAGCACAGCTAAGGTCTAAAGGAGCACACGTTTTAGGGTACAGTTTAGAGTTTCTGCGCTCCTCTCTTTTGGAGGAGCACACCGTGATAAATCCTTAACACTATTCCTGCCTGT
The DNA here is from genome assembly GCA_016271365.2 of Neoceratodus forsteri. Taxonomy (NCBI): domain Eukaryota; kingdom Metazoa; phylum Chordata; order Ceratodontiformes; family Ceratodontidae; genus Neoceratodus; species Neoceratodus forsteri. Next base: position 207,376,984 of record CM057459.1, read on the forward strand.
GGTGTCATCCCCCACAGCTTTCTCCACATTGCCATGGACTGGTATCTAGGGGCTGAAGATTGCATACATGAATATAAAAAGCCTCACAAAAAATCTTAATGAGCTGGCCATATGGGTCAACCACTTTAAACCTGATATACTGGGTATCACCGAGACCTAGCTTAAACCTCACATCCCAGACAATTTTTGTGGTCTTTCAGGCTATAGTGTCATTTGGGCTGACTACACCATGGCCAAGAGGGGAGGGGTAATGGCAATTTACTGTAAGGATCATCTGAATGACAATGCATCAAACCAATTACCCCCCACCAGTTCCCAGTTAGAATTCTGCCATGCAACTCTCCTACTGGTCAACATGAAAAAATATACATTTTCTGTGTCTACAGCCCCCTAGCTGGAAGCCAGCATGCCCTTCACCCCCAGTGAATTCTGCTGGCTCATTAGTGCAAAATAATGAATTTCTTTTATTGGTAACTTCAATGTTGACTGGTTTTCTGATCACACAAAAAAACACTGAACTCACCCTGAGCTCCATCAGCTCAGCTCTACACCTACTGGAAGTGCGAGCACGGGCCTGTCCGCCACGCTGTAAGACTGGATACTTGCACCTTGCCCTGATAGATCTACCTGCTCAGGTGTACCCCGACTACGTAAGTGACCACTCCCCATCTATTGTGTTTGGAGGGCTTATGCCCTTAAGGCCCCCCCACAGAATTATTCACTTCCGTGAATTCTCTAAGCTTGACCCTACTGCGTTTAAACAGGAAGCTGAAAGAGTGGACTGGTCAAAGCTGAGGATCCCAAATGATGTAAACCATGCCCTACATGCATTCAGGGAAGTCCTCTTAGGAATTCAAAACAAACTTGCTCCTCTGATCTCAAGACACAGTACATGGTCCTGCCACCAAATGGATAGATCACCCCTTGCTGGCCCTTATTATTTATTTACTGAAATGTTTCACCAGGAAGGCACACTGAACAACAAATTGTTTGTCTCCTGGTGCAACCTGGGGTACATGAGGATAAGAAAAAAATACAAAAGTATACTGATGATATAAAGTGAGTACAGGTACAAGTACAATTACAGTAACAATGGAACACACAGCCAAAATAAAACACGACTGGTAAGCAGTACAGACAATGCAAGAAACGAATTAAATACAGCAGAGGGTAGTCAGAGATCAGGATGCGATAATACCAACAGGTCAGTAATGCAACAGAACAAAACATTAGTGCAATAATGTTTCAAGTGCTACTCACAAGAGCAGCAAACCAAGTGCTAATAAGGCAGGAGGCAATCATCCTAGAAAGGAAAAGGGAGGGAGGTAGCTAAGGAGAGTTGTAGGAGGAGGAGGGGAAGGGAATGGGAGGGGTGGGAAGCCTGCCTAGATCTAGTTCCTCCAAGATGCTGAGAACCCTGCCGGGGGTGGGGGTGGGCAGCAGCAATGTACAAAGGGGAAGGATGATGACAGCAGCCCTACTAAACCTAGTACCTATTAAGCAGAGGGATGCCAGCTGGTCCATTTATAAAGCCACCAAGACTGTTGCTAGCTGGACTAATTACAGAATGCTAAGGAATGAATGTAAAAAGCTATCAGGCGTAGTAAAAGTCTACTTCAAATCACTGTTCTCTGCCTTGACTGGTAATTGTAGACTGCTTAGAACATCAAACAAGTCCTAGGACAGTATGACAAACACATGCCTAGAGATCTAAACATTTACAGAGTAAACGGCAACAACCCGGTAACATACAAACATATGAATCAGCCAGCAGAAACAGGCCAGGCCCATGTGGTCTGTCAGGTCTGTTCGAATGTGCAGCTAGCACCCTTACCTTGCAGCTGCCCCTTCCCCTTCATAATAACCCCACCCTGTCCCATCTGCTTTTAAATCCCCCCACTGTCTAACATGATACCACCTCCTCTGGCAGAGTGTTCCAATCTGCCACCACCCTCTGCATGAAAAAGTGTCTCTTCATTTGCCTCCTATATCTATACCCCCTCCAATCTCAGACCATGACCTCTCGTGTCCCTCCCCCTCTTTAACTTAAATATCCCTTCTGTTCCTGTCTTGTTAATCCCCTTTAAGTACTTAAAGGTCTCGATCATATCCCCCTGATCCCTCCTCTCCTCCAGGGAGTACATACTCAATTCCCTCAGTCTCTCCTTGTATGGTCTGTCCCCCAGTCCCTGGATCATCTCAGTTACTCTGCGTTGTACCCTTTCCAGCAATCTGATATCCTTCTTTAGATATGGGTGCTAATACTGCATGCAGTACTCCAGGTGTGGCCTGACCAGTGACCTGTACAGAGGCAGGATCACCTCCTGTTCCTGGAGGAGATTCCTCTCACAATACATCCAAGCATCCTGTTGGCCTTTGCTGCCGCCTTCCTGCACTGCTCTGAGCTGTTCATCTTCCCCATTACAACCATCCCAAGATCCTTTTCCTCCTCGGTGGTTCCTACCTGTACTCCACCCAGCTGGTAACTCCTCCCTGGGTTCTATGCTCCAAAGTGCAGTACCTTGCACTTTTTTGCACTGAACCCCAGCTGCCATGCATCCAACCACTCATCCAGTTTAGTCAGGTCGTTCTGCAGTCCCTGCCATCATTCTATGTCATTCACCACAGCCCCCAACTTGGTATCATCAGTGAAGAGGCTGATCTTATTCCTGATGCCATGTGAGATGTCCGCAATGAATATCCCAAACAACACTGTCCCCAGAACCATTCCCTGTGGCACCCCACTCGACACCGCCCTTGGAGACGAAAGCTCCCCCCCACCACTACCCTCTGCTGTCTTCCCTGTAGCCAATTCTTAATCCAGTTGACCATCTTAGTCCCCACCCCCACATCTCAATTTTCTCCCCAACCTCCCATGCAGCACCGAATCAAAGGCCTTGCTGAAGTCCAAAAATATGACATCCACCGCATGTCCTTTGCCCAATTCCCTTGTTACCCAGTCATAATATTCAATTAGGTCAGTCTGACAGGACCTTCCTAAGACAAACCCATGTTGATGGCTGTCCTGGAATCCATTAACCTCCAGAAATGTCACCAGCCTCTCCTTCAGGGATGTCTCTATCGGCTTCCCCATGATGGATGTTAGGCTTACAGGTCTTTAATTGCCTGGCTCATCCTTAGGGCCACTTTTACGGAGGGGCACCACGTGGGCCATCCTCCAGTCCTGTGGCACACACCCAGTGTCCAGTTAGGTACTGAATAGGTTGAGAATGCGTACAACTATTATTTTTCTGACTTCTCAACCTTCACAGATGTTTTCCACACCACCTCTAGCTCCCCCTTGCCCTCCTTCCCATGAAGTCAGCTCCTGCCACCCCTTTTCTACTTTAAAGCAGTTACCTGCTGTGAGGTTTGCAGACTCCTAATGCAAATCCCTATATCAAAATCTGCCGGCTCAGATGAACTGGAGTCTAAAATTCTTAGGATTGCTGCAGGCAAGCTTGCCCTACTGGTAACAAAAATCTTTCATTTATCCCTTACCTCACGAACAGTCCCTGATATCAGGAAGATTTCCCATTGTCTCTGTTTACAAGAAAGGGAACCAAATAAATATCAACTACAGACTTACAGTGATACTTCCAGTATTAAACAAACTACTTGAGAAATTGGCTTCCTCCCAGTTGACAGAATACCTCACCACTTACAACCTCTGGTCCCCTGCGAAACATGGCTTTCCTGAATGCCACAGCACTATCACTGCCCTCCTATCACCCTCCTGCTGTGGATAAAGGCATGTTTACACGGTCTTCATTGACCGTAGTCAATCACACCCTGTTACGTGGTAAATTAAGTGCTTTGGGTGTCTTTTCCTCCACCCTGACCTGGTTCAAAAGTTACCTGGGTAACAGGTATCAAGGTGTTAAATTTGGCCATACCCTGTCAGACCCTGCTGCTACCATGATCGGGGTCCCTCAAGGCTCCATACTGGGGCCCCCTCCTCTTTTCCATTCATATAAATTCCAGCCACACTAGTCTCAGACACTGCACCACAATCCTATATGCTGATGACCTTGCCCTCACTACTAGCTCCCGCAGCATCCCCAAACTAAATAGCCATCTCTTCCTTAACCTCCATTCTATACAGTCATTGTCTCTGATCTAGCAAGCTTCTCATGAATACCACTGAGACACAAAAAACAGGTTACTCACCTGTAACTGTAGTTCTAAGAGTGGTATATGGCGTACATCCGCACTTCTGGCAGAATTCCTTTCCCCTTTAAATTTGGCCATAAGGTCTTCATGCTGGCTCCTCCCACCCACCTGGGTGTTATCCTCCTTGGCACTGCCCCGTGATGTCAGATCTGACCCAATGCCCTGGGACTGGAGTGTCAGGACTGGAGTCCTAGAGAGGAAGGTATCCCCCTAGTCTTGTGACAATGGGTTGACTGGTCGAAAAAAAATCTTAACTGTCCAGTCGGCCATGTCTCAGTCGACAGGCCAGATGGGGACAGTGTGGGGACAGCGGCTTAGACTGAAGCCTTGGCCGAAACTGATTCATCAAGGAATGTAGAAGGAAGCAGGAATGCAGGAATCTGAGTCTCAAGAGCGCTCACGGTCCCACGACCTGCGATGGACTGTTTAGCTTTCCCCTTGGAGTCCTTCTTGAATTTCGACCCATGGGGAGGGAACTCCCAGAGGGTAGAAAGGGACAGGCATAAGTCACAGAACGCCCCTGTAAAAGAGGCACCAAAGCACAGTGGGACACCATGGATACTGTGGAAGAGCCAGCAGTCACCTGGGCAGCAGCTTCCTCAAAAGTTGCCAATTGTTCAGTGGATCCCACAGCCGTGAAGACCGCTTGGTAGGTGTCCTTGGATCGAATGGGAGGATCCCGCTCGTTCGGATGACCCAGCAAAAGTCTGGCATAATGGTCCTTCAGGGTGGAGGGATACAGAGTGCGGTACAGGCTGCAAGCCTAGGAGTCATGTTCCTGTCCCAGGCAGTACTGTACATGCATGTGGTGTGAGGGTCCGTATGTGACATCGTCTGTCCGCATGGACAAAGCTTGAAACCGGGCACTGATTTGAAGTTGTTAACTCCATGATGCGAAACATGGTAAAACCATGAAGCAGTCTGAAGACCAAAGTAAGTTATTTTTGAAACGAAGATAGGGCCTACATGAATGCAGAGCGCTATGGAGGGAACATGTCTCTTCCAGCGGAAGGGAAGATCTGACGTCATGGGCTGGTGCAGAGGAGGATACCACCGGCGTGGGTGGGAGGAGCCAGTTTGAAGACCTTCTGGCCACATTTAAAAGGAAAAGGAATTCTGCTAGAAGTCTGGATGTGCACCATATCCACACCCCTAGAACCATGCTTTCTGGCTTGACCCCAAGGTTAAAAAAGTGCAACACCCCACTCGCAGTTGAGTGTATTGATGGATCTCATCTCACTACAGTCCTCAATCCCTCCTTAGACTTCTCAGTGCATATCTCCACTGCCTGTAAGGCTGTCAGCATCAGACTTGGATTTCCTTATGAAGTCAGAGACAGCCTTACACCCTTAGCCTATACTGTAACTGCCCGAGGCATCCTTCTACCCAAACTGACATATGGGATGGCAGTCTACCACTCTGCTTCCAAAACCACCCTGCAAAATTAGGATGTGGCCTACAAACACATCTGAAGGTTTGCCCTGGCCACAAATAGGTACATTCATCATTGTGACCTTTATTCTAGGCTTGGATGGCTCTCTCCAACAGCCCTACAAAAATTGACCATGGGAAGTTTGATTCACACAGTAGTGAACAAGCAATCCCCTATGTCCCTCTCAGAGCTACTGAAACCAGACAGCCTAGCACATCCACTCAGGTGTAATGTCCCAGGATTATTATGCATCAACCAAACCAAGACCAAACCTGGGGACATGTCTTTCTTTTTCACTGCCAATACAGCAGTGAACTCTATCCCTAGCTCAGTTCATCAGTGCTCATCCGTTCATGTCTTCAAAACAGCACATCGCACCTTCCTAAGCCAAGTATGAAAAAATTACTCACCGTAGTAATCTTCTTTCTTCCAAGGGGGTCCTTTTGCATCAGTAACTATTGCAGTAAGTTTTATGAATTAGCCAGAGAGAAGCTTGTGGGTGTGCTGAGCAGAGGCTGTTAAGAGGGCTTCAGAATTTTTTCGAAGTTAGAATGGGCAAATGCCCTATCAGATATGAACCAACAGGATTCAAAAACATACAACTACAAAACCAGAACAACAACATGCAAATTTTGCTCTAAAAATGATTCAGTTTGGAATAATCAAATAGGATGAAGGCCAAAGCAGAGCCCTCTTCTGAGAGGTTATCAGGGGAAGAGGGTGGGAGCTTACTGATGCTAAAGAACCCCTTGGAAGAAAGAAGATTGCTATTGTGAGTAATTTTTTCTTCTTACCCCAGGAGTCCTTTAGCATCAGTAACTACTGCAGACTATAAAGCAGTGCAGTTGGGAGGCGGGCAGAGAACGAACCTATTTAGGGGAAGAGGCTCTGCAAAACTGCCCTGCCAAACTGCATCAGATCTAGGCTGTACATCTAGACAGCAGTGCTTTGTGAATGTTTGTACAATCTTCCAAGTAGCTGCTTTACAGACATCCAGTAATGGAATGTCCCTTGCAGCTGCCATAGAGGCAGCAGTGCTCCTAGTAGAGTGGGCCCTGAGGCTCTCAGGGGGTTGTTTGACAGCCTTGTCATAGCAGAACCGAATGCAGGAGATTATCCAACAAGAGATAGTTCTTTTAGTGGCTGGTTTTCCTCTACCTACCTCCCCATAAGTTAGGAACAGTTGTGTGGATGAGCCCCTGAACTGCTTGGTGTCTTCGAAGTAGTAGAGCGGGGCTCTTTTGACGTCCAGACTGTGGAGCTTCTTCTCCACTGGAGTGGATTTCTCAGTAAAAAAAAACAACACAGGTAGGGTGATGAACTGATTAAGATGGAACTCTCAGACCACCTTAGGCAGGAATTTCCGGTTCGTCCTGAGCTCAGTCTTATCCCTATGAGGGATTATGTAGCTGGGCTCTGTACAGAGTGCCTGCAACTCAGAAATCCTTCTAGCTGAAGTAACGGCCACTAGGAACACAGTTTTCCAAGTGACATACTGTACTTGAGGTGGGCCGTAGTCATGGGCTCAAAGGGTGGATCCACAAGCTTGACAATACACAGGTTCAGACTCCATGGAGGGACAGGTTCCCTGACTGGAGGCTGGGTATGTAGGAGACCTCTGGAGACCTCTAAAAAACTGTTTAAACACTGGTTGGGAGAAAACAGTTTTACTCGTCCCAACCGAAATACAGGCCGAGATTGCAGCCAGATGCAGCTTCAGGGAGGAAGGCCTCAAGCCTGAAACCTGTAAATACACCAAATAATCTAAGAGGTTAGGAACTAAAGCCTTGAGGGGATCAATTTGCTTCTTTTTACACCAGACCAAAAACCTCTTCCATTTGGCTGCATAGGTCTTTCTTGTGCTGGGCTTTTTGGCCATTCTCAGAATCTTTAGGACTTGTCCAGAATACTGAGAGGCAGAGAACTCTAACTCCTCAAGAGCCAGGCCTTGAGGTGAAGAGTCTTCAGGTCTGGATATGTTACACTCCCATCTGAGGGAGAGTCAGAAGGGAGTGACTGAGTGGAAGACGAATGGGTTTGCTGCAAGACAAGAGTTAGCAGAAGGGGGTACACCAGCCTTGTCTTGACCAGTCTGGTGCCACTAGAATCATTGTTGCTAGCTGGGTCCTGAGCTTTAGCAACACCCTGAAAATTATAGGAAAGGGAGGGAAGGCATAAAGGAACTTCCCTGACCAGTCCAGGGTAAGGGCATCCGATGGGAGAGTTCCCACTACTGAAGGCCTGCAGCAATAGAGAGGAAGCTGATGGTTGAGGTGGGAGGCGAAAAGATCTATTTCCGGAGTGCCCAACCATCTGAACACTGTGGCCAGCACTTGCTTGTTCAGACACCACTTGCTGTGCCCTTGGCTGATGCGGCTGAGGGCATCCGCCAATGTGTTGTTCTTGCCTGGAAGGAGTATGGCCGAAAGGCTGACATTCAGGGAGAAGGCCAGCTCCCAAATCCTAATGGCTTCCAGACAAAGGACGCAGGACCTTGTACCACCCTGCTTGTTTATGTAAAACATTGCAGTGGTGTTGTCTGTCCTGATCTGCACTGTGTGCCCCCATATCTGGGGGGCAAAGGCCTTTAGTGGCAGGTAAATGGCCCTGAGTTCCAGCAGATTGATGTGAGCCTGTGACTCTTTTGTAGTCCAGGAGCCACTGACGGAAGTACTGTCCAAATGAGCTCCCCATCCCAGTAGGGAAGCATCTGCAGAGATGACTTTTGTGGGAGAGGGTGCTTGGAAGGGGATCCCACCAAAAGGTTGGCTGTTTCCTTATACCAGAGTAAAGCCTGAAGGAATGTCTTTGTGACTGGAACCAGCTTGGATAGTGAATTACTCCTTTGGGACCAGTGAGACCTGAGATGATGTTGTGTGTCCCTCATTTTGAACCTGACCCCTGGGACCACGGCTGTCATGGATGCCATGTGTCCTAGGAGCTTTAAGAAGTGTCTGGCTGGTCTGGGCTGGGCTGGCCCAGAACAAAAGAGTTTGCTACTAAAAAAAAGTTCTGTATTCTTTCCAGGAGAAGAAAAGCTTTGCTTTGCAATGTGTCCAACTGTGCTCCTATGAAAGTAAGGAGTTGCGTTGGTTCCTGGTGGGATTTCTTTTAATTTATGAGAAACCCCAGGGATTCCAAAGTGTCTTTTGTCTGAGAGAGAGCCTCCTCCACTTGAAGAGGGGTTCTTCCCACAATGAGCCAGTCATCCAGGTATGGACAGACTGAGATTCCCTTTTTTCTCAGATGTGCTGCCACCACGGCCAGACATTTGGTAAATACTCTTGGTGCAGAAGTCAGGCCGAAGGGCACTGCTGCAAACTGGTAGTGACCTGATGGAAGTCTGAACCTCAGGAATTTTCTGTGGGACTGTCTTACTGGTATGTGAAAATATGTGTCCTTGAGGTCTAAGGAGGCTAGCCAGTCCCCTTGCTGCACAGAATGTATTACAATTCTCAGAGTGACCATTTTGAACATGGTCTTTAGCAGATGCTTTTTAAGTATCTGAGGTCTAAGACAGGCTGCCACTCCCCATTTTTCTTTTGTGTCAGGAAGTATCTGGAGTAGAGGCCTTTGCCCTGTTGATAGGAAGGTACTCTTTCCACCACCCTTGCTGCCAACAGGTGTTTTACTTCTAACTCCAACAGTAGCCTTTCTATTTGGATTATGGACTTGGCTAGCTGGGTACACCTTAGGGCTTGCATCTTTTTGAACTGAAGTGGCAGGCCCTTTTCTACTACCTCCAGGACCCACTTGTCTGAAGTGATCAGGGTCCAGGACTGGAGGTAGTGGGAGAGCCTGCCCCCTACAGGCGGAGGGAAGGCAACCTGGACAGAGACATCAGGGCTTCTGCTGAGTTGCAAGAGCAGCGGTAGAGGTAGTTCTCCTCTGACCTCTCCTGCCTCTCCCTTTGAAGAAGCCTCTCATCTGAGAGTAATCGAACTGAGGAGGAAGGGCAAAATAGGGCTTAGGGAAGTATCCTTTAGATTGAGGTTTCTGGAAAGTAGAAGACTTTGCTTTTGCGGCATTACTCTGACAGGTTGTTTTATATTCATCAACCTTTTTCATGTATCTGGAATCAAACAGGATGCTTTGATCACAGGGGAAGTCCATGGCCCTGGACTGAGTGTCCTGTGTTAGGTTAGTTGACCTCAGCCATGCAAACTGCCTAAGGGAGATAGCCTGAGCCATCACCCTAGAGTCTGCACATCATTATTGTCTGCCACGTGGAACTGGTACTTTGTGGCCTCCAAGGCAGTTTTGGCTGTTTCAGCCAGGTCCTTAGCCATAGAGTCACAGCCCTGCTTAACTATGGCCAGAACCAAATTCCACAGAGCCTTCTGGTACTTGGCTATGTAAGCCACGTAAAGAAAAGGTGGAGAAAAAGGGAGATTGAGGTATAGGTTTTCCTTGCCATGAAGTCCAACCTCCTGGAATCCTTTTCTGGGGGCTGGGAGGATAGTGGGACTCCTGCTTTACTACATGCCACCTGCTGTACCACTTCTTCATGGCTGGGGTGTACAGACAGGAAAGCAGTGTCATTTTTGGACAGCTGATATTTCTTGTCACTCTTTTTCTCCACACCCGGTAAAGATGTAGGGGTCTGGAGAAGCTTCATGGTGTTCTTCCTGAAAGGTTTGTAAATAGGAAGCACTAGCTTTTTAGGTGGAGGGAGACCTTTCATCTCTCTGCAGTCCTGGTCTTCCTCTTTCTCTTGGGTGGACTCCTGAGAAGGAAGGTGCAGGGTGTCTACCATATGTTGGAGGAAAGTAAGCATAGAGGAAGTATCCTCCTGATCTGTGGGAGATGTACCGAAATTAGGGTCAAGAGACACGTCAGACTATGGAGCCTTGCCCTCTGAAACATCATCTGGAGCATCATAAAAATCTTCATGATCATCCCCCTCATAGGCTCCTGTATCAGAAGGAGCTGCAGAAGGGGTTTGCCTGGGGAAGGCAAGGGTACTTAACAGAGGTCCCATGCCCTGTAAGGTTTGAAAAAAAAATGCTAGACTTTAGCCATGTCCTCCATAGAAGGTAACTCCCTCTGTGGGTCTTGGGGGTTACTATCCTGGGGTTCTGTGTGTTTGGATTTATCCTTGTGCTTTTTATCCACTGTTGTCTCACCTTTAGCACCATTGGGAGGGGCAGTGGTTTGTTTTTCCTTGCAAGGCTTCTTAGCAGCCACCTCATCAGTGGCTTGATCAGGTTTTCCTTTTAAAACTGGGCACCTCATCAGCACCATTAATATGTTTTAAGTGGAGCCTCACCAGCCCCTTTTGAAGCCTTAGATTTGACAGGCACTTCATCAGCACCTGAAGTGGCATTTTTTCCTTTTATAGGCACTTCATCAGCACCTTTTACAGGCACTTCATCAGCACCTTTTACAGGCTTAGATTTAACAGATGCCTCATTAACACCTTGATTAGAATTATTATTTTTAGAAGGCCCCTCATCGGTAGCCTTGGGTCTTTGTTTAGGTACAGAGGAAGACCCTTCTTCAGCCACCATTCTAAGCCTTTTAGCTCTGTTTCTTAAGGTCTTTGAACAAAATTTAGAGCAGAGGGAACAGTAGCGATCTGGACCTAAACACTTTAAATACAGGTTGTGATTATCAGCTTTAGCGACTATTCTGTGGCACTTTAAACAATTTTTAAAACCTGTGGGTCCAGTCCTCTTTTTAGGGATTTCTGACATGCCAAACCTCAGAAAACCCTTCAGAAATTTGAATCGTTATAGGATTCTATGGAGAGTAACAGTCGGTTCCCTCGTGATAGGAACTGCAACTTTCCGAGGTAAAATACAGCCAAAAACTGAAAGAACCATCGGTTCCCGCTTAAAAAAGGAAACCACGGTAAAAAATAAACCAGGGAACCATCAAAAACCACTAGCCCGGTTACTTAAAGTTTTAAAATAAAGAAAAGGGAACCGTGAGGAACCGCAGAACTGGGCGAAATTCGTGGTTCCCAGGAAACGAAGGAAACTGCGAGAAAAACAAAAAAATCTACTCAGCACTAAGTGAAAACTAAGTAAAACAAAGAACTATAGCTACCAATGAAATAATCAATGAAATACTTTTGTCTTGGGCAAGAGAGAGAGCACCTCAGAGGTAGTGTTGCTCAGTCAAGCAGAGAAAAAATTCTGAAGCCCTCCTAACAGCCTCTGCTCAGCACACTCACAAGCTTCTCTCCGATTGGCTAATTCATAAAACTCATTGCCATACATTCCACCTCTGGGGCAGTACTACCTAGTCAGCTTACTGCAATAGTTACTGATGCTAAAGGACTCCAGGGTGAGAATTGTATGTTTCTGCCATTAGGCTGTTACAGACTAGATCCCCATTCCTATATATATATGCACTACACTCCTACCAACTGAAGATACATATTCCTGAAATTTGTTCTGTATGTCAGCTGTTAAACATAGTAATGTAATGTATTGAATGACCATATGACCTTGAATCTTGTGCTAATTCCAGTACTGTTTCCTTCCTAGCACTTTACTGTTATCTATTCTGTACTGAAATGAACCCTTTTTTAATTGAATATTTGTCATATCTGTTACCATACTTTTGACCACCTCTGTTGTATTTTCCAGGTTGTGCCTGAAAATAGGCAACTGGTTTTGTCTACTGCACCTATCTGGTAAATGAAAACCAGATAAATATTTCATAAAAAAGGAAGGTACCAGAAGAAGGGGGCATGCAATGAAGCTAAAAGGGGAAAATTTAGGAGAAATGTGCAGAAATACATCTTCATGAAAAGGGTGGTGGATGACTGGAACAGCCTGCCAGAGGAGGTATTGGGGGCAAAGACTGTGGGGAATTTCTAACATGTGTGGATAAGCACTGGGGCATATTAGGTAAAGGAACGGGGGATGGGGAGGAACTGGAAGCGACACCTATGACCAGCTAGGGTCAGTGGTGACAAAACATGCAGGGACAAGGGTAAGACTGGACAGGCCTAAAGGTTATTTTCTGCTGATAAAATCTATGTTTCTATGTGGTGGCTGAACTTGGATTTTGGATGCCAGCACTGGTATTGCCCCTTCTGTGGTTGCTGCTGAGGCGGTTGTGGCAGAAAGAACCCATACTGGAGGGCCTTTTTCATAGGTTTTAGTGCCTCTGGGTTCTTCTGGAATGGAGCCACAGAATCCGTGGTGGCATCTGATGTATGGCTATGTGTGGGATGTCTGTCCGCCCCAGGGCCACAAAGGCTTGTGCTCAAGAAGGGGACAAAGGCCAACTTCTGCTGTGTGTCCATGCCTTGAAGGTGGACAGCCTCAGCCAGGTGCTGCAATGCATGGTGACCACCATAGCCACGGCAGGGGCACAGGAGTCACCCATGTCCAACACTGTCTGAAGCTGGTGCTTAGCCAGTGCCCAACCCTGGTCTCCACTATAATTAACTGCCGGATGCTCGCCAGCTGCAAGAAGGGGGGGGGGAGGAGTTGCCCCAAAATCCCAAAAAGGGAATGGCCAAAATTTTCCATTATAACTAAATAACTGTCCTGACAGAGACCTCGAGAAGCAGCTGTGCACACCTATTTAGCCACATGGTCAAGCTTTTGAGACTCCTTTTCAAGAGGTTTGTCCATGTCCCCTTGGCCTTTTGACTTGCGGATGGCCAAGTCTGTCACCAGTTCTTCCCCAGAGGGGTGGTCACAGAACCCTGAATGGGTGCCCATTGGGACCGCATACTTTGTCAGGATGCTGCAAGAGTTCTAGGACCAGTTCAAAAACAGCTTCAGCCAAGGGAAAAGCAATCCTCGGGATTTGTCTCTATCCAGAATACCAGTAAATGGTTATTAAGCCCATTTCTGGACTGATTCTAAGGGCAATTTCATGGACTCCAAAATTAATTGGACCAGAGCTCCGAAAGAGGTCTGCCTATGAGCCGTAGTAAGTTCTTTGACTGATTCCTGGTTAAAAGTGTGAGTCCTGCACAAGGTCACTGACGATTCAGCTTCCAAGTCCAAAGATTCTTCAAAGCCAGCCCTCAACTGCTTTCCACCATGTACCACCCTGGTATCCTCATCCTGGGAGATCTCCACTGATAATGGACCTGGCAAGTTAGCAGATGGGTGAAACTCCTTGGCCCGAGCCCGAAAAAGTGGCTGTTATGGAGGTGATGCAGATGCTGGGTCTGCTCATCAGGACCGGCAAGGGAATGACCAGTGAATGCCAAGGTGCCAATGGTCCAGGTGGCAGAGCCCTACCCCTCCCAGCAATGGTCCACTGATGCCTCTCCTCACCCAAGGATGAGGAGGTTCAGGAATGTCGATGGTGCCACTTCAGCATAAAAGCACATCTGCAACTGTGGGCGTGTACACTGCAAAAGTGGAAAGTAAGAGCAGCATGTGAATTGCTCTAATTTGTAAGAAACTGTGGTCTTGTTTCTGCTTTTTTGCTCATCCCTAACCCCCCAAAAAAAAAAAGAACAGAATGGTGTGATTTAACATTAATGTAAGGGCCTATCTAAACATCACTATAGTAGCTTCTGTGTAACTGTATGTTCATGGCTAGTGTCAAAAGGATAATGGTAATTGTTTTTCTATGCTTCCTTTAGAACGCTACTGCATCCAGCAACTGTTTTCTGGTGGAAACACTGCACGATTTGATTACAACTGTAAAAGAAACAGAGCACTGTAGTTTGGTTAGATTAAGTAAACTTTTCTGCACTTACCAAGTATCCAAGAGCTTTAATCACATCCAGTTTGCACATTGGACATGTTCTATGCTCTAAAAGCCATGGGTCAATACAACTTCTGTGAAAAACATGTCTGAAAAGAAGTAGTGAAATGATCTCTTTATAGTTCATTAAAACAGCAACACAGGTGAATGAAAACCAAAAAGACTGGTAAATTTCACTGGTTTTAAGATTTTTAAACTAGAAATGGTGCATTTTGTCTGGTGTCTTGGCTCTATTAATATACCTCAATCCTAAACATTTCCATAATGATAAACATTTTTAGTATCATGTATATTAAACCCTTTTCATGTATGATATTGTGGCACAAAGTCAAAAACAAAAAAATGTTATGAAGGAGCAGCCTTTGTTAGTTGGCAAAAAACTTGATTATCTGGTTGTTGTTTTTTTTCACAAAAACGTGTTTGGTGACATCCTTAGATTCATCCTCAGTATATTTTTCATTTTTTCAGATATTTTTTAAGAGCTGCTGATACCTCAAAGAAAACTTTGAAAAACATGATAATTAGGTACAGTGCAGCTTGTATTTCACATGTAATCTATAGATTTCTCCTCCCGAATATTTATTACTGAGGACATTTTCATGAATACGTGATCTTTACCTCTTAGAGTTAATATGCCTCAGTAGCTTACTCTCTACTTCAAGTCATAACCCTGTGTTGTGACATCACAATCTGTTGCCATGGGAGTAACAGTGATGTCACAAGCACTGCATTATGACCTCAGGAAGGGAGAAAACAGCAGCAATAGATAAACCTTTCAGAAGCAAAGATCCTATTTTCATGCAAAAGGCCTCAGTAACAGTTAATGGGGAGAAGTACAGTACTAATGTGAAATACAAGCTGAACTGTGTCTAAATATTATATTTTGTTAAAGTTCTCCTGAAGTCGTCCGCTGCTCTTCAAAACAGTTGTTATAACCAATTTTGTAATTAATGGCTCACGTCTGTAAAGACTGGTGGCATTCACAATTTTTTAAAATGTCTTCTGCTGTGGTTACTTTTTGAATGAACATACTACATTAGTACTGTTTATGTATTCGGAAGATGCTACCACATGTTCCTTTTTCCATTATCTGTTTACACTCCCCTGGCTGAGGCAGGCTAGGCTCCCATCTGCCCTGCCACACTGGCCCCCACCATCCAACACCTTCCACAAGCTTACCTGGCTGACTGGAACCTCATTGGATTCCCTCATGGCAGGGTCAGGAGAGGGAGGGCCATATCCCCCACCCCCCGAAGTACATTTCCAGTGACAGCTGGCAGATCACTCCAGTGGTGAGACAGGTAGGGGCGCAGTGTGCAGCGTGTCATAGATGCGTGCCTCACTGCATTTTTTCACCAGTCTTCTCCTACCCACTGCAGGGGTACACATATCAACGTGCATGTGCGGAGGCACGCGCACGCTGCAGGATCCCGCAGCACAACCCACTGTTGCTGCTCACAGACCCGCACTGCCATCAGACCTCCAGCTGGTGGCAGTCATTTGGTGGAAATGCCAAACCTCTCCACCTGGGAGAGGACAGTAGTTCATCGGATGCTTCATCCTCCACCCCCCCCCCCAAATACCCAGTCCTAGCAACCGAGATCACTCCTGATCCTGGGTTGCTGGCATAGTGGGCGGCAGCACTACCGCTGCACCACAGGGCCAGCACGCTACCATGTGTTTCTGATAGTAAACAGCAAACCACGCTACTTAATGTTTTCATGGTAGGGGTGCTGGCAGGACAGTGGGCATTTTTAAAAACTTAAAACTACTGCATCTCACTTTAGGAATGAAATAAATAGAAATAAAATGGGTATACTGATGTTGCTGCCAGTAAAAAGAAGTATTACTACAAAACTACATGGTGACTAACAAATACTGCCACTTAAAAAAGATCTACCATCCCAATTATTTCGGGTCACACTAATTTTGCATGGAATGAAAGAAGGTGTTTTCAGGTAACCTGTTGGAAAATAATTTTCTCAAATATCAATAAAAGCCCTGACCTGCACATTTAAGGCCAACATGCAGTGCTCTGGTTTTAAAATATTGTTCAAGGACTAACTTAAAGTATGCAAATGGTAAAGAATCCTGGGCCTAATAAAACTCTAAGACAGAAATGACTGTTCTCCTGGAGTAATGAGCCATAAAGCTTCTGGGGTGGGGGTGGGTGGGTGGGTGAAGTGACAGGAGGCAAGATAATCCAATGAAAATGTGACACCATCTTTGGGAAGAGACAAACACTGATAAATTACTCGCTCTCTAATTTGTAATCCAATAACATACCTTACATAGATTTACAATATGTGGTTTGAAGCAAAAAGTGCCAGCACCTAGCAGAAAATGTCTCAACAGGTAGGTGAGTCCACGCGTAATAGTGGGTGCGCAATGCCAATGTTTTAACCCACCTACTTAGTAGGGTAAAGCACAGTAATACATGACTTCTACGTGCTGGAAGAAATGCAAATGGTAGCATATGAAATCCTACTATTTTAATATGATTGCTAATGGTAAGCTCCCTTTGAATGAGGTGTTATGGAGGCTTTGGGTGACGTATATATTGAGGCACGATCCAGATTTTATTCTATGAAATGTTTTATTTAACAACCGGGGGGGACTTGCTCTTGGGTAATGCCCAGGTGCAGCCTTCACATCTGTAATACTGATTTCTTGTCACATGAAGGAACATACATTACAATGAGCTGGAGGGGGTTGAATGTCTGTAAAATAAAAAGCTCAGTCATATTGTAATGGGGTACCTTAAGATAATATGGTCTGGATTTACTTTTGTTAATCATATACAGATATATTGTAAATGATCAAAATATCATACTAAGACAATAATGACTGTACTACATATTGTTGTCACATCCAATAAATAAAAAGAAATAAAAAAAAAAATATGATTGCTAATGCTGTTTTTCTTAACCATCTGTTTCTACCTCCAGCCTCTGTGCTACCTAGGCAGGACCTGCTTTCGTTTGAGAATGCTGCCAGCCCATCCCAATTATTTCAACGGCTTCACCAGACTGACTGCTAATGCCATGTCCCCGAGATGGGCAGGCATGGCTGGGTGGTGATGATCCCAATCACCAGGACAAATCAAACTCGGTGAGCAATGGCAGGGTTAGCACAGATAATGGGGTTCACGACTGGCATATCATAAATGTGTGTTTGAGGGGAGCACAGTTTATCTGTTAGTCTTGGCCTTTAATTTTTTTTTTCTCCAAGCAGTGCAAAGTACAGTTGCGTCAGAACTTACCGTAATAGTAGATCTTCGAGAGTGTCTCTTGCAGCAGGTCATAACACATGGGAACCTTCTGCCGCAGGCACTTGCTTCCGGAGGACTTCTCAGCAGTCGTACCTGGGACTGCCCCCTCATGCACCACATGACATGGGCAGTGCACTATATAAAAGAGAGGGCGATCCCAATTCTCCTCGGTTCTTATCCTCATTAGCGACCTGACCATGAAGTCACCGAGGGAACCGAGGATAAATGTAATAAAATCATGTTTTTGGATATAACCAAAAGAAATATAGAAATATATACATATATATGGATATATAGGAGTTGGAAAATAAAGACAAGCTCCATCCTATAGTGTAGACAGGACAAGGGGGACAGAGGGAGGAGAGCATGACCTGCTGCAAGACAGATTCTTGAAGATCTACTGTAACTGTAAGTTCTTACGCAACTCTATTATCTTCTTTGAGTCAATCTCTTGTAGCAGGTCTTAACACATGGGAAGATTCCCAAGCAGTTATGTATAAACAGGTCGGCAGGAAAGTCTGTCTTTGTGAAAGAAGACCGTGGAGGACTGTATGTCCAAGGTAGTCCTCATGTAAAAAGCCAAGCCCCTAAATGATACTCTATACGGAAGGGACAGAATCCTGGAAGCAGGAGCTGTATCCCCTAAAACAGCAGGTGATTCCCCTTTAAACCTGCTGAGGCAGTAACCAGCACTCACGCGGAGTGAGTTATGACCACGACTGAAAGAGGCAGTAGATATATTATTTTTCATGCTATAACAAAGAAAACAATGCAGGCAGCCACCTAAGTGGACAGACACTGCATCAAAACAGGTTGCTTCCCCCCTTACCTGGCATAAAGTAAACAAAAGGTTGCGCTGTTTTGCACTGTAGCCTCGTTTGTTAAAAATGTAAGGGACTGTGAACAACCAAGATGTGAAACAGGGCAGCCTCAGGAGTTGAATGCCCTGCATAAGAGACTAGTGGTTGAATGGTTACTGATTCACAGGCAATGCTGATACCACCTTAGGGTAGAAAGGCAGGTTTGGCACATAAGGAAATCCAGTGCTTAGGAAAGTCAGATAGGTGTATGCACAGAGCCTATAATGCAGCAATGCTTCTTGCAGACTTTACTGCAACTAAAAGGAAAGTGGTGCAAGAGAGGAAGTGCAGACCATATATGGAGCTGCGGGCCCAAAAGGGACAAACTGTCCGTCTTTCTTGGACTTAACTGAGATCTCCAGAGGTAGGTTGAGTCCCACTGAGGTGTAGGGGGTGAAGAAACATCCCTCAAGATCATTCTCAATATCCCTTGTCGAGTCAGAGACTAGCCTCCCATCAGGGAAGGAAAGGCAGAGGTTCACTGACAAAGGGAACCCCAAACTCCTAAAGAGAGAGTAAATAGACCAAGATTTACAGAGAAGGACAAGAAAACCAAGTCCCACTCAATCCCTTCCACTGAGATAGAGACACCTTACCATTACCAGAATTCTAAAAGAACTAAGGGTAGAACTAGTGACACCACTGACTACCCTTTTTAACAAATCATGGGAGGATGGGGTGGTACCCGAGGACTGGAGGAGGGCAGATGTGATTCCCCTTCACAAAAGTGGGAGCAAGGCAGAAGCAGGAAACTATAGACCTGTTAGTTTAACCTCAGTGATAGGGAAAATGATGGAATCACTTC
The DNA here is from genome assembly GCA_016271365.2 of Neoceratodus forsteri. NCBI lineage: Eukaryota > Metazoa > Chordata > Ceratodontiformes > Ceratodontidae > Neoceratodus > Neoceratodus forsteri. Next base: position 207,396,216 of record CM057459.1, read on the forward strand.
TAAAGGAAAGAACTGTCGAGTATCTAGAGGCCAGAGGGGCACAGGACCCTAGGCAGCATGGATTCACAGCGGGAAGGTCATGCCAGACGAATCTGATAGATTTCTTTGACTGGGTGACCAAAGTAGTAGATCAGGGAGGGGCTGTGGACATGGCCTACCTAGACTTTAGCAAGGCATTTGACACAGTCCCACACAAAAGATTAATATGCAAGTTAGCCAGCCTGGGAGTGGGTCCCAAGATGACAGCCTGGGTAAAGAATTGGCTGGAGAACAGGACACAGAGAGTAATAGTAAATGGAGTCCACTCAGAAGAAAGGAGGGTTACTAGTGGGGTACCGCAGGGTTCAGTATTAGGAACGGTCCTCTTCAATGTCTTTATAAGTGACATTGCAGAAGGACTGAAGGAAAGTATGTCTCTTTGCAGATGACACTAAGATCTGCAACAGAGTTGATGCACAGGGTGGGGTGGAAAGGATGAGAAGGGACTTGGCAAGGTGAGAGGAATGGTCAAATGTATGGCAGCTTAGATTCAATGCTAAGAAGTGCAAGGTAATTCACCTGGGAAACAAAAACCCAGGGGAAGAGTACACAATGGGGGGTGAGATACAACAACAACAAAATGGAAAGGGACCTGGGGGTAGTCATATCAGATGACCTAAAGACGGGCAAGCAATGTGAGAGGGCAGCAAGGAGGGCTGGGGGGATACTGGGATGCAGAGGGAGAGGCATCACCAGTAGAAAACAGGAAGTTATTATCCCTCTGTACAGACAGCTGGTGAGACCCCATCTGAGTATTGTGTGCAGTTCTGGAGACCCAATCTCCGCAAAGACATAGACAGGATGGAAGCTGTCCAGAGGAGGGCAACTAAAATGGTACAGGGTCTGCACCAGAAGACATATGAAGAGAGACTAAGGAGCTTAATATGTATAGCCTCGAGGAAAGAAGGGAGAGGGGGACATGATAGAAACGTCTCAAGTACCCAAGGAATCAACAAAGTCCAAGAGGGTAGCATCTTTCAAAAAAAGAGGTGTGCAAGAACAAGAAGGCACAATTTGAAAATAGAGGGGGCGGCTCAGAGGTAATTTAAGGAAGTATTTTTACAGAGAGGGTTGTGGATGCATGGAACAGCCTTCAAGGAGGTTGTGGAGTCAAAATCAGTGGTGGAATTCAAGCATGCATGGGATAGTCATAAGGCAGTTCTGGGGGTCGGGGTGGGAAGAAGTAGGCTGCTGGTTAACTAGGATCTGCAGCTTATCCAGTAGGTAGGGAAATGGGCAGACTGGGTGGGCCAAGCGGTCCTTATCTGCCGTCCAATTCTATGTTTCTATGTTTCTCGCGAATAAAGGGTTAGGGGATAAGATACCAAGGTTGGCGTAAAAGACGCTGCCATTGTGAAGGTAACGGAACCTATAGAGGGGTAAGCCCCCCGGAACCAAGTGTGGAGGAGCAGGAAATGTAGAATTGGAGTGGAAGGAGCGTTTCCTGAGTAAAGGGCAGGAGGGTGGGCCCAAAGAGGGAGAGGCATCAGTTCCTAAACCCTGAATCATAACAGTGGGAAACACACCAATCCTGGCCATAGAGATGACTCTAGGAAAGATACAAATGTCCAGCCAGATAGCATCTGGGGCTCGTTGCAGTGAGCAATAGAGAGGCAGCAGTAGACAGAGTGGATGATCCCAGCAGATGAAGATGTCTTCGACCGCATCCTGGGGAATTTCCTATTCATGCTCCTTTGACTGGACATGGCAGAGAGTATCAGTCATCGTATTCTTGCTACCTGGACTACATACCTCTACAAGGCATATTCTTTTATGCAAGGCCCAGGACCCTATACGCATGGTTTTACTGCATATGGGTTAAGAGTGGGTGTCGTTATCCTTAGAACAGGTAACAGACATCAGAGAAATATCTGACTGAATCATGATACATGACTCCTGTAGGAGGCTCCTGAAAGTTCAAAGAGCATAGAAATTGGCTCTCGTCTTCTAAGACATAGTCAGGCAGAGGGACATTGCCCTGCTGCCAAACATCTTGATGAGTTTGTAGATCTTTCAAAGGAATACCCTCATCCTGGATTCAAGGTATGCGCTGTAAGAGTGGTCATGTGCAGCCACCAACAGAGAATTTAGATAGCGGGTGAGAAGACCCTGGCATCCGCTGTTAGGTAGACTTCTGAAATCACAGTATTTGCAGAGTTCCCATGAACAGTGTCTCATGTATTATCAGGGATATTTTTAGTGATTGGGATGGTCGCAGCCCAGCATCCCCACAAAGTCAGCAGGTGAAGCCTGGCTGAGTCACCTGTGGTGCAACAGACAATGGGTAGCTAGGCAGACCAGGTGTGCCCTCTGATTTACAGGAAGGAAAGTGTTTCCGACGGAGTTATTAAGTACGGTTATACCCAGACACTTGAACAATACTCAGCGTACTGGTATGTGTTCACGCAAGGAGAATGTCTGATGATGCTTATGAAAAGCAGAACATCTGGGTATGGAAAAAGACAGAGGCCCACTTGGCAAAGACTCACAGAGTGGTCGTTCCATTTCCAGAGAGCAAAGCCAATCTCCCCAGAGCAATAGTGGCATGAGCCATAGGAGCATGACCCGGATAAATGGTCTACCATGATTTTTACCAGAAGGAAATAAAGTAAATCCCCAGCTTTGAGGAGGGGGAAGCACAGGTATGACAGGCATATTTACAGTAAGTAGAAAAGCCCGGACCCCTGACATCAGGACAGACAAAGTACAGTTACGTAAGAACTTACTGTAACAGTAGATCTTTGAGAGGAGCTCTTACAGCAGGTAATAACACTAAGACTAAGCCACTAGGCATTAAGACCCCACAGAAAACTTCTAGCTAGCAGTCTAGGCTCCGGCCCGACTTCAGACGTGGTATAAAGGGATGATCCCCTGGCACCACCTCAGTTCTGCAGCTGGAGACCCGGCTGAAAAACAGATGGGAGAACCGAGGAGGATCGCTGATCTCCAAAGAGAAAATTGTAGTACTAGTCCCCGGGGGGCAGGTGGGTGGGTGGGAAAGCTACCTGCTGCAAGAGCTCCTCTCGAAGATCTACTGTTACAGTAAGTTCTTACGTAACTGTACTATTTCACTTCAAGGGGGAGCTCTTGCAGCAGGTAATACCATTAGGACTGAGTCCCAAGCAATACCCAAGCAGAGACCTAGGTCAGAAGGGTGGAGGACAGTAGTGCAGAGCTATAGGCATCTAGGAGATGAGTCCCTGAAGGACTGCTAGGCTGAAATCTGCTCTCCTTCTGGAAGCGATGTCCAGACTATAGCGCCTAACAAAAGTGTGCACTGAACTCCAAGTAGTGGCTGCGCAGAGGTCTGCTGAGGAACTATTCCTAAGTAAAGTGAAAGATGTTGCAATCCTTCTGGTGGCGTGACCCTTGACCGATCCCGGTAAGGGTTTGTTGTACTGCGAACAGAACGTGATACAATTCACGAGCCACTTAGTCAGCATCTGTTTCGTCACTGGTGCCCCAACCTTCCTTTAGGCAAAAGAGACAAACAACTGGTCTGTCTTTCTAGAGGAACTGGTCCGGACAAGGTAGTAATAAAGAATTATGTGTACATCCTGAATATGTAATAAGGCCTCCTCTGTCTGAGTACTCTGGATAGTAAACTGGTAGTTGGTTGTCTTGGTTCAACATGAACTCAGACACTACCTTCAGAAGAAACTTAGAGTTTGTACGCAGGGCTACTCTGTCACTGTGAAAAATAAGATAAGACTCTCTACACATCAGAGCCTGCAGCCTGGAAATCCTCCGAGTGGAAGTAATAGCAACTAAAAATAACATCTTCTAAGAGAGACGGCGTAGCTCGCAACTTGAGGCTGGTTCAAATGGGGGCAAGGTAAGCTTTTCCAATACAAACAGGAGGTTCCAAGGCAGCATGGGGGTCTGTCCTGGGAGGTTTAATATGTAAGATTCCCCTTAAAAAGGTCTTGCATAGGTCCAACTGTGCCAGAATCTTCCCATTCAGTGGTGCACGATAAGCTGACAGCACACAGAGATGCACCTTAATGGACGAGTAGCTAAGGCCCAAGTCCGAGAGGGAGAGAGGATACTCCAGTACAGATTCCACCGGATAGGTGAAGGGATCCAGAGAATGGGGGAATAACTACAAACAGAAGTGCTTCCACTTCATGGCATATGTTGCCCTGGTAGAGGGCTTTCTTGCTGCCACAAGCACCTCTGCCACTCTGAGGGATACTTCGAATCTATCCCTAGCTAAGTCCGCAGGAGCCATGCATGCAGATGCAGGGACTGGAGTGCCAGATGGACCAGTGTCCCTTGCTCCTGGAAGAGCAAGTGAGTGGATGGGGCAACGGAACCGGCGGTTCCCATGCCAGCTGTTGCAATAGCGGGAACCAAATCTGCCGAGGTCAGAAAGGTGCGATTAGGATAATTCGGGCACCTTCTGCCTGCAACTTTTTTTTCCTTTTTAAACTCTCAATCTTTATTGAAGTTTTTAAAGTTCATCTATACACAAATATACATTGGCTAAACAAAGATATCATACACATATACAGATACAAATAAAAAGACACAAACCCAAACACAGGGCACGCCATAAAATTAATCCAACTTAATTCCATTTCCACAGGATAGTTCTAAAGGGGGGGAGGGAGGAGAGCTCACCGAGAGGCTATACAGTACCAACAGTATCAGGGAGTAGGGGAGAGGCCTGGAAGGGCAGGAGGGTGGGGGCGGAAGAGGGAAAATCAAACCCCCCACAATCACCAACTCCGAACCATGTCTAAAGGACAAACTCAGGTTTGACCATGTCCATATATAAAACCCATCTCCTCCAGATCAGCTCAAACTGGGTCGGTCTTTTATTAAGAGTGGCTGTTAGGGCCACTGTCCAATATATAGATATTATTAACTCATGCCATTGGGCTATGGTAGGTTCTTTGTATGTAAGCCACAACTTGGTTATTACCTTCTGCCCAGCCAAGAGGGCATACCTTAGTAGTCTCACCTTATTTGGGTCCCTATAGCCTCTCGGGATATCAAATAAGAAACATAGACATATAGACAATTTCATATCTGGGTCAAATATAGATTGTAGGGCTAACTCCAACTCCCGGATGTATAAGGCCAGCCTTAGGAATTTCCACATTATATGATGCAGGGCAGCCGGGGCAAACCTACATCCCCTCCAGAATGTAGCAGTGCTAAACCCCTGGTATTTGGCCTGTATCGCTGGTGCCCTGAAAAATCTAATGTGCATCTTCCAGGAGAATTCTCTCCAGTTAATAATTGACATCTCCCAATACAATCGTGTTTGTGCCCAGGCCCATGTCTCAGCATGTACCTGGGTGCCCATATCCTGAGACCATGCCTCTTGTATGGATTCGGTATTATCTCCCCTCCAGGAGAGGAGTGCTTTATAAAGGTATGAGATCATATGGGTCGAAGGGGCATTATTCTCCACCGCAGACCTGAGGAGATATAGACTCTGGGGTGGTGGGGGACCATTCCCTCACTGCCCAATTTGTAATGTTCTAATATAGTTCCTCAGTTGAAATTACCTAAATCTATCTTTCCAAGAAAGATCAAAACTGGTCACCAGGTCCTGGAAAGATCTGACCTCCATCCCCTCCATGAAGTGCCAAATCAGGTGGAGGCCTTTCCTCTCCCATCCCCGGATCCAGCATCCCAATGAGCTGGAACAAATCCCCTAATATGAGGAACCGAGTACAGAAGGCATCTCCAGCTCCCAAGCCTTTTGTCTCCTATCACTTTGTGCCATTCAGGGTCACCTCTGTATATGGGTTCGACTCCCTCTCAGAGGGAGGCTGTCTTCCATCCCCCAACAGGGTTGAATGCAAATTACCCAAACTCCCCCCAACCAGCTCCAGCGACTTCCAGTTAGCTATGTAGCTTAGTAACCTTCAAAAGGGCTTCACAGAAGTTGAGCACTGGTTCCGCAACCATAAACTAGTACTAAACTACAAGAAGACAAAAGTCCTGTTGTTCTTCTCAGCCCGCAGTCGACATAAAGACCATGCTCTTACCATCCAAAATTCCCAAGGTGACCCCCTTGAAGAAATACAGCACTTCCAAGTACCTAGGGGTTACCCTTGATAGACACCTCACCTATTCACTGCACATCGAAAATGTTGCCAGAGCCGTCAATACCAGGATTGGGCTCCCTATCGACTGAGAAAGTCTCTAACACCTGAAGCCCTAAATCTTGCTGTCCACAGCTCGGTGCTCTCCTTAATTGACTATGGCCTTGTCATTTACAGAACTGCTTCCACCACTGCACTCAAAAGGCTCACTGTGGCACTAAATAAGGCCTGTAGACTCCTAATTGGTGCACCACGCCTCACCCACACCTGCGATGTCTACATGCATGCTGGGTGGCTCAAGTTGCATGGGAGAATTAAATACCATACCTGCTTACTTGCCAAAAAGATTCTCCTTGGACTCATGCCTTCTGAATTCGGATGCATACTTCGCAAATCTCCCAAGACCCAACATATGCGCACATCATCTTCCACACTCCTACTAGTCCCGATGTGCCGCACCGCCCAATACCAATGCTTCTTTTGTATCAAAGCGCCATACTGGTTAAATGGCCTCCACAATGGTTTGGCTAACCTTACTAGTCTCAGTGAATTCAAACTCAAACTTCGTCAGCACATCCTAACTAAAAACTCCTGTGATTGCACCACTTAACACCCTTGTCCCGCTTCCCGGGACCTCACCCCCCCCCCAAACCGTTCTTTCACTGTTCTCTCTACTTGTCTTGCCCTCTCACTCTCCTCTCTCTTCTTGCCCTCCCATCTCCCCCTCTTTTTCTCCCCCCCAGTGTCTTCCTTGCTTTTCCTCCCTTACTAGCCTAGTTGCTACTTGACAATGCCGCCTGGCTGCTCCTCCCCCTTCCTTGATCTGGCTCCCCTCCTAATTCCCCTCCTCTTCTCACGCCCTGCCTTGAATCACATGCTAAACTAATGTGTACTTATTTGCTGTTCTCTTATTCTGTATTTTGTAATACAAATTGCTTAACTGTTTGTGAAACCAGTCTGTTTTCCATTGTGGATCTGTAACCCCCCTCCCCAACACCACCACCATTGACGTGGAACCTTTGTAAATGAGCTGCTTGGCGCTCAAAGGTATTTGTAATCCTAGACTGAATAAATAAATAAATAAAAATGTACCCGCCACTAAGCCAGTATAAGGAAGTTCTGAGCTGTGCTGCTCTGTAGTATAATTTAAAATTGGGTAAGGCCAAGTCCCCTTCCATTTTCGGTATCTGAAGAACTGACAGCCAGACTCTCGGTCTCTGCAGGCCCCATATGAATTGGGTAATTCTTCTACTGAGAGCATTATACAAAGAGTCTGGAACTTGGACGGGAAGAGTCTGCGCCAAGTATAAAAACCTGGGGAGGACCACCATTTTTATTGTTTGAACCTTTTGAAATAGGGAGATGGAGACACCCTACCACCTCTCAAGGCCCCTTTTAAAATTATCCACCATTGGGGAGTAAAAGGATAGTGCAACACCTGGAATCCATAGAGGCACAGGATCCAAGACAGCATGGGTTTACAAAAGGAAGGTCCTGTCAAACTAATCTCATAGATTTCTTTGACTGGGTAACCAGAGTGGTGGACCAAGGGGGAGCAGTTGATGTCGCCTACCTTGACTTCAGCAAAGCTTTCGACACTGTTCCACATAGAAGATTGATAAATAAGCTGGGTAGGCTTGGTGGGTCAGAAGTTGGTCAACTGGGTGGCAAACTGGTTGACGGGCAGAAAACAGAGAGTGGTGGTAAATGGTATACAGTCAGAAGAGATGCAAGTCACAAGTGGGGTACCTTAGGGATCAGTCCTGGGTCCAGTCCTCTTCAATATCTTCATTAGTGACATTGCAGATGGACTAGAGGGTAAGGCTTGTCTGTTTGCAGATGACACCAAGATCTGCAACAGAGTAGATGATCCAGATGGGGTGGGCAGAATGAGAAGAGATCTGGATAAACTACCAAATGGTCAGAAGAGTGGCAACTGGGATTTAATGCAAAGAAGTGCAAGATCATGCACACAGGAAGAGAAACCCTGAAGCCACCTATAGGCTGGGAGGAGCTGCTGGCAGTCACAAAGGAAGAAAGAGACTTGGGCATCATCATCACTGATGACCTGAAATCATCCAAGCAGACCTCTAAAGCCGTAGGTAAGGCTAGGGGGATGTTAGGGTGTATTATTAGGGGTATCACAAGTCATAAGAGGGAGGTAATAATCCCTCTTTACAAGACACTGGTTAGGCCCCATCTGGAGTACTGTGTGCAGTACTGGAGGCCACACCTTCACAAGGACATAAACCAAATTGAGGCAGTCCAGAGAAGGGCAACTAAAATGGTGCAGGGACTGTATCAGAAGACATATGAAGACAGATTAATGGAGCTCATTATGTATACCCTTGAGCAAAGGAGGGAGAGAGGTGATATGATCGAAACATTCAAACACCTTAAAGGCATTAACAAGGTGAGTCTAACATGTTTCAATAAAAGAAAAATTGCAGGACAAGAGGACACAGCATGAGATTAGAGGGAGGCCGATTAAGGGGGAATGTGAGGAAATTCTTTTTCACAGAAAGAGTGGTGGATGCATGGAATGGCCTACCTCAGGAAGTGGTGGCTATGAATACAGTGCAGGGCTTCAAACAGGCATGGGATAGGCATAAGGGAGCAATACAGAGTATGACTAGATAGGCCACTGACAGAGCAAAGGTCGATGGCACATTTATAAGGTAGAAAAGGAAATGGGCAGACTGGATGGGCCTTGAGGTCCTTATCTGCCATCTGTTTCTATGTAATTAAGCAAAAAAAGTTGCTCAGGGTCCAACCCAATCTGTACCCCCAGGTATTTCAGGTGTTTCAAGTGCCAATGGAATGGGAACTGTCCTTTAATCCTTTTGGACGGTTTATAGTTGACCTATAATACCTCCGTTTTAGTTGTATTAACTTTATACCCCGCCATTCACCCAAATTCCTCCAAGACATCCCACAATCAAGGCAAGGCCCGTTCGGGTTCCCACACATGTATCAGCAGATCATCTGCGTACAAGGCCAATTTATGTTCCTCTCCCCCCCACCTCAATCCCCTGCACCTCCCCAGCCTGCCGGAGAACTCCAGCCAGAGGCTCCAAGTACAGAGCGAAAAGAAGGGGGGGAGATGGGGCACCCCTGTCTAGTACCTCTCCACAAATGAAAAGGTTCTGAGATCCTACCGTTTATTTTAATGTAGACCCTGGGCCTATTGTAAATACTGCTAATGACCTTCACAAAGGCCTCAGAGAAACCAAAACTTGTCAGCATTAACCCCAGGAAATTCCATGCTACCTGGTCGAAGGCCTTCTCCGCATCCAAGCTTAAAAGTATGAGGGGAGACCTCGACCTGGCAGCATGGTGTAGGATATGTAGTGTTCTCCTAATATTATCCTGAGTTTGTCGGCCCGGCACAAAGCCCGTTTGATCAAAATCAATAAGGGAGGGAAGGATTAACTCCAGTCTTTGTGCTAAGATTTTTGTGTATATTTTATAATCTATATTAAGTACTGAAATCGGTCAGTATGAAGAACATTGGGTAATATCCTTCCCCGGCTTCGGGATGCTAGAAATCACTGCATAGTTCCAAGTGTCTGGGAATTGTTTTCCCATTTGTGCCTCCCTACAGGCTGCTAGTAGTGGGCCCTCTATCTCTCTCTCTTAAAGTATTTAAAAAAACTCAGAGGTATATCTGTCTGGTCCCAGGGCCTTGATTTTAAGCCCTTAATTGCCTGGTCCAATTCCACTTGGGTGATGGGGTGATCCAGCTGAAGCCTGGCCTCTGGGCTAAGTGTGGGTAGAGCTATTTTGGACAAGTAGTCCTCCATTTGTGTGTCATCTGGTAGGGATTCTGAGGTATAAAGCCTTTGGTAAAAGGCTTTAAAACTAGATAAAATCTGGTCAAGGGAACGCACCATCTTACCCGTCCCAGGTTCTCTAATTTGGATAACCGTAGACTGCAGAGTCTGTTGCAGCGGACGATGTGCCAACAATCACATGGCTCTAGGACCCACCTCCCCATATCTCTGGAGAATGCACTGCAGAGCATGTTCTGTTTTAACATCAATTTGTCTTTGGATTTGCTGTTTCAAATTCAAAATCCTGGCCCAGGCTGTACCCTCCCCCTCAGCGTGGAGCACTTGTACTTCTCTTAATTGCCTGTGGAGAGAGTCCATCAGGGCAGTTTGTTTTTTCTTGAAATAAGCAGCAAATTTAATAACCTCTCCCCTCAGGACTGTCTTCACAGTATCCCAAAGGGTGGCCCTCGAGATCTCTGGTGAATCATTTTCCCCCAAGATCTACCCCTGCTTAACCTTGGCCATGTCTGTGAATTCTTTTAAGTTTAAAAAGTAATTATTAAATTTCCATAAAGTTAGGCCCTTTGTTGTTTTCCACTCCAGTCTCAGTGAGAGCTATGCACGATCTGAAAGGACAGAGGGAACATGTACGCAGTCTATTATCTGGAACCGATGCTCTTCTGACAATACAAAATAGCCAGTGCAAGCATAAGAACCATGTGGAGGTGAAAACTGAGTATAATCTCTCTGACTTGAGTGCACTGGGAGCCAGGCATTCACCCAGCTAGCTGCCCCCATAAAGCGTCTAATCGATTTACTAGTAGGGTGGGTCAAAAGGGCTTCATTCTGGAGGTATCCAATTACTCCCAGATCTGGTTGAGATCACCCCCCACCACTAAAACCCCCTTGTGGTACTCCATGATCTTCCGGAGTAACCCTCTCGCAGTTGTCACTGTGGCCCCTGGGGGGATATAGAGTGATGCTAGGGTAGCAGGAGACCCTTCCAAGTCTCCTGATATTATGGCTAACTGGCCTTCCGGGTCAGTGTATTTCTCCTTAAGTTTAAATGGGGACCCCATAGGAACCAAGACAGCAGTTCCCCTCCTTCTCCCCCCCCAACCCCGCCATGGGTGGAGGCTACTACATGATCAAAGCCGAACTTACCCAGCTTTCCATGTTCAGCTTTGCTCAAGTGCAGCATCTCCTGCAGGAGGATAAATGATGGGGACTGCCTTTTCAGGGTGGAAAGCACCTTATAACGTTTGACAGGGTTATTTGAACTGTTCACATTATGTGACAATACCTTTACACTACCTCTGTCATCCATATGTATTCCATAAGAGATTTCTGTTATGATTTATCCATCTATTACACACAGTCTGGAACACTCACTCTTCACCTTTCTCCACCCCTCCCCTCCATACCCCACCCCGTAGGCCCCCCCAGTCCCCCACAAGTTCAACCTATACATAAATTGATGTGCCCACATAACATAACATAACACATATTCAAAACAGTAATTAATAAACTCTGTAACTCCAACCTTACACCCCAGCTGAAAGGCTTAAACAGTGCCTTCTCCACCAGGGAAAAACTATATACATTTTGACCTCCAAGGAAGGGGAACTGAGTAAACTGGCTCCCAAGGTCCTGGGATAATACCCCCAGGAGTAAAGGATATGGAACTCCCTTAGGAGTTCGGCCCTCCTGGGCCCTAACAAACGTGGGCCCTGGCCTGATGCCAAGGCCTAAATAAGTCACCGGATCCACGCACCGCTCTAGCAGGTGGGAAAATGGACATTCACCAGTGGGCCACGGAGTGTTAAAAACCCTCTGCTCTCCGATGAGGCCCAATAATAGTACGGCCCAAAAGCTGAGCTCCCAGCACATTAAGAAAGTGGGAGAAGCATCTCCAGCGCCCCCCCCCAGGCAATAAATGTTTTCTAACAAATGCATCCCTTTCTCCTCATATCATTCCATATCCAAATACATGTCTAGATTGCCACAGCCTACACATTCATTTAGGGGAGCATAGATTCTCTCAGCTACAGTCCCTCGTTAGCTATATAGAATGCCCAACCTGTTCCCTGCAATACTGTAAGCAAGTACAGTCCCGGGATTTCCCAAGAACGTATAGTCCAATAGATATAATAAGTCAGTTGTGTAGGTCTCAGAAATTAGCGCAATGGACCCATTCAATCCCCCTTACCCCCCCGTCCAGTTCCAGGGCCCAGCCAGATGCTGTGGCAGCCGGGACGACTGCGAAGGGCCCACCACATAGGAGGAGTCAGAAGTATCAAAGAAAAGAGACTCATAACCATCACTCACATTTTCCTTTTTCAAGTTTCCGTTTCCCTTCGGCTCTCTCTATCCTCCCGCTGATGCGTTAATTGACGCAACAATTCTTTAATGTCCTGCATGGTGCTGGGTGCTGATCCCTTTCCCGATCTCTTGTTCCTGCGCAATGTTGCCGTTTGCCATGACCTTATTAGGGTGGAAGCTGGACCTGGTTGAGTGATTGCTCCTTGGATTTCATGGCCCTTTTCTTTTAGTGCTTGAATCGCCTCCTCCGGCATGCAGTAGAGCTCTGTTCCCGTCTCCCACCGAACCCCCAGGCACGCGGGGTATGGTGTCTGGAACTTCACCCTCAGTGACTTAAACTTGCGTAGAACTGGAGTGTAGGCCATCCGGTGCTGCTGGGTCGGGGGGGGGGGGAGTATTGGTCAAAGAAAAGGCGAAAGCCATTGTATTCTACCTTTTGCTGTCTCCACGCGGTCCTAAGCACCAGCTCCTTGTCTCTATAGCTGGAAAATTTTGCCACTATGGATCTGGGTCTAGCAGTTGGTGATGTGGGCTTATCTGACAGTGCTCTATGGGCCATCTCGATCCTAAATGTGAAAGACTGCAGTAGATCTAGGACATGCTGCAGCATATTTGATAGAACGTCAGCCATCTCCCCTACCTCCGAGTCTTCGGGGAGGCCATATATTCTCAAGTTTTCCTCCTAGCACGGGCTTCTAGGTCTAGACATTTAGCCGCTGTGCTTTCCTGTTGATTGAGTTCCTCTATGGCCTGCGAGAGGTGCAGGATGTCATCTTCTGCCCCAGATATTCTCTCTTCAGCTGTGGACACCCGGGTCTCAAGTTTGGTGAGGTCAGCATGAAGTTTATCAAATTCGGCTTTGTTTTCACTACGAAATTGTTTCATTTCTGTAAGAAGAATTTTGAATCTGGGGCGTGATAACTTCTCCAATTCTGTTTCCGTGTCCCCACTTGCCATGCTGGATGGAGATTCTCTACCGTTGTCGTGCAGACTCATCCGTGGCGATCTGTTTTTTTGAGCGCCCTTTTTAGTAGATCTGGAGTGGAATCGGTTTCTCTGAGTGCCCCCGCTTCCAGATTTGCTCATCTTACTCAAGTTTGACTTAGATTTCAGCGTTGAGGGGGCAATCTTTGCCGGAGGGTCAGGGAGCTCCACAATCAGACCGCCATTGCGCCAGTGACGTCACCGGAAGTCTCCTCTGCCTGCAACCTGAGCAGGATTCTCTGAAGAAGAGGGAAGGGAGGGAAGGCATACAGAAACCTCCCTGTCCGAGAGAGGGACAATGCATCTTGCCAAAAAAACACCAGGCCCTGGATCTAGTGAGCAGAAATTGGGCAGTTTGGCATTGTGTGGGGACGCAAAGAAGTCTAGTTCTGGCCAACCCCACCTTTCAAAGAGGTCGTCTGCAACTTCTTGCTGTAGTTCTCATTCGTGGCTCTGAGATCAAGAGCGACTTAGGCTGTCCGCAAGGACACTGTGGATCCCTGGAACACTGGACTGCTGTGAGATCCAGAGTGTGATCCTCTGCCCAGGTCCATACTCTCATTGCCTCTCTGCATAGGGGATAGGAATGCATACCCCCTTGCTTGTTGAGACGGAAGACTACTGGGGTATTGTTCGACTGGACCAGAAGGGACCCAGGAAGGAGTACCACTTATAAGGCTTGTAGGACATACAGCATAGCTCTCATCTCTAGAATGTTTATATGGAGAGACCATTATATGGAGTTCCAGGAGCCCCTCGTCTGGTGAGAAGCCAGATGTGCTCCCCATCCCAGTCCCAAGGCATTTGTCATCAGAATTTGTTGTGGGCTGGGCCGCTGGAAGGGAACCCCTCTTTCTAGATAAGCTGAGGTGACCCACCAAACCAGGGACTGACCGATCGCATTGGAGACTCAGATATGCTCTTTGAGCTCGTCCGTGCCTTGGTCCCACTGGACTCTGTGGTGTCACTGCAGGATCCTCTTATTCAAACAAGTGAAGAGAATTGTGGCTATGGCTGCGGCCATATGACCTAAAAGTTGCAGAACCACCCTTGCTGGGACCTGGTCCAAGGCTATCACCCTGTGAGTGACCTCCCTTAGCCTGACTGCCCAGTCTGCAGGAAGAAAGGTTTTTCCTTGAACAGTGTCCAGGATTGCTCCGATGTATTGTAGCCTTTGAGTAGGCCACAGGTACAACTTGGACAGATTTAGAGTGATGCCCAAGGCCCGGAATAGACTGAAAGTATCCTCCATTGTTTGATGTAGTTGGTCTCCTGACTAAGCTGTGAGAATCCAATCGTCCAGGTAGGGGTAGATAAAGTGCCCCCCTCTCCTGAGGGCTGCCAACACTACTGCTAGGCACTTGGTGAAGACCCTTGGTGCTGATGATAGGCCGAATGGAGGCGCCCTGAATTGACAGTGGCCTCCTTGGAAGGTGAAGCGAAGGTACTTCCTGTGGGATGGCAGGATCTTTCTATGCATATCAGCATCCTGCATATCCAGGGAGCAAAGCCACACTCCATCATGGAGCATGGGCAACATGTTTCTCTTTGTGGCCCCAGTCAACTCCTACTCCTCTCCTCCTCCTACTCCAGCCACAGTCTGCCCACTCCAAACTCCTCTCAGGCCACCACCTTGTACTCCCCCATGGCTTACCCCCCCCACCTCGTGGCGGGGAGGCAAGGGAGCCCCCAACTTTCCCACTAGGTATGGATCCAGATCAGGTGGTGCCCGTGGAGATGGCACATGCTGGCGGACAGCCATCAAGCCACACGACCTGGTTGCCACTATTTCTGTTTTCTCCCCTTACCGGGGTACGGCATGCAATGATGCCTGTGACAGGGGTCACCCATGTCAAGCGTCTGCCGAGCTCTCTGCCCCATGTTCTTGCGGCTCCATGCAGTCGAGCCCCAGCCTCCGCTATGGGTCAGGCATGCACCGGCTGCTGGTCTCCCCTCCTCCCCAGAGATGGACAGCAGTTTGTTGGACACTCAGTCCATCTCCTCCGTGCCAACCCACGGTGGCCCATGCTCGTTCCTGAACATGGGTCACCTGTGCAGCACAAGGTGTGGCATCCAGCGCCTCAACCCTCAGCGCCACCGGGTCAGCTAAGGTCACCATTCTGAACCTTTTGTATTCAATGAAGGTGTTCAGCTGGCTCAGATCAAGAATGGGGCCAAGGTCTCCCATCTTCTTCAGGACTACGAAGAAGTGGGAGTAATACCATTTGCCTCTTTTGGCGTGGGGTACCTCCTGGATAGCTCTTTTTTAAAGCAAGGCCTGTATCTCTACCCGCAGGACAGCTGCGTAGGAGGGGGTGCAGTGGGAGGAAACGGGTGGCTTGGCCGGTGGAATCTGGGTAAACTCCAGAAAGCATCCCCTCTCGACTCCCTGAAGAAGGAGAGCAGTCCCTTGGACGCTCGATCCCACCCCCCCAGCCAGCCCTCCAACTCTTGGGTCCATTCCCGAACCAGAGATGTCGGCATCATAGGTGGAAACCTTACCGCTGCATCGGAGGGCTGGCTGTGCCGCCATGTTCTTGATCCACTACTTATGCTAAATAGTTCCTTACAGTTCACCTTGTTCATTCCTTTCAGAAACTTCAAGGTCTCTGTTGTATCTCCACTCTCTTGTCTGGCCTCCAGTGAGCACATGTTCAGTGCCTTGATCCAATCCATGTAAGATCTGCCCTGCTGGCCTTTAATCGTTTTGGTCACCCTTTGTTGTGCTGTCTCCAGTCTGGCCTTATCTTTCCTTAGGTGAGGACTCCAGAACTGGCCACAGTACTCCAGGTGGGACCTCTCCAGCGATCTATAGTGAGGCAGTAATACATCCTTCCTTCTGCTGTCAGTACCACTTCCTAAACATCCCAGCATCCTGTTTGCCTTACCGTAGGCCTTGTTACACTAGTTTGATTGTTTTAGGTAGTCACTGATGATAACCTCCAAGGTCTCTTTCCTCAGAGGTTGTGCACAGCTTTAACCCCCATCCAGTACTCTGTCCTCGGGTTCTTGTTCCCTAGGTGCAACACCCTTTGACACTGAATTTCAACTGCCAAACATTTGACCACCTCTCTAGCTTTTGCAAGTCTCTCTGCATCTCCCGAACCCCCTCCTCGCTGCCTACCCCACCACAGAGCTTAGTGTCATCTGCAGAGACACATCTTTCCCTTGGTTCCTTCTCGCAGGTTGCTAATGAACATATTGAAAAGGACTGGACCTAGGACTGATCATTGTGATGACCTCCCTCTCATGATTTGACTCCATTAACCATAACCCTCTGCTGTCTCCCTTCCAACCACTTTCTCACCCACCCAACTGTGTCTTTTGCTGTACCCAGATCCTCTAGCTTCTTCAGCAATCTTCTGTGAGGCACTGAGTTGAAAGCCTTGCTGAGATCAAAGCAGAGTAAATCCACAGCATGGCATGTGGAAAGACTTAAAGATTGCGGTTCACCGACGCTCCCCATTCAACTTGACAGAGCTTGAGCAAATCTGCAAGGAAGAATGGGCGAAAATCCCCATATCCAGATGTGCAAAGCTGATACAGACATACCCAAGAAGACTAAAAGCTGTAATTGCTGCCAAAGGTGCTTCTACAAAGTATTGACTCAGGGGGGTGAATACTTAAGTAAACAAGATATTTCAGTTTTTAATGTTTCATAAATGTTTGTTACACAATAAAAATATTTTTGGCCCTTTAAATTGTTGAGTATGCTGTGTGAATCAAGGGGGAAAAAAATAATTTCAATGCATTAAAAATTCTGGTAGTAACACAACAAAACGTGACAAAATCCAAGGGGAGTGAATACTTTCTGAAGGCACTGTAAATGGACTGGTGAATCACTGCAGCTGGGGGTGGTATACAGACCTCCTACACAGGGGGAGGAAGGGGATAGACAGCTGATGCAGGTAATTACAAGGATGGCTCTCAAGAGGGAGCTTCTGCTAGTGGGGGACCTAAGCCTCCCCGATGTGGACTGGGAGATCCCAGCTGTGGTATCAGCTAGGAGCAGGGGGATCCTAGAGGCGCTACAGGGTGTATTCATGCAGCAGCTGGTTAAGAAGCCCACTAGGGGTGATAACCTACTGGACGTGGTCCTCACCAATGAGAAAAGTGTGGAAGAGCTGGTGGTGGGTGATGGACTAGGTACAAGTGATCACAGGACTGTAAGGTTCAGGGTAAAGATGGGGGAGGGAAGGAGGCAAGTCAGACCAGCACGAGGGTTATGGACTTCAGGAAGACGGACTTTAACAGAATGAGGAGGATATTTAGGGAAGAAATGGCAGGGAGGGGGAATATAGGGGATGTGGAGGAGTTATATGAAACTATTAAAGGGGAAGTGCTGAAAGCCACTGAAATTAGCATTAAGAAGGTGAGGAAGAACAAAAAAAGGAGGAGGCCGCTCTGGCTTATAAGAGAGGTGGCAGGGGCGGTCAGGGAAAGAAAAAGGGTATTCAGAAAGTACAAGATGACACAAAGGAAGGAAGACAGGGAGGCTTATAGGGAGAAGAGGAGGGCAGAAGTGCAGAAGACAAGGACAGCTCGCCGGCCCAGTGGCGTGGAGGGCTAAGGCATCATGCCTTACCTCCTGCCATGCCAGCGACCCATGTTCGCTGTACAAGCAGGTCACCAGGGGTCATCTGGGGAGAGAGAGAGAGAGAGGATTGAGCATCCAAGGGACAGCTCTCCTCTCCCAGGGAAGGTGTGGACCATGGTCCAGCATTTGCCTGATCCCTGGCGGCAGCTAGGGGTTGGCATGCCATGTCCCAGACACTGGGGCAGAGGAGGAGCAGCTGCCCGACATGCAGCATGTGCTGTACGTCATTCGCAGCATTACATGCTCCTCACTCTGAAAAAGGTAAAGCGGAAAAAGGTCCCTGGCCGTGGAGCATGAAGATGGTCCCCCCGTAGCGCTGACCAGAGAGGACTCCTCCCCAGCTGGATCCGTTCGAGGTGGGTAGAGTCACTCCCCACCACCCCTGCCATGAAGAGTAAGTCGTAGGGGCATAGGAGAGGAGGTCTGATGTTCGGGTGATGGCGTTGGGGGCTGAGGCAGCCGGTCGAGACCACGGGAGAAAACGATAACCCCAAAAAAAAAAAAAGATAAGGAGGCAATAGTGGACACTGAAGAGAAAACAGCTAGGCAGACCAAAAGGGGATAAAACCTTTAGGTATGTGGGGAAGAAGGAAGGTGAGGCAGGGATAGTAATGTTGAGGAGGGAAGAGGAACACAACTGGAGGGGACTTTGGAAAAGGAGAGGTGTGAACAGCTACTTCTGCTCGGTCTTCAAGGAAGGGGGTAGGGACCTGAGCTGAGGGGGAGGAAGACAAAGGTGGATCCTAGCCTGTTCAGCACAGACAGGGTAAGGAGGAACTGGGCAGTTAAAGGTGGACAAGGCAATGGGGCGGATGGCTTGCACCCAAGAGTACTCTGAGAACTGGGGAAGAGCTGTCAGCCTTACTGATGAGACTAACTTGTTCCCAGAAACAGGGCGTGCCAAGAGACTGGGGGGGTGGTGCCACTGCACAAGGGGGGCAGTAAGGAGGCAGCAGAGAATTACCGCCCAGTCAGTCTCACCTGGGTGGTGGGTAAGGTGATGGAGACACTAATAAAGGAAAGGGTGGTAAACTACCTGGTGGATAGCAGCCTGCAGGACCATAGGCAGCATGGCTTCATGAATGGGAGGTCATGCCAGACGAACCTGATAACAGTTCTTCATTTAAGTGACGCAGGTGGTTGACCAGGGAGGGGCAGTGGACATAGCCTATCTGGACTTCAGTAAGGCCTCTGATACTGTCCCTCACAGATGGCTAGTAAATAAGCTGGAAAGCTTAGGGGTAGGACAGAAAATAACTAGGTGGGTGGAAAACTGGTTGGCGGGCACAAGTCAGAGGGTGGTGGTAAATGAGGCACGCTCAAAGGTGAGGGGGTGACGAGTGGGGTGCCCTAGGGGTCAATACTGGGACCCCTCCTTTTTAATATCTACATCAGTGATATAGAGTACGATCTGGAGGGAAGGGTGTGCCTATTTGCAGATGATATGAAAATCTGCAATAGGGTGGACACCCGGAAGAGACCATGAGGCAGGACCTGAGGATTCTGGAGGAGTGGTCGGTAACTTGTAACTGAAATTCAATGCCAAGAAATGTGCTGTGATGCACTTGGGGTGTAAAACCAGAGAGTGCTTACACTCTTTGTGGGGGTCAGAAAAAAACAGAGCAGGAGAGGGATCTGGGGATTACAATATCAAGCGACCTTAAGGTAAGTAGCCAATACAGCAAAGTGGTGGGGAAGGCAAATGGAATGCTGGCATGCATTGGGTGGGGCATAACTAGCAGAAGAAGGGAGGTGCTGATGCCTCTTTACAAGGTCATGGTGAGGCCACACCTGGAGTACGGGGTCCAGTTCTGGAGACCGCACCTACGCAAGGACATAGATGGGATGGAGAGGGTTCAGAGAAGGGCAACCAAGATGGTACAAGGTATGCAGGGGGGAACCACATGAATAGAGGTGGACAGAATTGGATCTGTACCCATTGGAAACTAGAAGGGATAGGGGTGACATGATTGAAACATTTAAGTATGGGAAGGGGATCAATAAGGTGAAGGAGGGGAGCTTATTTAAAAGGAAAGAGGGGGGCTAAAACTAGAGGGCATAGCCTAAGACTGGAAAGAGGAAGATATAGAGGCAATGAAAGGTGGCAATTCTTCATGGAGAGGGTGGTGGGGGCCTGGAATAAACTACCAGAGGAGGTGGTGGGGGCTGAAACTGTTGAGGGATTCAAGAGGGCATGGGACAGACATATGGGGTTGGTAAGTGGGGGGAAGGGGAGGGCCCGTGAAATAGGAGCTGAGTAGGGGAGGGGAAAAGGGGCAGACTCCATGGGCTGCTGAGGTCCTTTTCTGCCATCAGGTTTCTGTGATTCTGTGACAACTTGCTAGGGAAGATGGGAAGGCTGTTTGAAGGAGTTTGTCCACAAAGTGGCACAGAGCAAGAGATGACTGTCCAGCAGGGGAAAGCCATCCCAGACCAGTGCAGAAGAGGCAGTGATGCATGAGCTTCGGTAAGGCCAGGGCAATGTGACATACATTACTGCATGCTGTATCCCATTTGTAGAGGATGGTTTTATTTGCACTCAGGTATGCCAAAAGGCCCTACATGAAATCTAGCAGTAGTACACCTTGTGCTATGGATTGTCAGGCAGTAGGGGATAAGCAGTGTTTGACCCTAAAGGCCATGCCCAACTTAGTGTCTACATATCTGCAAACTGAGGAAACATGGAGAGAGAAGTCAAGACAGGGGTCAAGCCATACTCCTAGGTATCTGAAACTGTTGATGGCCTCAAGAGAGGAACCATCTTTACAAGTGATGGAGAGTTTTGAAGGGGTTGCTCTGAGTTTTGGTTTGGAACCAAAGGGCGTGGACTTGGTCTTTTTGCTGTTTAGGATGAACTTTGTGGATAGCCAAGACTGAGTGATTTCAAATGCATCAGAGAGGGAGTTTTGAATGGCAGGGATGGTCCTTGCACTGTAGTACAGGACCAGATCATCAGCATATAGCAGTGAGTGATAGCTAGAGGCAACATCTGGGAGATCACTGATGTAGATAAAGAAAAAGAGTTGGCCTAGGGCTGAGCCTTGGGGACCCTGACTGTAATGTGAGCAAGACTGGAGATAGCAGAGTGAAGGCGTACTTGCTGTTTCCTGCCAGTCAGGTAGTTTGAGAACCAGGAGTTTGCAGGAGGGGAGAAACCAAAGGTGGCAAGTTTGGTTTTGAGGAACGAGTGACTGACCAGGCCAAATGACAGAGCGAAGTCAATAAACATTGCCAGTTAGAAGTCCAGTCTCCATAGCTGAGCTGATGTAATTTGTCAGTTGGGTCAAGGCCGTAAAGGTACTATGGTTTTTCCAAAAAGATGCTGGACTGGGGACAAAGATTGTTCTTGGATATATGGCACTTAACTGTGATGCTACAATCCTTTCCAGGACTTTGGAGAGTTCTGAGAGTATGGCAATGGGGAAGGCAGTTGTCCATGAGTCTAGGATCACCTGCCTTAAACACAGGGATGACTTTGGCGACTTTCCAGACATCCGGGACAACTCCAGTGCAGAGAGAGACTGAATATTTTTTGAGATGGGGAACGCAATGTAGGGGTGCTGCAAGCTTCAGCATCTTTGGTCCAAGTCCATCAGACTCAGAGCTGATGTTGGGAGTGATGGCAATCAGTAGTTTCCTGACCTCAGCAACTTTTACAGATCGAAGGTAGAAAGGAGGGGAGCATGGCACAGTAGAGGGAGGAGAGTGAAAAGCCGACACCTAGGTTTCTGGGCTAACATCGGCAATTTTCATGTAAGGAAAGATTGAAGAATTTGGAATTTAAAGTATTTGGGACTATGCTGGGGTTATTGCAAGTTATGTAATTAATAAGTATGTCAAGCGGGGGGAAGGGGCTTACTTTTTGTACCTAAAAGGCGTTTTATGCCATCCCAGAATTTTTATGGGATACCAGCAGAGGCAGCAAATTTTTTTTTGTAGAAGGAGCTCTTGCTAGACCTCATCCCACTCCTGTTTTGCAAACGTTTCTCCATTTTCTATACTCACTCCAGTCAGAGGACAGGTTGGATTTCCTGTATTTATGCCAGTTTGTGTCCCTATGTTTCATTTAGGTTAAGAGGTTTCTGGTGAGCCAGCTTGTGGCAGAGCCCCACATCCTACAAGTCATAAGGGTTGTGTAGTTTTGCTGAGCAGTGGAGAAAATGCTTATGAATTCCACAAGTGCCTCATTTACTCACAATATGGAGCTTAGGAAGGACCAATCAATGGTATCTATGTCAACAGGTCACCCAGGAAATCCTTGAGAGTTTATTTTTGAGAAATCGAAGAAATGGAGCACACCGAGGGGGGGGGGGCTTTGGGGGTGCAACTGCCAGACTGCAAAAACAGGGGAGTGGTCAGAGATGGTATCAGGTGGGGTGCCAGCCATTACTATTTTATCACTCCTATTTGTGCAGAACAAGTTCAACAGGGTGTATTTGGAATTTTGTGGGGAGGATCTGGCAAGAGCAGTAATTATCTGGGCAAGGTTCAATTTCTTAATGCACAATTTAAGGGACTTTGTGTTTGTGCCCAACCAATTGAGGTTTTAATCCCCAAATAGAAGGACTTCCTTTGAATCAGTAAGGGAGGTAAGACAGTTCATCAGGGTGACTAATCCAGTTCATCAGGGTGACTAATCCAGATCGCCACTTCTGGGGGACTGTATATGCACACTAGATGGAGATGTTTAGCTTTTCTGAGTGTGAGCATCATATGGAGGCACTCAGGAGGATTCAGGCAGTGGGACATGAAAGCACCTTGCAAATGTTTTCCTCACCACTAGCCCACTAATTCTGCAACTCCCCCTTTCCATCCTGACGCTCGCCATGTTTCTACCCCTGGCTCTCACTCTTTTCCTATTAACTCTTCCTGCTGCACCCACCCTTCCCTGTCCACTCCAGCCTGGCTAAAGTCCCACCCCATCCATAGTGGTGTCCCAATTATCTACTCCTCCGTTATCATAATAAACAAGTACACGACAGCCATCGTCACTTTCTGTGGTTTTAGCTCAATTTTTCCCCCAGTCGGCGGTAATATATCCCTCCTCTTCTTTATCTCTCTAACCTGCCACCCCATACACGGCCTCTTTCCCCTATATGTGTAGTTGCCGGCTGCCTCACTCAAAAGATCTCTGCTTATAACCCCTGTATGCCTATGGTTGATCGTACATCTGCTGACTTCTTCAATTGTAAAATAATGCTGTTTTTTTTTTTTTTAAACTTTTTATTTATTGTAGTTTTTTCTTTATTTAACTTAGGACACATAGAGCAGATTTACATAAAAAATTTAGTTACACATCTTGTTGAAACAGAATTTATCATCATAGTTGTTGTCAACTAAAATATCACATAAACTAAAATTTATATACAGAAGGAAAATCCATGCATTTGTGTTGACTACAACATTTATATATAAAGAAAGATTAACAGGATTACTCAATTATAACACATACACTGTGGCAGTGGACTGTTACAGAATTCAAATGCAGGGGTGAAAAAATTAAGGGAAAGTTGGGGGACCGCAACCCCCACACGAACTAACTTACCAATTCAGGTCCCATCCATAGAGGGCTCCAGAGATTACTCTCCAGGGGGAAGAGATCTCTTGGCTGGCCGGCCATCCACTGAACCGTACGAAAGAACTGGCTATTTGGGAGGAGAAAGCTTAAGGGGGCTGGTCGGGCGAATTTTGTGCAATGCACATGAACCACTTATTCCAGCGGTTCATCAGCTCTGATAATCTGTTTTGAAGTCTAGCTGTCATGTGTTCCAGCTTGTATATATCATATATAGTATTTTCCCAAACTAGTATAGTGGGGGGGTCTAGGCACAACCATAGTCGGGTAACACATTTTTTTTGTGGCGCTTAGAAGAATATTGAGGAGGTATATTTGATGTGAATCTTTAAAATGACGTGCGTAATGTAAGAGAATCCCTACTTCCGAGGAAAGTGCACCTAGGCCTGGAAAGAGGTCCAGGATCCTATTTTCTATCCCCAACCAGTAGACTGTTAACACCGGACACAACCAGAATACATGTGCATGTGTGGCCATGTCGCATCCACAATGTCTCCAACAACTGGAATCCCTTCGCTCCGTGTACTTGGCGGTGATCTGGGGTGTGCGAAAAAATCTGGAGACCACCTTCCAGGAAAACTCCCTCCAGATGTAAGAGTAGGATATCTTGTGTTATCTTCGCCAGATTCGAACCCAGTCTACCTGAAATAGACCGACTTGGAGTTCGGCTTCCCAGTGAAATTGTACCAGGTCCATGATATGGGAAGGGGTTTCCCGTATGGCCTTATAAAAGCGAGACAGTAGGTGACTTCGTCCCCCCCCCCCAACTGAATTAATAAGGAGCACAACGGAGGAGTGGGGTGGTCGGTGACCTCTAGCAATTCTGGATTCCAGAAAGTGGCAGATCTGTAGGAATCTAAAGAAATCCCTCTGATTCAGGGAGAACTCCTGCCTAAGTTGTTTGAATGATTTAAAAACATCCTCATCATAAAACTGACAGGGGTGTTTCAGGCCCTGATGTGCCCAGTTACGGAATGTTATATCTAGGTGTGCCAGAGGCCAATGCGGATCCTCTGCAGGAATACTTATCCAGGTCGAGAGAAACTTATTAGCCGGTCAAGCCAGGAAACCTAGTCCAGTATTGGAGAAGTCGCTTACTGAGACTGGGTCCACCACCCAGCGGAGTGTTATTATGAGGTTCAAACACTAGAGAGTAATTTAATGGGCGATCTGCCATCCTCCTCTCTACCACGAGCCAAGGCCGGGATTGTGTCTGGGGGAGAAACCAGGACATTATATGTGTGAGTAGGACCGCTAGCCAGTAATTATAGATACAAGGGAGAGCTAGGCCTCCCCTATCCTTGGAGCATTGGAGTTTGCCCAGTGCTATTCTAGGTCGCTTATTCATTCATAGAAATCTATTAACTGAATGATCCCATTCTTGTGTTTCTTTACTTTGTAAGGGTATTGGGATATTTTGCATTAGATATAACATTTTGGAAGGGAGGTCATCTGGACAGACTATACCCTAGCCAACAGGGAGAGAGGCAGAGGGGTCCAGCGCTCCAGGTCGGATTTAATTTTTGCGAGAGTTGGGGTGTAGTTGACGGAGTAGAGGTCCGAGAAATCTCGAGGAATCTTAATTCCTAAGTAAGTTATATAGGGTTTGTCACATTTATAGGGATATCTCTGGGTAAGCTCAGGAGGCAATGGAGATTGTATAAGTAGAACTTCAGATTTGTTCAGATTTATTGTGTAACCTGTAAGACGCTCTATTTTTTGTAAAAGAGAAGTGAGAGTCTGTAAGGATTCTTCTGGATGAGTAATATAGAGGAGAAGATCGTCCACGTAATAGGCTACTTTATGAGAGGAAAATTCTGAAATTTTGTAACCATGTAAGTTAGGGGTTTGGCAGAAGAGCTGGGCGATGGGTTCCATGAAAATAGCAAACAAGTAGGGGGATAAGGGACAACCCTGACGTGTACCTCTGAAGAGTGGGAAACGGTCAGAATGTGATCCATTCAGTCTCACCACCGCCTCTGGTTTAGTATATACACCTTTGATTGTGTCTAAAAATAGCCTGGGGAAATTAAACTTTTGTAGGACGGCTTGTAAGAACTCCCAAGAGACCATATCAAAGGCCTCTTGAGCATCTAGGCTAAGGATCAGTAGGGGGGGATTTCGTTGAAATAGCATGCTCTATTAAATAAAGAGTACGTTTTTATATTGTCTGTGGTCTGTCTACCTTTGATAAATCCCGATTGACCTGGGTGTATCATAGTAGGGAGAATTTGATCTAGTCTGTGGGCCATTATGCTGGTATAAATTTTATAATCTTGGTTGAGTACAGATATAGGGCAATATGAATCACAGAAGTGTGGGGGGTTCTGTGGTTTCAGGATCACCGAAATTGTAGCCTGTCTCCAAGAAACTGGGAAGGAGGATGTGGTATGGCCTGCACGCAAAGCTTGTAGGAGGGGGGCTTGTATCGACTCCAGGGCACTTTTATAGAATTCGGGGCCGAACTCATCGGGTCCTGGGGACTTCCCAATTTTGAGGCCTTTAATGGTAGTCTGGAGTTCCA
Organism: Neoceratodus forsteri; assembly: GCA_016271365.2. Lineage (NCBI taxonomy): Eukaryota > Metazoa > Chordata > Ceratodontiformes > Ceratodontidae > Neoceratodus > Neoceratodus forsteri. Next base: position 207,422,092 of record CM057459.1, read on the forward strand.
TAAGCGTGGGAGGGGCTGCTATCTGTGCCCACTGAGACTCTGAAAGAGCAGGTAAATGAAGCTGGGCCAAGAAGGAAGATATTTCATGGGGATCTGATATTTCCTGAGGTGAATAGAGGGATTAATAATATGATTTAAATGAGTCGAGAATCTGTCTGGTAGAGTAGCGAATCTGTCCAGAGACAGGGTCCTTAATTTTGGAGATGAGTACGTTGCTGTATCTGATTCCTCAGACGTGCATGCGGATCTTGAGGCCTGGGCCCCACCCTTGTAATACTGCTGTTTCAAGCCAGGCCAGCGCCTGCTCTGTTTTAGCCGCCAAGAGGCATTGCATCTCGCCCAAGTCCGAGAGATTAAGGAAGCAAATCTAAATCTCCTGCATGTGTGCCTCCTGAGAAATCTAAGCTTCTCTGTAGCGCTCTTAGCTTGGCTCGGTCTGCTTTTCTTATGCGAGGCATATGTATAATGTGACCTCTGAGCACTACTTTAATAGTGTCCCAGAGAGTCTGAGGAGAAATCTGGGGGGAGGTGTTGTCCCGAAGTATCTCAGAGATTCGTACCTCTAAATGTTCTCTAAACTCCCTGACTCGGAGCAAAGATGGGTCAAATCTCCACTGAGAATTTTTCCTCTCCTTATTAAGATTAAGTTCAACTGTAATGGGCGCGTGATCTGATAAGCAGATGTTAAGAATATCAGCCGATCTTATCAGATCTGTATATTCTTTTGGAATACATATGTAATCTAGTCTAGAGTAATGTTTAAAGCCATTGGAGAAGTAGGTAAATTTTTGTTGTGACAGGTGGAGCTGTCTCCAAGTGTCTATAAGGCCCACGTCTCTAATCAGGCGTCTAAGATGTTTCTCTAGGCCTACCTAGACTTTAGCAAGGCATTTGACACAGTCCCACACAAAAGATTATTAGTCAAATTAACCAGCCTGAGAGTAGGTCCCAGGGTGGTAGCCTGGGTAAAACATTGGCTGGACAACAGGACACAGAAGGTAATTGTAAATGGAGTCCACTCTGAAGAAAAGGCGGTTACTAGTGGGGTACCGCAGGGTTCAGTATTGGGTCCAGTCCTTTTTAACGTCTTCATCAGTGGCATTGCAGAGGGACTGGAAGGAAAAGTATGCCTTTTTGCAGATGACACAAAGATCTGCAACAGGGTTGATACACAAGGAGGCGTGGAAAGGATGAAAAGGGACTTGGCAAGGTTGGAGGAATGGTCTGACGATGGCAGCTGGATTCAATGCAAAAAGTGCAAAATAATGCACCTGGGAAACAAGAACCCAAGGAAGAATACAAATGGGTGGGAGGTAGTAACAACAACAAAACAGGAAAGGACCTGGGGTAATCATATCAGATGACCTTAAGGTTATCAAGCAATGTGAGAAGGCAGCAGGGAGGGCCGGGGTATACTGGGATGTATAGGGAGAGGCATCAGCAGCAGAAAACAGGAAGTTGTTATCCCTCTGTACAGACAGTTGGTGAGACCCCATCTGAATACTGTGTCCAGTTCTGGAGACCCCATCTCCGCAAGGACATAGACAGGATAGAGGCAGTCAGAGGAGGGCAACTAAAATGGTGCAGGGTCTGCAGAGAAGCCGTATGAGGAGAGACTAAAGGAGCTTAATATGTATACCCTTGAGGAAAGAAGGAGAGTGGGACATGATAGAAACTTTCAAGTACCTCAAGGAATCAACAAAGTCCAAGAGGGTAGCATCTTTCAGAAAAAGAGACTTGCAAGAACAAGGGACACAATTTAAAGATAGAAGGGCGGTTCAGGGGCAATGTGAGAAGTATTATTTCACAGAGAGGGTAGTGGATGCATGGAACAGCCTTCCTGAGGAAGTTGTGGAGTCTAAAACTGTGGAGAATTCAAGAATGCATGGGACAGACATAAGGCAATTCTTGTGGGGGGCAGGAAGATATAGGCTGTTGGTTAAATAGGATCTGCGGCCTATCCTGTAGGTAGGGAAATGGGCAGACTAGATGGGCCTAGCGGTCCTTATCTGCCGTCAAAGTCTATGTTTCTATGTTTCTGACTGGAGGATTGTGAAGGAGGGGATGAGACTGAAGAGTCCAGAGCGGGATTAAGAAGACAATTGAGATCTCCTCCTAATATCAAGATCCCTTGTTGCCGTGTCAAGACAGCGTCAATGAGTCGCTGGATGGTGGCGGCATCAGTTCCCGAGGGAATATATATACACTACAAAGGGTTAGTAACTGTTGATTTAATTGAACCATTGCAAGTGCCAACCTGCCCTCCCTGTCCAAGTTCTGATCTATGATCTGTAGTGGCAAATGTCTCAGGATCAGAACAACAGCTCCCCTTCTTCGCTCTCTCTGATAAGAGGACTCTACAATCGCCGCAAATTCAAACTTTAGCAGTTTCTGGTGCTCCGAAGAGAAGAGGTGGGTCTCCTAATAAAGAAGCCATTAGGTTTGTTTCTTGAGGGCCCTGATCGTATGGTCTCTCTTAATGGGGCCGGCCAGCCCACTGACATTATGGGAAATAATCTTAAAGGGAGACTGCATATCTAAGTCTATGTGTAAAATCTATACGGTCTCCTGAATCCCCCCCCCCCCAAGTTCCATATGTCTTTGGCATGGATTTCCTGTACATTATAGTATTTCCAAGTTGTATCAAAGTTTGCATATTTATGTTCTAGGTCCAATTGGGTAGGGTAAAACAATTATTAACTACATGGGGAGTACAATAAGGCCAATTAGGCCCAACTATATTACAATAAGTTATGTCTAACAGCTGGACAGGTAAGGGGTAACATATTTGCCAACTGGGCATAACTATAGTGCCACATAATAATGGCACCAGTTCACTAAGCAAATAAAAAACTATGTACAGACCCTCATAAAGAGGGTTTTCTGTGACTTCCAACAATGCATGGTCAAATGTGACCTACATTAGGGACAAGTCTATTGACTGTCCGTAGTTAAGGACCCACTCCAAAATATGGAGTGGCACCAAGGGGAATCTCTTGCCCCTAAAGTTAAGGAGGAGGAGGAAAGTAATAAGGGTAACACATATTGCGGGTAACTGTAGAAAAAGGAATGGGAAAGCGGGAAAGTGAGGTGGGATAAAAAAAGTGCTGTTCCGTCAGGGCTCTGCTCATAGATTGGTTAAAAGCTTGTGGCCTGCCCCACAGCCTATGGTATAGAGGGGGATAAATAATGTGACCTAGTGTGTCACAGAAGTATTCATATCCAGAAGTCGAGGTGTGACAGCTGAAAAAAACAAAAGAAAAGGGGAGTGTAAGGACCCGCAGGGACATATCCATCCTCTCCCATCAACATTAGTTAAACAAATCAGAAGAACTCGGTTGTAGTCCAGAATCAGTTCAAGATGTAATCTATGGGGGTTTAGGTACAAGAAGCTGGCCTGGTGGAAATTTGGCAAAAGTCAATGGTCTTCCAGTTCCAAGGTTAAGTGGGGAGGCAAAGGAGGCATGGGCTAAAGACAAGTGGAATCCAGTAAAGGGGCCGGGGGCCACCAAGGGCCCCGACTGCCTGCCAACCCCAGACAGGCAAGGGGAGGACACCACAAATGAGAGGGGCAGCTGGGGGGGGAATCCCAGAACATCCAGAAACATCAGTAATCCAAACCACTCCTTGCCCCATAGAGTAATAATAGTCTCAGTATGGGTAATTTTATGGAAGAATGGATCATGGGGGGTACCAGAGGAGTCACCACCAGTATAATATTCATTCCCCCCCCCATCCACCACAAGGTCCAGGACTAGCAAGTGCAAAGCCTCCCAACAACCTGAGAGCCCCAAAATCCAGTCTCAGGCTATGCAGTATATTTTCCTTTGATGCTATGCGAATCATAGGTGTGATCAATTATTGCCAGACCGCCCAGGGCTGAGGAGACCAAGGAGCCCATTTAGCGGGTCCATATTGTGTATCCAGCTACTGTTTATATAACTGCCCTAACCCCAAGTCCCAGGAGAGGTCCGGAGGCCCGGCCGGGCGGGAGACGTCCGGCCCTGGCCTACCCACCCCATCCCGAGCTGGAGAACAACTGAGGACCCCTATTTAGCGGGGACTTAACGGTGTAGGCGTTGCCAAGGTTATGCCGGACTATGTCCGCCCCAGGCCAATATCCTCCTGCCCCAGGTCGCCCTGCGACGACTCACACAGTTGCAATGCCAATTCCCAACAGTTAAGCTCTCACGTTGTTGGAGGTACCCTCCCAGCCAAGTCTCAATGTCCAGTGGGGAGACAAGCCCGCGGGTGACTCCTCTCCACCCCGTCCAACCCCTCAATCTACTTTGACTGGATGTGGGTCTCCCCCCAATTTGCCAGCCCAACCCCGATCATCCCCCCCCCCCACAGGGCAGGAATACCATCAGGGCAATCCCGGGCCCTTCAGCCAACCTCCCTGCCATAATACTCACTATGAAGCCATGCCATAACATTAGTTCAGCAGGACTGCCCAGAAGACTGGGCCAGCATTTATATAATTGATTGTGTGGTTGCTTATTGATTTGGTGGTGGTCAAGGAGCGGCAGTCCCCACCTGGCCATGGCTGTCTGAAGTTCTCTGAGGGAGGTGTATCGGGGTTAATAAGGTGTATCCGAGCTTATTTTAGGTCCATCAAGTCTCTATAGGATGTCCATCTCCAACACCACACACTCACGGAGAGCAACGGTATGAAAATGCAGCTGTAGACCAGCAGGGGGTCGGGTGGGCCTAGATGTTGCCCTGCAAGCCCGCGTCCCATTAAGCTTAGGGGGGAGATAATTTCAGAGAGAGGGGGAGCCCACCGGAGAGCCTAGACCATACACCAACCCAGCCAGCCATATAAACCTGTATTGGACCACCAAGGGGCAGGTGAGCAAGAGATGGATGGCCATCCATCTCAGATTTTAGGATATCAGCAGTGTCTCATGTATGACAATCCAGAGGAGACAGGCCAACCCAGCCAGAGTATCTAATCCTTCCTCCGTTTGAGTCATTTTTCAGTTCTTCTGCAAATCTCCCACACCGGGGTGTCTTCTTGCTGTCATAAGGTCGCCTCAGACTGACAAGACCCCCTGACTGCACCCTATTTATCGGGCTATAGCAGCTAAGGCGCCTCAAATCAAATGAAATGTAGCCCCTTATTAGGCATCAGGGTTTTAATGGCCTGTACCGAACGGCTTGATAGCCCATCAGCCCCTACCTCATCCGGGGTCTCAATTGGCCCCTATCTAACAGGGACTGGGCAAAAGGAAAGTCCAAACATGCCATCCTCAAGCCCATTTAAAAAGGCAATAGACAAGCGAGAAGGAAGGGAGAGAGAAAAAAAAAAGCAACATGAGGGAAGGGGGGCAGGGGCAGCCCTCTCCCACCCGGTACAACCCAACAGAGGTCCATCTATAACTGGGATTCAGCTACGGAATCCATCCACAAGGCCTGGTAGAGCTGAATCCGCCTCCGCCCTCCCGTCTCCCACTCAAACGAGCAGCCCAGGATAGTCTTTGCATTCCGCTCCTCCCCAACTCCCCCGTACACCTGCTATGTCTAGGCTAAATCGTCATCGGTCCAGCTCTCCGATCGCCCCGGAAAGGGAACACTGTCGGGATTACATATGTGTGGCCTGCCCTCCGAATAGAGGTTTAAAATCCACTCCCCTGTGTACCTCTTGGCATGCAAGCTCTGCAGGCCCGCCCCCCCCGCTCACTCACTGCGCCTCAGTTCGTTCCAACTTGAGAGAGTTTCATCTGTTCTGCCTGGAGAACTGTGCCAGCATTTTCTTGATAGATTCAATGGTAGCTTGTTGGTCTGGAAGTTGCCTAGGGGATGATCTTCTCGGAGAGCCCTTATCTTCAGATTCTCTCTGGGGTAAGCGGATCGAAGCTGGTAAAGTAAATCCCCTTTGTTTTAGATCTAGACACGCGGCCTCCATGGTGTCATAAGTTTGTTGTCCTGATGGAAACTGAACCACTAGTTTACTGGGATATGGAGTTCTGAATTTAAGCTTTTGTTGCCTTAGGAAGGGAAAGAGTGGAATATAGGCTCATCTTCTCTGCATCGTGGTAGATGCACAGTAGTTGTCAACGAAGATGCGTGAATCTCCACAGTAAATACTTGATTTTGCCCAGGCTTGTTTTAAAATGAGTGCTTTCGTTTGATATCTAAGGAACCGGATTATTATAGACCTAGGACGAGCTGTGGCTAATATAGGTTTCGGTCCCAAGGCTCTGTGCAATCTCTCTATTTCAAAATTAAAATCTGCATCAAGATTTAGAGCCTCCCGTAGGAGGGACTCTGTGAAGCTGAGAAGATTCTTGCCTTCGCTATTTTCAGGAACCCCGTACACACAGATATTTTTACGGCGGCTACGGTTTTCAGCGTCCTCCTGTCTTGCAACTGTGAGCTGGCAGAGGTGAACTACTTGCTTCAGGGTGTCTTGCATTTGCGAGACAGTAGAGGCCTGCTCCGATGTGCACTGGTCTAGGGAGGACACAGTGGTATGTAGTTCAGCAAGCTCTGCGAAGATTTAGATTTATTTCTTTTATGAGGCTTGGTTTGATGGGTCTGGAGTGAGCCGCCCGTGCTCTCTCCAGACCCATCAAACTAAGCCTCATAAAAGAAATAAATCTAAATCTTCATAACCAGCCAAAATGGATTCTAAGTTAGACAAAATATTGCAGGAACTACAAGAATTCAAATCGGACTTTCAAGCGTTTAAACAAACCCAGGAGTCCTTCCCAAGGAGAGCTTGCTGAACTACATACCAGGCGAATTGGAACGAATCTGTTAGGTCCTCCAAGCAGGTTGCAGGTAGCCATATATTTCTTTGCATTTTTTCAGTCGTATTTATTAATTTTGTGGCTAGTTTAATAACTAATAAAAGGGTAGAGAGCTGCGCGCTCGTGAGCTATGCTGCCCTAAGCCTGGAAGCTGAACCGGAAGTCATGTTGTTTTTTTTGTTTTTTTTATTTATTTCAACCTTGTACTGTATACACTGTATATACTTTTTATTCCTTGTATATTATTGCTTTTTGTATACCTGCTTCTGTACTGTACTTTGATGTGTTCATGACCAGGTCCACCTTGTAAATGAGCCTTGCTCAATGGTGCCCGCCTGGATAAATAAAGATTTTGATTGAGTGACTGACTGACATAGTAGGATGGCAGGAGACATTTAGGCGATCCCTAAAACAGATCAGGACTCCATCACCTCTCTTGGGGCGTCCCTATCCAGGTGGACAAAGCTGTAACCAGGGATAGTGCAGGCTGGGTCAGCTATGGAAGGTTTCAGCCATGTCTCCGTGAGACCCAGTATGTCAGGATTATATGAGCTGACCCAAGCAACCAGGTCATCCTTGTTTTCCATAAGGCTTCTTATGTTCATGTGTATAAACTTTAGCCCTTTTGTTGAGGACCAGGACTGGGGAAGTAGAGTGGGTCCAGGGTTAAGCTCAATGTCACTAGATCCCAGCAGGGCAAATGTTATGAGTAAGAGGAATGACCCGAGTGTTTCCCAAAAAAGAGCACAGAGTACAACTTTGGTGAGAGGCAGTGGCAAGGGAGAGGAGGTGCTTGTCTGGGTGGAGACTCATCTTGAGTAAGAGTTCAGTGCTAGCAGGCATGGCTCAACAGGGGTCCATGTAAACAAATGGGTGAACTAGATGGACCTTTGGTCTCCTTCTGCCATCACCTTTCTATGTTTCTATGTTACAAGCAGGCTGGAGGTATCCAGCAAGTTGAGCAAATGGCTTTTCATGGAAGATGTTCCCAGCTGTGTGACCTCCTTATCCTGACTAAGGCTGTCCTTATATAGATGTAGAAGCCACACAACATGTGTCCACGATTCCTTGTCCACTCTACAGAAATCCCAGCTGATGACTCTGGTTTGGTCTTGCCAAGTGGTACTCTTTGGAGCAGTGGCTAGGGAAGGCTACCATGACTTTCTTTTTCAGTCAACTCCACCACTGTTCATGCTGCCCAGGTAAAGGTTCATGGGCCAATTCCTCCACCTCAATGGTGTCAGCTAAGGTACAGCTATCTTTCTTTCTTCCCTGCTGCTGGTACCTACAATGGATACTTTACAGACCATTCTTCAGTTTACACATTTTCCATTGAGGGCCTCTGGCTAACTTATTTTTTATTTTCTTTGCTGCTTCTGGATGGTTTTATACCCCATTTCTTTCTCCTTGCTGTTCTGCTGCTCCTCAAGTACAGCATACTGCCAGCCAACACCCATTTGCTGCCCACTGCCCAGATTCCTTCTTTATATTCAACTTTAGGCCTCAAGGGATTACACAGCTCAGTCTGACACACACAAATGTTGCACTGTACTTCTTGTGAATGTGAAAACTTGTATTTTAGAACACATACATGTTTATACAGTTTATGCAAATTGAAGTGCTGACTAGTAGTGGGCATTGGCAAGGTGCCAGCCAACATCCACTTGCTGCCCACTTCCCAGGCTGCCTCCCTAAATTTAAATCCAGATCCCAAGGGCTTGCACAACTGAGCCTGACACACACCAAGTGCTGATGTAAAAGTGTAAAAAATCTTATCTTTCTTGTATAGTTTTTATTTGCTAATGTAAAGAAAAAGTACAAACTAGCAGTAGACACTGCAAGGCTGCCAGCCCACACCCATGGCTGCCTGCTGTCCAGGTGTCATCCCTAAACTAGTCTACCAATAGGCCTTGAGGACTTCCACACCTGAGCCTGATGCACTATAAATCCTCATGGTTTCCAATAAGGGAGGCTGTGTCACCCTCATAGATTGGATTATTACCCCTAGAGTGGACAGAATCATATGCTCTGGTGTGCTTTCAGGCGCTTATAGTAATCAATATCCCATTTTTTGTGTATGGAGGGCTAAAACTTCTAGGGTACCTACTAGGATGATCCAGTTTTGGGATTTCTCAAAGTTGGATTCTACATTGTTTCTTCCCTGCTGCTGGTACCTTTTAAGCGAGCCTGGGACAGACGGTGTGGAAAAACCTGAGGAAAGCAACAAGCTGAGGGGGGTCATCTCAACTGGGCAGACTAGATGGATCTCATGGTCCCCATCTGCCATCACATTCTATGTTTCTATGAGCGTACCCTCGTTAATTAGTCATACCTCTGGAAAGTACAGTTGCGTAAGTACTTATCGTAATGGTAGATCTTCTTCGAGTCAATCTCTTGCAGCAGCTCATAACACATGGGAACCTTCTGCTGGAGGCACTTGTTTCTGGAAGACTTCTTAGCAGTCATACCTGGGACTTCCCCCTCATGCACCACATGACCAGGTCTGTGCACTATAAAACAGAGGGCGGTCCTGATACTCCTCAGTTCTTCTCCTCATTAGCGACCGGATTATGTCGCCGAGGGAACCAAGAAGTATATATAAAAAAATCACGTGTTTTGGATATAACCAAAATAAATATACAGAAGTATACATATCTATACATATAGAAATATACAGGAGTTGGAAAGTAAAGACAAACTCTGCCCCCTTGTGTAGACAGGAAAAAGGGGGATGGAGGGAGGGGCAGCATGACCTTCTGCAAGAGATACTCTCGAAGATCTACTGTTACGGTAAGTTTTTATGCAACTGTACTATCGTCTTCGAGGCAATCTCTTGCAGCAGGTCATAACACATGGAAGATTCCCAAGCAGTTATGTGTAAATCAGGGTGGCAGGAAAGTCTGTCTGTCTGTGTGAAAGCAGACCTTGGAGGACTGTACGTCCAAAGGTAGTCCTCGTGTAAAAAGCCAAGCCCATCAATGGTAAAGTATAGAGGAGGGACGGATCCTGGAAGCAGGAGCCGTATCCCCAAGTACAGCAGTTGATATCCCTGTAAACCTGCTGAGGTGGTACCCAGCGCTCATGTGACATGAGTCTTGACTACAGCCGAGAGTGGCAGTATATATGTCATTTGTGGTATACCAAAGAAAACAACACAGGCGGCCACCTAAGGTTGGACAGACCCTGTACCGAAACAGGGCATTTCTCCTTCTCAGGGGAAATGAAACAAAAGGTAGTGCTGTTTTGCACTGTGGCCTCATTCATTATAAACGAAAGGGACTGTGAACAACCAAGATGCGAATTAGAGCAGCCTCAGGAGCTTCATGCCCTGCATAAGAGACTGGTAGCCAAATGGTTATTGATACACAGGAAAAACTGATACCACCTTAGAGAAAAAGGTAGGATCGGGTCACCGAAGGACATCCTTGTGACAGGGAGTTCCTGCCACTCTTGAAGACCGATCTTTTCTTAAATCTGTTGCAACAGTTCTTCTATTTCTTAGCCTAATCTATCCTTTACTATTTCTAGTCCATAAGGTTGGCCACCTATGCCCCCCGCCCGTCCCTTCTAGACTATGCTATAGTGTCCTCTTTGATTTTCCTTTTCCCTCTCAGGTCCTTGTACAGGGACGTTATTGTGGTGATCTCCGAGCATATGTAAAACAACAGGCTGTGTTTATCATTGTTGGATTTAGTATATAATAGCACTATGCCATAAAATACTTTAATGTATATACCTTATGTGTATAAAACCTGTAAATGTTGAAAATACCATGGCACTAGGTGTTTTTGATACAGATAAAAAGTACTAGTTGACTATATTATAAAAATTAAGTTAGTTATACTATTTAAAATGTATGTAAATTGCTGTAAACTGAACAAGTCTGAAATTTCATGGCGATTTGCATATATCCCATGATGCTTTGCCTTATGGAAGTATGTGTGATGTTGTGTTTCTTTGAAACTTGGCTTATTGTCAGTGCCCTTTGGGGTAACCCATGTTTCAGTGCTTCTGCATTGAGGTTCTTTGTCATTAGCTTATTTTTTTTTTTTATTTGAGTCCCCACCACCCAAGCAAACAAGACCCACATAAGGGTGGAGGCTGAGTCTCAACTGCTTAGTGAGATCACAGATCAGTGTCAGTAGGTGCTGGCTAAGTGCAGAAAAAGGACATACATAGTCTGTTACTGCAAACTGATGTACTGAAGAAGGGTTGTGCCATTGCTTACGGTTATCCTCTGTATTTTGAATAAACATCACACAGAGACTGTGTGTTGAATAGTGACGGGCGAAGTGGCCCCAATTCGCTCCGCGAAGTGATTCGCAGAGTGAAGGCGAATTCGCGGAGTGCTCCACAACGTGAAGCAGAGTACTTCGGGTTATCATGGGTACTAAGTCCACTGAAAATAATGACTTTGCTACTCCGCCTTCACTTTGCCTTGTTTTAAGCTCCAAAGGTGAATTTTGCAGTGATTCATGGGATTTTAGGTCACATGGGCTCTAGATTGTTCTGCACAGCCTCAGTTTGGGGTAGGTGTGTAGGAAGCTGTAGGAGACAATCTGCTCTGAGAGCTCTCTGCGATTCAAACCTTCAAAAAGCTGTTATAAAAGCCTTTTTGAGTCATTTCTTTTGCTGAAACTTTAGTTCATCGATTACAGGAAACCCTCCTCTGCTCATATCATCGAGCATTTATTGTTTGTGTATGGATTTTGAATGTTAATGTACAACATTCAGTCTGTGTACTGAGACACAGTGGCAGTGTGCTTTGGGGGAGGGGCGTATCTGTGGTGTAGGTAGATTAACTTGAAGAAAAAGACAGTGCTTTCTGTTTTGGTGATATTTTTCTTGTATAACTGTGTTAATGTACACACAGTAATATTTTCAATATTTCTTGCCATTTTTTTGCTGATTGTTGTGGTGCAGCAGTGCATAATTTTAGTTTGTTTAAAATATGTGGTTATATTACTGAAGTTTTCAATTTGCTATGCAATACTTAGTATGTGTGTGACGCGTGTCATCAAATCAGACACCTTTTATTGTGCCACATAATAATTTCAGCAATGTGAAGCTGCTATCCACTGCAGCTGTGTGATTTTTGTACTTCTTTGTGGTGTCTTTACTGGTACTAGTACAAGTGACTGTTGCCCCACCCCCACGGCCCACTCCAACCGGCAAAGGTATTCTTTTCCAGAATTGAATTTCTGATGGTGAGCACTGGTTAGGTGTTGTGCCTTTGTATCTGCATCTCTTCAGTGCACAGCTCAATCTTAATCTGTAACTTAAGTCACAGTTGTTTCTTTGGCTTCCCTTCAGAGTACTGGACAGCTGTGGTGTTTAATTCTGCATGAACATTGTACTTTTTAATATGCATTTTTAAGTCAGGACCATCATCACGAATCACTCGTGATACAAATCACGTTCTTCATCATCACGGTCACAAATGCAGTCACAAATCACGATTCACGACCATTCACGTTATGAATCACAACATTAATTTTTTTTCTAGTTACTTGGATGTATTGTAAGCCTGTTTTGTAGTATCTCTCCAGGCTTCACCACCCCACCATTGTACTCACTAATGTTTGTTTTTAAGTCGGGGAGTTTTGTGCCACACCTCATCGGGGCCCAGGGAAGTACAGCCATAGGCATTCACGTTTCTTCATCATCACGGTCACAAATGCAGTCACAAATCATGATTTACGATCACGTCACGAATCACAACCCCACCACTGTACTCACTGATACGTGCTTTTAAGTCTGGGAGTTTTAAGCTACAGCTCATTGGGGAAGTACAGCCATAGGCATTTGCATTCCCAATACAGTTTCCTACTGGTTATCTCACACCATCGACACCGAATCACGTTCTTCGTTATCACGGTCACAAATGCAGTCACAAATCATGATTCATGATCATCCACGTTACGAATCACAACATTAATTTTTTTTTCACCACCCCACCATTGTACTCATTAATGTTTGTTTTTAAGTCAGGGAGTTGGACAGTGTCTGCAGTACATACACAGACTGGAAAGAAGACTGACTGCGCACATGCAGTTTAGCACAGTATACCTGCACTGCTCAGAATACAGGAAGGAAAGCATTTCCAACTGAAAGCATGCCATAAAGGTGTACTTTCATAACCAGAGACTTGAACCATACTTAAGAGTACTGACAGGTGCAAGGAGGACGTCTGATGATATTTCTGAAAAGCAAAACATCAGGGCATATAATGGAAAAAAAACACAGAGGCCCACTTTGCAAAGAATCGCAGAGATCATGGCCCGGTATTATTGGAAGACTCCAATGGCAGAGTCTAGCCTGAATGGTTTTCACTGCCTTTTGTAGCATAGGGTGAAGGTCTACCATGTTCATTGTCTGGAAGGAAAGAGAAAACATACCCCGACCTTTGAGGAGGGGGATGCACAGGCAAAACGGGCATTTTCAAATAGAAAAAAGCCCAGATCCCAGACATCAGGACAGAGACTGTAACCATGGATTTGAGGGAACCTTCAGGCTGTGGGCGGTCCCAAGCAGGGAACCGGCGGAACAGCACCCGTCGACCTCAGAATCAAAGGCGGGAAAGGCTAACAGAGGTGACTCGTATTGGGGAAGCCCCCGCAAGGTATCAGCAGGCTTCCGAAAAAGGACTTTCGTAAAAGAGTTCTCCTGATGCAAAAAATTACATGGAATGCACCGAATAAGATGTCATCGGAAACAAAAGACCCAAGGCCATCATCGACCTGAGGGTCGAAACCCACTGCGACCAGGGAGCTGAAGCCTTCCCCGATGAGAGTGGCAAAGTTTATCAAAGCCAGTGTCGACGAGAGGGCAGGAGCCACCATCAATGAGAGTCCATCACTGATTGCGAGGGTTAAAGCCTGCGACAATGAGAGGGCCAAAGCTCACAGCAAGGAGAGGGCAGAAGCCATCGCCACCGAGGCCACCGACAAAGGGCGGGCCGGAGCCATTGTTGACAAGATGGTAAACGCCACTGGCAACGAAAAAGCCACAGTCAACGAGAGTGGCAGAAGCCATCGTTGACAAGAGGTGAAAAGCCAATGTCAATGAGAGGGCAGAAGCCATCGGCAATGAGAGGGCAGAAGCCACCGTGATGAGAGGGCTGAAGCCATCGTCAACACGATGGCAGAAGCCACTGTCCATAAGAGGGCAGAAGCCAACATCCATGAGAGAGAAGAAAGCCATTGTCAACGAGAGGGCAGAAGCCATCATCAACAAGAAGGCGAAGCCCTCGTCAATGAGAGGGCAGAAGCCACCATCAATGAGAGGGCAAAAGCCATCGCAACAAGAGGACAGAGGCCATCGTCAATGAGAGGGCCAAAACCATCGTTAAATGAGGGGGAAAAAAAACATCGTTAACGAGAGGGCAGAAGTCATCATCAACAAGAGGGCGGAAGCCATCGTCAACAAGAGGGCAGAAACCATCACAACAAGAGGGCCAAACCCATCATGAATGAGATGGCAAAAGCCATTGTCAACGAGAGGGCGGAAGCCATCATCAATGAGACAGCGAAAGCCATCATCAATAAGAGGGCAAAAGCGACCTTTAGCAATGCTGAAGATGTAGTCATACTTACAAAAATTAGAAGTATCTTCATCGTCGTCGTTCTACGCAAAGATGGTCAGTGACAACAAAAGTTAGTAGAAAAAAATTAAATCTTAAAAGGCGAAGGTACTGAGTCAATCTCCAGGAGAGATGTGTGAAGGTCGCAGGAAAGAAAGAACTGAGGTGTATCGGGGGACCGCCCCCTCTTTTATAGTGCACAGACCTAGTCATGTGGTGCATGAGGGGGCGGTCCCAGGTACGAATGCTAAGAAGTCTTCCGGAAACAAATGCCTCTGGCAGAAGGTTCCCATGTGTTATGACCTGCTGCAAGAGACTGCCTCGAAGAAGATCACTAATGATACTAACTTGGCAGTCTTCCACTTTACTTCCATTTTTGTTGGTCTTTAAGATAAGTTTGCACCATTAATACAGAGAAGGGTGTGAGGCTGGTGTTACTAAATCTATGAATGGTACACTTCTGTCACTGATCAAGGCTAGAAATAAATGCTGGGCACAATTTAAAACATCTAATTATACCTCTGGGAAAAATATAGACATCTGAGGGCGGAATGCAAAAAAGTTACACAGTTCAACAAAAGCTCATACTGTAAGAATTTACTTGACACTTCTGTTGAGAATCCACACCACTTCTGGAAGTGTGTAAAACAAAATGCTGGGTCAAAATGTTTATTTTTCCCCTACTAAATATGGACCCTAATGGTATCAACTGTATTGTAGTAACCCTACCACAACTACAAATGCCTTCAATAATTACTTGGCAGATCTATCCTCTTATACCGATTCCTTCCCTTCTCCACCTCAGTCCTCCACATCTTTTGACTATCCCTTTCTCCAGCCAGCTAACCCCCTCATCCACTGTTTTTTATCTTAAGGTGGATGGACTTAATGATGATGTCTTATTACCAACTTAAGTGCATTCCCTCAGCTAAATCTGCTAGCTCCGATGGGACCGACTCTAAGCTTCTACAGGCTGCCTCCCTGGAACTTTCTCCACCTATCAAATTCAAGCTTACCTTTGCTTAGCACCTTCAGCCGTAATGCTCTCCAAACTGAAACACTCAAATATCTGTATATGTTTTAATATATTTTAGTATGTTTGTAAACTGTAAATCGTACTGGATTCAATGTGAAATAATGTATTTCTAAATCTGTGTTTTTGTGCCAGGTACAATGTATTTAGTTTTGTAATCACTTGCTTAGACCTCAGGTCGTGCCTGAAAAAGCAATGTATTCCAGAGTGCTTACCCAATAACAAAAACTGAATAAAATCACTGGAGTGCTCAATCTTTCCTTGACTTCTGGAGTTGTGCCTGACCTTTGGAAATTGTCCCACACTGTACCTGCCTTTAAAAGGGAACAGTCAACACTAAGAGCTCCACATCCATATGTTGAGCTGGGCCCAATTTGCAATTTGTGTGCAAAAACATTTACTTACTGTTTACAGTAGTACAATAGATTGTATCAGACTTATTTTGCTTACTTCCAGGCTGACATTCTTTTTTTTTTTAACTACAAATCCCAGACTCCCCTGTAACTGACATCAGAGCAGAGGTGCAGCTATACGAAATTAAATAGCCTGCAGTGCATGTTAGATCTTTTATAAACTCTGATTTTTTGTTTGCTCGTCCCGCTGTCCTCTCAGGCCTATGTACAATTACAGAGGACTGGAAAACATCGGATCGGAGCTTATAAAAGTTCTTAACCTTACCAACAGCATTGCTAATGCAATTCTATTTATTTTTCTGTTTAATCAGAAGGTAGACTGGATGACAAAAGATCAGTTTTCAGTCACGGCTGAAGCTGACTAGGGAGATTTTACTGGTGCTGTGTTTACTGACTTTACTAAGGCAATTGACCTTGTGGATGACTCCCTGTTATGCTCCAGACTTGACAAGATTATTATCTCCTCCTCCTCGGAGCTTCCCTGGTTTGCAAATTATTTATCAAATAGGCATCAATGTGCCAAATTTGGGTCTTCTATCTCTGACTGACCTTGCGTTCAGCAAAGGTCCACACTTGGGCCACTTCCTTTCTTTCTGAATAATAATAATCTTACTTGATGCTTGACCCACAGTATGCCACTTCATTATACAGATGACTTGGTTCTCCTGGCTCAGGTCTGATTTAACGTGTTTCCTATGATCATATCATGCGTCCACAAGGACTCTGAGGAAGTGTGACATAATCACACGAAAAATGTTAGGCCAGGTGGTCTCTACTACCTGCATGCTTGAGGTCGGGTTACTGCTCTACATGTTTTACCTTTCCTCTTCTACTTTCACCTTTTTTGGAATTACTTTGATAGCACTTTAAAGATGAAGTTTTGCAATGCACAGAAGTTCTGGTTGCATATATAGTGCTACATGTTCCTGTGGCACATGAGTGCTTTGTTTTTGAGTTGTTTTGACTGTATTTTTCTTATGGTTTTGTACCACCACTTCCTAGTGCTGCTTTGTGTTTTAAAGGGGCACTGTCAGCTTTTCCCCTCTGTTATAATTAATTTTATAGTAGTGGATCTCTAGGCACATACCTGGCTAAATGTTGATGATGCAGAATGCCCCTGGATAGATGAAAATGCAATCCGTGTACCTGTTTTTTTGTAAATTAATAATTGTTACATTACACACGGGACACATTTAAATGCTCTGCACCGGAAGCAGATTCAAAGTGAGAATGCGCCGAGAACGAGCGTTTACCATGAGCGCTGTCCCCGAGGAGCACATTTTAACATCATCATCCCAATAACCACATAATGCAGTGCATCTAGTTATTTTAAGGTGCTCCTGGTATTTCTAACACAGAAAGCGAGCATTAGTTCAACCGCCAAAGAAAGTTGAAATCTGGTGCGAAATCCGCACATGCGCCAATAGCGGCACATTCTTGTGCATGCATGGGATCTTTCCTTCTGGCACTACTGCGCAAGCCCGGGATTTCGGCACCAGACTGCAACATTCTTTTGCGGCTGAACGAGCACTCTTTTTTTTGTTAGACACACAGGAAAACCTTAAAATAACTAGATGCACTGCATTAAGTGGTTATTGGGATAATGATGTTAAAATGTGCTCCCGGGGACAGTGCTCATGGTAAATGCACATTCTAGGCCCGTTCTCACCTTGAATTTGCTTCCGGT
Organism: Neoceratodus forsteri; assembly: GCA_016271365.2. Lineage (NCBI taxonomy): Eukaryota > Metazoa > Chordata > Ceratodontiformes > Ceratodontidae > Neoceratodus > Neoceratodus forsteri. Next base: position 207,439,562 of record CM057459.1, read on the forward strand.
TGGCAGCATCCTGAATGTAATGTAAAAATATTAATTTACAAAAAACAGGTACACGGATTGCATTTTCTTCTATGCAGGGGCATTCTGCATCACTGTTTACCCAGGTACGTGCCTAGAGATCCACTACTATAAGATTAATTATAACAGAGGGGAAAAGCTGACAGTGCCCCTTAAATAAATCTGGGAGTGTATATGATGGGACAGGCAGTGGGTGTCTGGGGGCCAGTGCCAATCACTCCTTTAGGTGTGGGATCAAGGTCTTTTGGGCGAGTTTTTGAAAGACAGCCTGATCCATCAGCTACACTGGGACAAATAGAAAGTTTAAAAAAAAAATATCCAGCTCCATGATGTTAAGCGGTAAGGTGCCTGCCTGGTACATAAGCGGCCAGGTTCGCACCCTGAGCTTCGGTCAACAGGGCTGGAGGATGCCAGGGAAGGCAAAGGAGTGCCTGCTGAGATGCTCCCTTCCCAGAGGAGGGTTTGGTAAGCACCTCTCCTACAGAAGCTCCCAGCAATGGCCCAGTGTAGGTGCACCTGGCAGTGCAGGTGACCACAACCACATGCTGCCATGCACCCAAATGCCACGAGATGCTCAACCATGTGGGAGCAAGGCAGAGAAAGGAGAAAAAACAGGAAATATGTACCATTTTGGTACGGCCTTTACATCCTCTCCACAGCACCCAGCCCTTAACTGAGTTGACATCACCCCTCCCCCCAGTCACCCTAAGGTCCTAAAAGCCCTTCCTCACTGCTGGTATGCTGGTAACAAAATCGCTCTGCCCCACCCCAGCAGTTGAGGAGCTTGAGAAGGGATCAAGTGGCAACAGGCGAGTCCAGCAGGCAGTGTGGCAGACAGCTCTGGAGGAGTGGTTTACCGGAGGAGCTGGAAGGCAGGAAAAAAATGATAGCCTGTTTAGTTCATCAGGCATTTAATTAAAAACAGGACAGTAATCTCTTTATATATGAATGTACTGCAGTAGATTTTGATTAAACATTCAACATACATGTTGCAAAATATTCTCTGGTAATATGCAATGCTATAGATCACACAACATAATTTCTGGACCAATAAACTAAGCTCTTATTTATAGAATAATGTTTAAAAAAAAAAAAAAAGAGTGAGACCCATACTTGCATGGAAGAATTCGCACAACGTCTTTTTGTTTGTAGTTTTCAATGCACACAGCACAGTTTTCAGCATCCAGGTCTATTTCCTAACAGAATAAAAAAATTGAAATACAATAAATTGTGTTACAACAAATAAATGAAAAGTTTCCCAACAAACCTCATCTACTAGAATAAAGTAACAGCACACAGAACTGGTAGCTATCTGGCGGTGAACACCAATATGAAAATTTACAAAGACAACCAAAACAAAATCATAAAGCAACTTGTTGGCTGGCCTGGTAGCGCTGAGGGTTGAGGCGCTGGACGCCACACCTCAGGCTGCACCGGCAATCCGGGTTCGGGAACGGACTCAGGCGCCGGTGTGCCGGCAGGGGAAGGGTTGAGGACTGAGCACCCAAGTGGTGCTTTCCTCCCTGGATTAAGGGGATGGGACGGCCCGGTGAGCCAGAGACCCCCGTGGAGACCAGGGGTACTGTAGCAAGCCAGGCAAGCACGTACTAGCGTGGCCGATGCAGGCAGGGCTGCCTTGCGTCAGTAGCGTCGGGGCGTGCCCACGCACAGGGAAGGGACAGAAAAATGGAAAAACCCGGTCCTAGGGGTAGGCGACGGCATGAACCCCCATGCTCACAGCAGGGTCCAACCTAGCCAACCTTCATGGATCCTCCACCTGGGGCCCACGTCTGCAGCTGGAGTCTATGGTTGAAGAGCACCCAAGGTAGGAGGGGCGGCCCCACCACGGAGGGGTTAAGCTGGGGGTGCCAGCTGCGAGGCGGGGCCGGGTGAGGAAGGTAGGGACGGGTGGACTTCAGGCAGGGCAGGACTCAAGTTGGATGCCTGAGAGAGGCTCCTAGGATCGTGACCGGAGCAAAAGAAAGTTGGGAAAAAAAATAAATAAATAAAGCAACTTGTTCACCAGGTGATAGCCATAAAAGCTTGAAAAATAGATAACACAATCAGTACGTACATATGAAATTTGCCAGCAGATAAAGGCCTAGAGGTCTATCAAGTCTGCTCGAATATGCAGCTAGCACCCCTTATTCTGCAGCTGCCCCTCCCTTCCACCCTGCCCCTCCCCCTTGTCGTGTCCCATCCCCTTTTGAAGCAGTCCACTGTTTTACTGGATACCACTTCTGCAGGTAACGCATTCCACCCAGCTATCACCCTCTCTGTAAAAAAGTGTCTCTTCATCTCCTCCTGAACCTTCCGCCCTCCAGTCTCATATCATAGCCCCTGGTGTCCCTCACCTCCCTTACTTTGAACAGCCCCTCTGTACCTGTCTTGTTTATTCTTTTCATGTACTTAAAGGTTTCAATCATGTCCCTCTTCTCCTCCAGCGAGTACATGTTCAACTCCCTCAGCCTCCTCTCGTATGATAAGTCCCCTAGCCCCTTGATCATCTTTGTCGCCCTGCGATGCACCCCCTTCAGTAACTTAATGTCCCTCTTGAGATACTTGTGCCAGTACTGCACGCAGTACTCCAGGTCGGATCTAACTAATGACCTATACAGTGGCAGAATCACCTCCTCCCTCCTCGAGGATGTACCCTTGCAATGCAACCCAGCATTTTGTTGGCCTTTGCAGCTACCTTCCTACATTGTGCCGAGTTGTTCACTGACCCTGTAATGAGCACCCCCAGATCCTTCTCCTCCTCTGTCTGGGCTAGCTGCACTCCCCCCAGCTGGTAACTCCTCCTTGGGTTCTTCACCCCAAAATACAGCACCTTGCACTTTTTGGCATTAAACCCCAGTTGTCAGGAGTCTGACCAGGTTTCCAGCTTAGCCAAATCATCCTGCAACCCCTGCTATCCCTGGGTCGTCCACCACCGCTCCCATCTTGGTATCATCAGCAAACAGACTGATCTTGCTCTTGATGTCCAATGATATGCCTGCAATGAATATCCTAAACAACACTGGTCCCAACACCGAGCCCTGTGGAACACTGTTCGTCACTACCCTTGGGTGTGAGAGCTCCCTACCCACCACCACCCTCTGCTGCCTTCCCTGAAGCCAGTTCCCTACCCATCTCACCAACTTGCACCGCCCGTGCCTTCTAACTTACTTCCCAGCCTCCCCATGCAGCACTGAGTCGAATGCCTTACTGAAGTCCAGATACAGGACATCCACTGCATGGCCCCTGTCCAGTTGCCTAGTTACCCAGTCATAGAACTCCACCAGGTTGGTTTGGCAGGATCTGCCAAGTATGAAGCCATGCTGTCTGCTGTCCTGTAGTCCTTTGGCCTCTAGGAGGGCCACCAGCCTCTCCTTCAGGATAGTTTCCACCAGCTTACCCACAATGGATGTGAGGCTCACCCGTCTGTAGTTCCCCAGTTCATCCTTGGGGCCACTCTTGTGGAGGGGCACCACATGAGCATCCTCCAGTCCTGAGGTACACACCCCGAATGTAGTGAGGCATTAAATAGGTCTGCTAAAGGTCCCGACAGGACCTCTGCCAGCTCCCTCAGTACCCTGGGGTGGTTGCCATCTGGGCCTGGTGCCTTGTCCACCCTCAGTGCCTTCAAACCCTCCTGAACTCTGCACTCCATGATTTCCCCATCTGCCCCCCCGTTTCTGCCATTCTTCCCCCCTTGGGTATCACCCCCCCTTCTCCTAAGTAAATACCGAGCAGAAGTAATCATTGAGCGGTTCTGCCTTATCGCACCCATCTTCCACCCAACCCCCCCCTTTCTAATCCTTACTATGTGTTCCTTACATCTCCTTTTCTCCCTGATGTACCTAAAGAAGTCCTAATCTGCCTTGTGCCAGCCTGAGCCTTGTAGATGCCTTGGCTCCCCTTACTTCTCGTGTCACCTCCTTCGATTCCATCAGGTACTCCTTCCTGTCCTCCCCCCTCCCTGTTTTCTTGTACCTTCTAAAGGCAGCTCTTTTCCTCCTTACCTTTTCCATGACCTCCTTGCTCAACCAGCTCGGTTTCTTAGCCCTAGCCTTCTTGCTCTGGGCCTTGCAGCAGGTTTTGGTTGCCTCCACTATCCCCAGCTTTATGAGCTCCCACCTCTGGTTAGTGCCCATACTAAGTTGAATTCTGGCCAGGTACCCTTTTACCACTTCCCTCATCCTCCCAAAGTCAGCTCTCCTAAAGTCCAGCATTTTTGTGCCAGATTCCACACCTTCCTTGCCCATATCCAATGTGAGCCATACTGAGTGGTGGTCACTCCCTGACAGCGGTTCTTCCTCCGTAAGTTCTCTCACAAACTCCCCATTTGTCAGCACAAGGTCAAGGGTATTCCCTAACCTGGTTGGTTCACTGACCATTTGCAGCAGGAAGCTGTCCTGGAAGGCATCCAGCAGTACCTGCTCCCTTCTATTCCTGGTTGTTGGGGTACTCCAGTCCACTCCTGGCATGTTGAGGTCCCCCCACAATCACCACACTACTCTTCTTGCAGGTCCTCCTGATCTGTCCCGCTAGTTCCCAGTCTAACTCTTCCATCTGAGAGGGCGGTCTGTGCACCACTCCCATTCTGAGAATCCTATTCTTGGAATCCTGGATTTGCATCCAAAGTGACTCCGTACTACCCTCCTCCCCTTCCTCCCTTACACACTTCAGTCCTTCCTTCACATATAGTGCCACCCCCCTCCTTTCCCAATCACCCTGTCCCTAGGAAATAACCTGTACCCTGGTACAGACAGGTCCCAGTCATTGTGTTGGGTGGCCCATGTTTCTGTGAAGAAACTGTTTTGGCAAAAATAATTCTGTTAAAGAGCATGTTTCTATTTATGGATGCTCTCTCTCCCCTTAACTGATTTGGTAGCTTACCCTCCGGTTTACCGATCCTTCTGAGGGTGTAATTTTCTGAGCAGTATATTTCTTGCATTAATACTCATAAAAACGGATCCCTGGACCCGCAGCCAAAATGCCCCGACTTCCTATACTGGAGGCATGCCCCACGCTGGCATGTTTCATGATGTCAGTACTGGAATTGCACAGGGGCGCACTCCATAGACCGTAATAGGGCCAGTTTTTACATGCATGTTTAAGTACTTTTAAGAGCCAGTTTTGATAAAAGAAGGTCACTGCTTAACTAATAAGGACCTGGTTAGTTGAGGCGGTGGCCTTCTTTTATCAAAACCAACACTAAACATATTTAAAAATGTATGTAAAAATGGCCCCGTATAATCTATGGACACGCCTCACGCAATTCCGGTACAGACATCATGAAACAATGCCAGTATGAGAGCATGCCTCCAGCTGAGAGAAATAAGGCGTTGATCGAGATCGTTTTACTCAAACGTGTACAGAAATACTGCTCAACTCTTGCCAAACTGGTAGCTCGAGATGAAACCTAAATCAGTTGAGGACAAGCATCCATAAGTACAAACCTGCTCTTTAATAGTATCATTACCGCTGGTACAGTGGTAGTGCTACCACTTGCGATGACAGCGATCTGGGTTTGGGAACGAGCCTGGATCACTGGAGGGCCAGCCAGGGGAAGAAGGATGGAGCATCCTAGGGACACGCTCCTCCTCCAGGGAGGGAGGGTTGCCATTCCTGCTGCAGCACTGCCACCTGGGTGCACACAAGTGGATGTCGGCATAGGTCCAGAGTGGCATCACGTCTCAGCGTGTGCCATCTCCTTGGACCCCCTGCATGCTGCCATTCTCGAGGAAGGGAGGAAAAACAAAGAAAAATGGCCCTGCTCCCTTGCCCGGCGCCGGTACCCAAAATGGAGCGGCCCAACACCAGGGTTGATTGGTGGGGAGGAATGAGCCTCCCCCCTTCCCTGCCCAGGGGGCTAAACCATGACAGGATGGGGGTAGCTCTGTCTGGCACGCCGGAGGCAGCAGGTGGGGAGTGGAGAGGAAGGGGGCATCAAAAAGCATTAATTAAAAAAAAAAAAAAAAAGGTACCATTACCAAAATGCTACCTATTTCTAAGCTTTACTAATTTATTTATTTATTTAGCTTTTGTTAACCAGGTAAGTACACTAGACAAGACAAATTGCCTATTTTCAGGTACGACCCGGGAGAGTACAGGAAATAACATACTTAGACACTTGGGACAACATGGTACATAATTAGGTGCAGGTTACATAACATGAGACTACAAGGTAAGATTACAAATCACAATGATTAGGAACAGGTTTAAATCACATTTACATCATAAGATTAACATAAGATTACACACTTGGTCAGGCTCCAGTTACCCACCCTGAGACTAACAGGTAAGTTTACACCTGAGAGGCAGAACATAAACTGTGGAGGTACAGAATGCTACATCGTTAGCGGAAGTAATGTATGGGTGCAAGTGCTGATCGTGTCACTGGGGTTTTGACACCCACAGGCCGATGCCATTTTAAGATGGCTCCATAGTGAAGAGCGTAGGCTGCCCTGTGAGGGGGCAGCACGGACCTGTGTTGGGAAGGTGTTCCAGAGTTTAGGGGCACATGCTGCAAAGTCCCTTTCACCCATTTGGGTTCTGGTCACAGGCACCTTGAGTGCCACCGACCCCTGTGACCTAAACATAGAAACATAGACTTTGACAGCAGATAAGGACCGCTTGGCCCATCTAGTCTGCCCATTTCCCTACCTACAGGATAGGCCGTAGATCCTAGTTAACCAACAACCTATTTCTTCCTACCCCCCACAAGAATTGCCTTACGTCTGTCCCATGCATTCTTGAATTCTCCCACAGTTTTAGACCCCACAACCTCCTCAGGAAGGCTGTTCCATGCATCCACTACCCTCTCTGTGAAATAATACTTCCTCACATTGCCCCTGAACCGCCCTCCCTCTATATTTAAATTGTGTCCCCTTGTTCTTGCAAGTCTCTTTTTCTGAAAGATGCTACCCTCTTGGACTTTGTTGATTCCACTGAGGTACGTAAAAGTTTCTATCATGTCCCCTCTCCCTTCTTTCCTCAAGGGTATACATATTAAGCTCCTTAGTCTCTCCTCATACAACTTCTCCTGCAGACCCTGCACCATTTAGCTGCCCTCCTCTGGACTACCTCTATCCTGTCTATGTCCTTGCAGATGGGGTCTCCAGAACTGGACACAGTACTCCAGATGGGGTCTCACCAACTGTCTGTACAGAGGGATAACAACTTCCTGTTTTCTGCTGCTGATGCCTCTCCTATACATCCCAGTATACCCCAGCCCTTCCTACTGCCTTCTCACATTGCTTGCTAACCTTAAGGTCATCTGATATGATTACCCTCAGGTCCCTTTCCTTTTTGTTGTTGTTACTACCTCCCGCCCATTGTGTTATTCTTCCCTGGGTTCTTGTTTCCCAGGTGCATTATTTTGCACTTCTTTGCATTGAATCCTAGCTGCCATACTTCTGACCATTCCTCCAACCTTGCCAAGTCCCTTTTCATCCTTTCCATGCCTCCTGTGTATCAACCCTGTTGCAGATCTTTGTGTCATCTGCAAAAGGCATACTTTTCCTTCCAGTCCTCTGCAATGTCACTGATGAAGACATTAAAAGGACTGGACCCAATACTGAACCCTGTGGTACCCACTAGTAACCTCTCTTTCTTCAGAGTGGACTCCATTTACAATTACTTTCTGTGTCCTGTTGTGCAGCCAATGTTTTACAGGCTACCACCCTGGGACCCACTCCCAGGCTGGTTAATTTGACTATTAATCTTTTGTGTGGGACTGTGTCAAATGCCTTGCTAAAGTCTAGGTAGGCCATGTCACAGCCCCTCCTGGTCTACTACTTTGGTCACCCAGTCAAAGAAATCTATTAGATTAGTCTGACATGACCTTCCGCTGTGAATCCATGCTGCCTTGGGTCCTGTGCCCACTGGCCTCTAGGTACTCAACTATTCTTTCCTTCAGAAGTGACTCCATCACTTTCCCTACCACAGAGGTCAGACTGACAGGTCTGTAGTTTCCTCCTCTGTCTTGGTCCCACTTTGTGAAGGGAATCACATCCGCCTTCCTCCAGTCCTCAGGTACCACACCTTCCTCCCATGATTTATTAAAAGAGTAGCCAGTGGTTTCACTAGTTCCTCCCTTAATTCTTTTTAGAATTCTGGGGTGAATTCCATCAGGACCCATTGCTTTGTCACCTTCAGTTTTAGGAGTTCTTGCAGAACCCTTTCTTCTGTGAAAGGACTGGGATTGACCCCCTATCAAAGAGTGCTTCTGTTAATTGGATTAAGCACTTCCCCCTCCTCTTTGTGAATACTGACGAAATATTGATTTCAGTATCCCTGCTTTTCAATGTCCCCTCTGCCCACCCACCGTTCATTCTATTCAGCCTCACTATCCTCCTTTGTCTTTCTCGCTGCTGATGTACCTATAAAAGGTTTTATCCCCCTTCTTAACTGAGTTGGCTATCTTTTCCTCAGTTTGGGCCTTTGCTATTCTGACTTCCCTCCCTGCTTCCTTCTGCCTTAACTGGTACAGCTCTCTGTCCTGCTCCTTCTGTGTTTCCTTATACTTCCGGAATGCTATCTTTTTCTTCCTGACTTTCACAGCCACCTCTTTTGAGAACCAAAGTGGCTTTTTCTTTCGTTTTGATTTGTTTATTTGCTTCACGTAGAGGCTTGTTGCCTCTGTGATGGCAGTTTTGATGATTCCCCATTGTTGCTCCACACCTCCTTCTAGCCTGTTTGCTAGGTGATATGATGAGGATTCAGGATGTATCAGCAGGCTAGCCACCCCCGGGGGGGTTCCTGTGTTGAGGACCTTGCCTGTGAAGCAGCCAAGCATGAAGTCAATTTACATTCAACATATCCCACTTACAGTTTAGACAGACAGACACACAGTGAGTAACGAGGCCAGGCAAAGGAGTACAAATTAACAGACATATTAACATGTCACCCATAATGTATTTTTATTTTGCTACCCACCCCAACCCCTGATGCTTTTTCTTGCATCTTCTTGTCCTTCGGCTGAGACCCTAGGCAGCTAACCATATGGACATCGGCCTGTGAACTCTTAGCTTTGTCCAGACTGCTGCCCCTTATTCAACACCCTGCAGGAAACAGTAGTTCTTTATGTCAGGAAAGGCATTGAGGCTATGGAAGATGGATACATCAGGGGAAGTAATGGGGAGACAGAGTTGCTGTGGGTGCAGCTCACGGCGGCCTCAGGCAAGAAACTATAGTGGAGGGTGATCTATTGATTGCCAGGACAAGAGGAAGAGAGGGATAGGGAGCTTGGAGAAGAACTAGGAAGGGGAGTGGTAAATGAGGAGGTAGTGGTGGCGAATGATCTGAACCTGACGGATATTGAGTGGAATGTTCCAGCTGTCAGGAGCACCAGGAGTCAGTCCTTGCTGGATACATTTCAGGACAGTCCGCTAGTGTTGCTGGTTAAGGAACCCACCAGGCAGGCTGCCATTCTCAATGTGGCGCTCACCAACTCGGAGGTGGTAGGAGGTGTGCAAATAGGGGAACCACTAGGGTCTAGAGACCCTAACTCCTTTGTGGTATGAGCTTGCCCTTGGGACTGGAAAGCCCCAATCGAGGGCTGAGCTCTTTGATTTCAGAAGGGCGTACTGGTAGGGCTAGTTATCCTACTTTAGCATTAAAGGGACTCTATTCTAATTTGTTTTTCTAAAGCCTGTTGCAACAGCATTCTAACTATTCCATATTGTACTATCCACTCCCTGCTCTGTCAGGATGGCCACCTATGGAACCTCCATCCTCTTTTTTCTTCTGTACTCTATGTTTTCTTTTCAAGTTCCTCTAAAATGCATCCTGCATGGCTCAAAGTGACCAAACAATGTAATAGTTAGCTAGCACAGTTTCATTTGCCAATATAAAAACAGATACTCATTGTTAAATATTTGCACATTTAAAATTTGAGCCATTTTTAGCTGCACTGATGTTACGCAGCACATACAGTATAAAATATGTTTAACTGCCTAAGTACATTGAAAATGTTATACACTACGTAGTGGTTTGGTATCTGACAAACCCAGAGTTAGTATAAAAGAAAAGTTTCCCTCGATAGAGAAAAGGCTGGAGAATGTTTTTGTTTTATTTTAAATTCATAATGGTAACTGAGGTAAACAGACAGCCCAGAGCCTGGGAGAGGGTGTATAACACCCCCCCCCCCTTTGAAATTAGCTGTGCAGAGCATGGTATTTTCATTCTGCCTGAAGCACGAGAGACGGAACAACATGCAGTCATGCGAGAGAGGAAAGGACATGCAGTCTTCATGTTCTCAAAGCAATCTGAAGTACAGATAAGTAAGGATTTCAACGATGTTATGTGATCCTGACAAATGCTATGTAATGCTTTATTTATTTCCTTGTGTTTTTCGTTTTTTTGAACCTCAGTGAAATTAAATCACGCCGCAAATGTGCTGTACCTTACACGAACTGAATCAGTGTCTATATTTTACACCCACACCCTAAGACATGTGGTGTCAGCAGTAGGGTTCTGATTAATGGTCAGGGGAATGTTGAAAGCAGATACCAGACCTAAAGTATATGTCGCAAGACTAGGAAGACAGCCTCAACGGAGCTTTAAGTACCCGAGGAGTATTAACAAGGGCCAAGGCTGAAGAAATTGAGGAAAAGTCACTGCCTGGTCTGGAGCTTGGAGCCAGAAGAAAGACAAAGCCTGATCCCTTATGTGATGCTGGTATGGATGAGACATTTGAGGAACTGGCCGATGAACCCCCAGACGATACAAGTGAACTGTTTGCAGTGGTTGGCTTTGAAGCACATGGAGATGGAGAAACAGAGAGAGAGAGAGAGAGAGAGAAGGCCAAGGAAGGGAGATGGAGAGGAGAAGACAAGATCAGAGATGGGCTGACACAATGCAAGTGCTCCAGGTCATTGGGACCAGTCATCCTACTGATGGAACTGATCCGTCCCCAAAAGACATAACACTTATCATAATGGCTGACACAGATGACACTGAGGCCTACCTAACAACCTTCAAAAGAATTGCAAGCAGGGTGGGACAAATCAATTTGAGAGCTGGTGGTCAATTCAGCCACTAGCTTTCAAAATCTGGTAGACAAACCAATATTACCCACTTAGTCTACAGTCATATAGACAACAGAGACACAGACGACTATCAACTCGTAAAAAATGAAATCTTACTATGATTTAATATTAGCACTGAGACCTACAGACAAAGGTTTCATTGACTTCATTATCAAAATGTGGATCCTCCAAGAGAAGTGTATACCCAGCTAAAGGAGTTGTGCACCAAGTGGCTTCAACCTGAGGAGAAGACGGTTGCTGAGAGCTTGGAAAACTTAGTGACTGAGCAGTTCTTACAAATACTACCTCAAGATGTCCAGATGTGGGTAAGGGAACACTGACCGGAAACTGCGGAGACTACCCTCGTGTTGGCAAAGGATTTCCTTGCTACCCGACAGTCCAGCACAAGAGGGTACAGAGGTACTGGTTTTTCGAACTCTACCATGTCTAATATGGTACGACAAACCCCTTTTATATCTAATGGGGTCCCAGTAAACACGCCAGAGAAACCAGAAAAAGGATGGAGAAGTTTTCCACCTAACATTATCTGCCACAATTGTCAAGGTGTGGGCCATATTGCATGTGTGACACCCCCTACAAATGGGGATTCTCGAAAAGTCTTCCTCGAGCTTACCTAAATGCTCACTGCCAGGTTGGTGTCCTGTGTTTTAGCAGTTTAAATGCGATTGCCAGAGAGTGCCTGTATAGCCTCTGCGTACTGACACTGCAGTATTACCCAGCAACAAGCGCCCTGTGAGAAGGAGAGAGTGACCCCAGACTTGTTTGACTTTGGTGATTCCCCGTTGCCTGCTGCATGGAAGACAGAATTAGCAAGAAATCTGCCCAGAGAGACCAAGTGTTTTCGTTGAAGGAATGGGATGTGTCCAGGGTGCAGAGCGGTCCCGACGCCTAGCCCCAGCAGACATAGATGATGTGAGAAGACACCTGCAGGAAATGCTCGCTGCTGGTATGATACAAGAATCCAGGAGCCCATACACCTCTCCCATTGTGGTTGTGCATAAGAAGAATGGGTCTGTGAGGATGTGTGTTGATTATCGAACCCTGAACCGGCAGACCATCCCAGACCAATACACTATGCCTCGTATACAAGATGCCCTGTACTGCTTGAATGGGAGCAAATGGTTCTCGGTGCTGGATCTTCACAGTGGATACTACCAGATCCCGATGGCCCTAGAAGACTGTGAGAAAACAGCCTTCATCTGTCCATTGGGGTTCTACGAGTTTCTGAGGATGCCACAGGGAATATCGGGCGCCCCGGCCACCTCTCAGCAACTGATGGAATGTGCGGTGGGAGATATGAATTTGCTAGAATGCCTGGTGTACTTGGACGATGTCACTGTGTTTGGGAGCACCTTAGAGGAGCATGAGAATTGACTGTTTAAAGTTCTAGACCAACTGGAAGACTTCGGCCTCAAGCTGTCCATTGACAAGTGCCAGTTTTTCCAAACCTCCGTGAAGTATGTGGGGCACACAGTATCTACAAAAGGGATAGAGACTGATCCCAGTAAGGTTGAAGCACTGACTACTTGGCCCAGCCCCATAATCTGAAAGAACTACAATGTTTCCTGGGGTTCTGTGGCTACTACCGCAGGTTCATAAAAGACTATTCCAAGGTAATTCTCTTGAACCTTACCCAGGGTTACCCTCCTACCAGTCATAAATACAAAAAACTGGCAGTTAAAGAACCAGAAAAAGCATACTTCCGCCCAGGTGAACTCTTCGGGCCCCGCTGGATGCCAGACTGTGAAGCAGCCTTCCATGAGATCATATACCAGCTCACCCATGCCCCCGTCTTCGCCTATGATGACCCCACCAAATCATATGTGCTGCATACGGATGCTAGTCTGCAGGGTCTAGGAGCGGTGCTGTATCAAGACCATGAGGATGGCCTGAGACCAGTCGCTTTCGCCAGTAGGAGCTTGACCCCATCCGAACGAAACTACCCTGTGCATAAGTTGGAGTTCCTTGTGCTAAAATGGGCCATCGTTGACCAGTTTCATGAATACCTCTATGGGGCAAAGATTTGGTGAAGACTGACAATAACCCGTTGACCTATGTACAGACTTCAGCTAAGTTAGACGCCACTGGGCATCGGTGGCTTTCTGCATTATCAACTTATGATTATGCTGTCGAATACAAACTGGGCCTGAACCATACTGATGCTAACGCCCTATCACGAAGGCCCACTTCCAAGAGTGATTGGGTCAGGCTGTCTGAACCTGACATTCAGGCATTGTGCCAAAAGTTTGATAGAGATGAACAGATGTCTGCGGACACAGTGGACTGTTTAGTAGATTGCTTGGGCCCTTCTGACACCTGCATACCAGCTGCTTATTGCCACTTCTCTGCTCTAGATATTAGTGCACTACCTCAATTTGACAATGACAGCATTCAGTGGGCTCAATCCCAAGATCCTATGAGTCAGCCAGCACTTGATGCCCTGCGTGCGGGGAAAGATGTATCTAAGTTACTATCCACTGACTTGCGAACTGCTTTATTGTTTAAAGAAGGCCCCACACTGAAGTTGCTCAATCAGTTGTTGTACAGAGAGACAGTAGATCGTAGTGGCAAAGTAGACAAGCAACAATTGGTCCTGCCCACGGCCTTTAAAGATTTGGTACTGAGGTCCCTCCACAATCACATGGGGCACCTCGGTATTGACAGAACCCTTGACCTGGTACGATCTCGCTTCTACTGGTCCAAAATGGGGGCTGATGTTCAGCACCATGTAAAAACTTGTAGTCGCTGCCTGCAAAGAAAAGTCCTGCCTCAGAAGGCTGCCCCCCTTGTTAATATTACTATCAGCAGCCCCATGGAACTAGTCTGCATAAATTTTGTGTGTTTAGAACCTGATCAGCGGAACATTGGCAATGTGTTAGTGGGTATGGATCATTTCACACGGTATGCACAAGCTTTTCCCACCAAAGATCAAAAGGCATCTACCGTGGCCAAGGTGCTAGTGGAAAATTTCTTCGTCCACTATGCTGTCCCCCCAGTGGATCCACTCTGACCAGGGCAGAGACTTTGAGAGTTGACTAATTAAAGAAATGCTCTTTCTATGGGGGGGGTGAAAGTCAAGAACCACCCCCTATTACCCGCAGGCAGACCCTCAACTAGAATGTTTTAACTGCACCCTTCTAGATATGCTGAGCACCCTCCACCCAAAAGACAAGCATAAATGGAGCCAGCAGATTAGCACCTTGGTATACGCATACAATTGCACGAAAAATGATGCTACTGGGTTCTCCCCCTACTGCCTCATGTTTGGGAGAGAGGCCTGGCTGCCAGTTGGTGTCCGTTTTGGGGTCTTTCCAGATGGGGTCTGAGCCGAAAACCACTTGCAATATGTACAAAAACTGAAAGCTCAATTGAACCATGCCTATCAACTGGCCCAGACAATGGCTGCCAAGAGAAATCTAGCCAACAAAGAGAGGCATAATAAAAAAGTAAAGGCTCAAGAGCTTTGACCTGGAGACCGTGTGTTGTTACGCAATTTGGGACTGCATGGTAAACACAAAATTGCGGATCGGTGGCACCATCTTCCCCATGTAGTAGTTGGAAAGTTGGATGATTTACCTGTGTACAAGGTGCGCCCAGAGAACAACTCCAAAGCCGTCAAGACCATGCACCGTAACCACTTGCTACCTATTGGCCAAGTCATGACTGAGGCTGAACCCCCAGAAATTGAGCCCCCTGGGCCGGTGACTCGTTCTGCTGCAAGAAAGAGACAGCATCAACCTACCCCAATGGTCACAGCTTTAAGGTTTCCTCCGCAGCAGGCCCAGAATGACAGTGACGGTCAGTCCACTTCTGACGAAAGTGAGTGCGGCTATGCCTATTATCCCTCTTATGAACTGAGTCAGCTGTTTCGAGGTAACCCCATGATTTAATTATAGGGATGAAGCTGGGCCTTCTGGACTGCTTAACCCCCCAGCTTTGTCCTTGGAGCCAATGCTCCCTGAAAGTGAAGTGCAAAGTATCACATCTGAAGATGATGAGTCTGTGTATTGTGGAACTGTATGATCTGCCTGAGGGAGGGGCTGATGGAATTAGTCTTTCTGGTGACATACCAGAATTTGAAGAACACCATGACAGTGCTGATGACCCCCCCTTCAGTGCCTCAAAGTTTGATTGTGCCTTTGCCTTCGCAAAATGAGTCAAGTGTTGTAGAAACAGAGCCTGCAGAGCAAGAAGCCAACAGTGCCTAAAGTTTGGACGTTCCCATCCAGGCAGAGGAACCCCTCACAAGTGACAAGAATCCCCAGACCAGTGCTGAGAGTACAGAGACTGTAGTTGTCCCCTCAGAAAGACTGGCCAAGCTGTCAAGCCAGTAGTACGCTTCAGTTATGATTCTCCCAGGAGGCAAGTAGATTTGCCTCTCAATGTGGTGCACAAAGGTGTTTATGTCTCACCAAGCTCACTACCCAAATTGAGCTTGACAGCCAATTCCAGATTACTTGTCTTTCCCTCTCACCATGGTGCCCCTGCCCCCTCTAGCCCCAAGTTAGCTGACAGGGAAGGGCCCCCTCTTGCATTGTTTTAAGGTAAAAGAAGTTATTACCTGATTCAGTATAATAATGTTCAATTTATCTGTGTGAAATATGCACAATGTGTTGTCAGAATGGACATAGCATCAAGAAGTGTAGTGAATATGTATAGTAAAGTAATCAGTTTATGTTAACTGATGCATGATGGTACAGACTTGACACGAACACCAAGTTTTCTCTAGGGAGGGAAGGGTGCAACCCCCCCTATAAATGGGGGTTCCCGAAAAGTCTTCCTTGAGCTTGCCTAAATGCTCACTGCCAGGCTGGTGTCCTGTGTTTTAACAGTTTACATGTGATTGCCAGAGAGTGCCTGTATAGCCTCTGTGTACTGTCTCTTTAAGAGCTGCATGGATTGCAGTCATAAGTAATCTGAGAGGGAGCTCTGTTGAAAGATGCAACTATTTGCTGAAAATCATTTAGAGTGATAATAATAATATAGTTTGTTTAACCTGCCTTCTTTGCAGCAAGGACTGTTTTGTTTATCTCCACTATCTTGGTCCTGGACTGTGAATTGGACCAATCATTTCTGCTGGGACCTAAAATGGAGCCGGACTACAGGAGCTGTCTGGAGTCAAAATCTGTAGGAATTGTAGTTTTGGGCTTTTGGTGCTTTTTTGCACCTGAAGGGGGAGCCTTTGTTGTGACTGACAAACAGATCAGCCAACCAAACCTTTTGGATTCTAGGGAAAGTCCCCGGCTTGCTGGCAGTTGAGTCAGATCTCAGTTGGGAGCTGAAGAAGCAATAGCTTGAGACAGTCAAGCAGCCATCTGAATAGTTTCGCATGGGAGAACTGTGGAAAGGCCTGAGTTGTGGCCTGCATGTCTGCCTGCTGCCCGAGAGGGAGAGAAGAGAATTATTTCGGACTAAATCCAAGTTTGTAATAATGAAGTAAGCCACTGATTTTTTACCAGGCTCATACCTGAAGACCACCAAAGATTTTGCTGAATGCGACTGGCCCGCCAGGATTTCCAGCCGCTTTTGAATCCCCGGTTTGTGCAGAGACTGCGATTGTGACCGGAGAGCGGTTTGCCTGGTACAGTAGAAATTCCTTACATGTAAATGTGCTGTGTACTGAAAGTGGGTCGTGATTTGGTTCCCCATTATGTGAACTGTGTTCTGCTTGCTGGTACCGCAGAATCCTTTACATGTAAATGTGCTGCGTATGGAAAGTGGGTCATGATTTGGTTCACCACTGTGTGAACTGTGTTCTGCTTGCTGGAAGCTTTATCCAGCCTAATCAGACTGAATCCGCGTTCCATCTCCATTCGGCCTGGGCCATGTCACGCTGGCCCTGCCGGACTACCACACTGCACAGAGAAAGCCACCGATGAGAGACCTGCCTGGGGATCAGCCCCCTGCTCCACGCTTGAACAGGAACGATGCCTTGGCGATTCGTGTGAGCCCTGCATCCCCTGGCACTCCAGATTAACCACCTGCTGTCTCGATTTTTGTCCAGCCTGTGTTCAGTCTTGGGTATCGTGAGTAATCATCAGGGTAGCTCCCTGCAACAACAGCCTAATCTAAAAGTGTGTCATCGGATTGTCTTGTTGTTTTCTTTTCATGAACTGAGCCCTCCGGCTCCGGATTACAAATAGTGTGTGTTGTGCATGTTGTTTTCTTCCATCACAGGGCCCCAACTTGCTGCAATGTTCCTGGCTAGCCCACCATTCTCCCATCTGGGTACCCAGAGTGTGTGACTGTTTATGGACCCTGAAGTGCATGCAACTGTTTGATTGATACAGGCTTTAAGCAAATTAACCTGATTATGCCCCTCCCTTGTTCAAGTCCCTTAAATAAATCAGATCTAACTCTTTTTTGCATTTACCCTGACTGTGGTTCCAGTTTGTGCAAGAGTACTGTACTGCTGTTATTTGCTGTGTATAACCTTGTTTTACAGGGGGTCCCCAGGGCCAGGCCAGAGGAAAGTCTTGGTGGTAAGTGCAAACAGTGTGGGTGAAAGTGATTATTGTGTATTGTTCCGGACGCTAGTAAGGAAAGAGGGGGGTTACAGTGTCCTGGAGGGCTGTGCCCAGGTTAGTTTGACCACTACCAACCCTAACCTCCGGGTAGAGGCACCCGTTTCAGAACTCAGGCCCCTTAACCTGTTACTAGCCAAGCAGGCAGGGGTAGTAGCCCTTAAGATAGCACCACCTAGGGGTTACATTTGCTATTGCTAGAAAAGGAAATTGGAGCCCACACATCTGGCCTTAGCTAACTGGGGACATTATTTAACTAATGTTAACATTGATAACGAGCATGTGATGAGACTGATGGACTCTGGCAGTAGATAGACATTGATCTGATCGGATCTCCTGGACAATGTGTCAAACAGAGGTCCTTGTACAGGTGTCATTTGTATTCATGGGGACACATACCATTACCCTACCTCTATTGTAAATACGACTATACAAGGTAAACCAGTTAGAGTAACTGCAGGACTTGTGCCTAGACTCCCTGTACCTGTGGTTATTGGGGCATGATCTCCCAGACTTTGGCACTCTGATAAAGAGGGATGAAACGGTGTCTACAGTGACTACCAAGGCCCAGGTTAAGAAAAAAAAGACCGTTAATGACACCTTTCCTTTTGAAGGAGATGTAATAGGGGCTCCAGGAAAGGATAAACAATCCAGAAAAGAGAAGAAAAGGCTAGAGAAAAAATGGAACAAAGAACATAATGGACTGTCGGAGGTTCAGTCAGACAAAATGTTTGGAGGGTGTGATATTGGGGTTGAACAAAAGAATGATAAAACAAAGCCGGCCCAGTGGTGTTGAGGGTTGAGGTGCTGGATGCCTTACCTCGTGCTATGCCGGCGACCCCGGTTCTGGAACAACCACGGGTCACTGGGATGCCGGCATGGGGGAGGAGCAGGATTGAGCAGAGCTGGCAGGCTGCTTTCCTCTCTTGGGAGTGGTGGGGGTGGGCTGTTGCCCACACGTAGTTCCGCTCCCACCGGGTGGAGGTCTGGTGGGATAGGGTAGGTGGAGGAGGCAGCAAAGGATGGGAGGGTGGAAGGGGCTGAGCTGGCGCCACGGTGTGTGTGCGTGCCTCCACACGCACGTACGGCCGTGTGCCAGGGCCTCGGGTGGGGAAGCTACCTACAAAAAAGAAAAAAAAAAAAAGAATGATGAAACAATAACCCCCTTTTTCCAACAGGTGGGGAAAAGCATGTGTAAAGGGTCACCTGAGTATAAGGATAAAAATAATATTTTATACCAGGTCTGGTTTAATCCAAACAGGAGAAGTAGTAGAGCAGTTGGTCGTCCCTGAAAGGTTCCATCCCCAATTGTTATACTTGGCCCATGATTTACCATTAGCAGGTCCTGCTGGGAAGGACTGTACCTTGACTTGCTTATTGCAAAGGTTCTTATGGCTCAACCCTAACATCCCACCTCCACCCTGCAACACACCACCAAGCATTGGGGGTGCCTTGCGGTCATCAGCCCTAATGCTCACCCCATTCCATAAGTAAATAAGCTGTGATGGGTATGGTACAGGAGAATGGGGTGAGCATTAGGGCTGATGACCCCAAGGCACACCCCCCCGACACCTGGTGTGTGCAAGGTGGGGTGTTAGGGTTGAAAACCCTAACTCCACATTTCCCTACCTTTGTTGCTTTAACCCTAACTGATGCATTAACTGAGTTTTTTTTCCAACTAATTTTCTTACTTTTTGAGATAGTATAATCGTCCCCTTATTTTCCTGTGGGAGCGCAAGACCCTCCGGGACCTGTGCTCCCTTCTCTCCATAGATGCGTATATTTATGTAGCCGTGGAAGCAGAGGGCCCTCTGGGCCCTGCACCTCCATTTATAGGACAACAGTGACCAACTTGTCAGCCAGAAACCTTATTACCCCACCTCATGTAGCAGGTACAGAAAATTTTTGAATCCTCATCGAAACGTAATTCTGCGCATCTGCAACGCCATTCTGCGCCACAGGTGGAAAAACACAATTTAGCCAGGATTCGAAAAATGACTGCTGTAATATACATGAGATGGGGTAATAAGAAGGCTATGTCGAAAATCTGGGGTCAAAATATTTAAAATTTCCAAAGTTATGAGCTTACGTAGCAAAATTGCAATGAATGGTCATAACTTTGCCATTTTTAATTTGTTGAATTTTCAACATAACTACTTCTTATGAACCCCTCCATGAACAATTTCAGGAAAACTGTCAAATCCCGCTCGAAAGATGATTGCACCAACCGACCACAAAATCACCTTTCGGGCAGGAGTTGCATAACAACAGTCCTACTGTTCAGAGGTGGGGTCCTCAAAAGGTCAAAATTTTAAAACACAGAATCTGATGGCTGATAAGGACCGCTTGGCCCACCTAGTCTGCCCATTTCCCTACCTAACGGATAAGCTGCAGATCCTAGTTAACCAACAGCCTACTTCCTCCTACCGCCCACTAGAATTGCTATGTCTGTCCCATGCATTCTTGAATTCCTCCACTGTACGACCTCCTCATAAAGGCTGTTCCATGCATCTACAACCCTCTCTGTGAAGAAATACTTCCTCACATTACCTCTGAGCCATCCCCCCCATCTTCAAATTGTGCCCCCTTGTTCTTGCACATCTCTTTTTCTGAAAGATGCTACCCTCTTGGACTTTGTTGATTCCCTTGAGGTAGTTGAAAGTTTCTATCATGTCCCCCCCCCTTCCCCGAGGCTATACATCTTAAGCTCCTTTAGTCTTTCTTCATATGTCTTCTGGTGCAGACCCTGCATCATTTTGGTTGCCCTCCTCTGGACAGCCTTCACTCTGTCTATGTCTCTGTGGAGAAGGGGTCTCCAGAAGTGTACACAGTACTTCAGATGTGGTCTTACCAACTGTCTGTACAGAGGGGCAGCAACTTCCTGTGGCAAAGTTATGCATAAAAGTTGAAACCCCCACTGAAATACACTGAACCACATTTAACTTAGTTTCTCATATTGCAGTCGCCAGTTCCAGCAGCAAGATGTGTCTTTGATTGGAGAGCATATCTCAAAACTGAGACCTGTTCTGATGAGTAAGGGTGTGTTGGGGTGTACTGGGGGGTGGTGGGTGCTGAGTGGGAGGTGGAGGCGGAGGGGCTGATCGGCGATGGACCTTTTTTTTTTTTTTTGTGTTGCTTTTTTTTAACAGGTTAAAAAAAAAACACTGAGGATCGTTTTCTTTGTTTTAGGCATTTCATTTGCATGGAGGGGGGGTGCTACTAGACACCAGGGAAGTTGACAAGAATTACTGGGACGGCGATCGGAAGGTGGGTGGTGCCACTAGACATCAATGAAGTTAAGAAGAATTATGGGGACGGCGATCGGAGGGTGGGGGGGTGCCACTAGACACCAGGGAATAAAACTAAAAGACAGCAATCGGAGGGTAGCGGGGGTGTAACTAGACACCAGGGATGTAAACAAAAATTACGGGGACGGCGACTGGAGGGTGGTGGTGCCACTAGACACCAGGCATAAAAGAAAAATTATGGGGATGGCAATCGGAGGGTGGGGAGGTGCCACTAGACACCAGGGATAATATCAAAATTATGGGGACGGTGATTGGTGGGTGGGCGTGCCAGCAGACACCAGGGAATAAAGGTGCTTTATTTAGGGGGGCAATGATGAGGGGAGTAAGGGGTGCCACTAGACACCAGGCCAAATTTTAGGGGACTGTGATGGAGTGTGCAGGGATGGCGCCACCAAACAGGCCCAAGGGGCTCATAGCTCACACTACAGCCAGTAGCATAAGTTCAGCTGTGGCTGCAAAGTCAAGAAAATCCATGGTTCTCATACAGAGAATGCCGGGAAGCCCTGCTCATCTCCACATTACTTATGCGGGGTGAATCTACCAATTTAATGATCCAGAGGAAGCCTATAAGAGTGTGGACCTTACAGTGGCTGAATTCTGCAGCAGAGTGCCACTGGGCCAGACCCTGCTGTAGGACTCATCATCACTGATGACCTAAAATCATCCAAGCAGACCTCTAAAGCAGTAGGTAAGGCTAGGGGGGTGTTAGGGTGTATTAGTAGGGGTATCACAAGTCGTAAGAGGGAGGTAATAATCCCTCTGTACAAGACATTGGTTAGGCCCCATCTGGAGTACTGCGTGCAGTATTGGAGGCCACACCTTCACAAGGACATTAACCAAATTGAGGCAGTCCAGAGAAGGGCAACCAAATGGTGCAGGGACTCGCATCAGAAGACATATGAGGACAGATTAACAGAGCTCAATATGTATACCCTTGAGCAAAGGAGGGAGAGGTGATATGATCGAGACATTTAAACACCTTAAGGGCATAAACAAGGTGAAAGAGTCTAACATGTTTAAATATAAGAAAAATAGCAGGACAAGAGGACACAGCATGAGATTAGAGGAGGCCGATTAAGGGGAATGTGAGAAATTCTTTTCACAAAAGGGTGGTAGATGCATGGAATGGCTTACCACAAGAGTGGTGGCTATGAATACAGTGCAGGGCTTCAAACAGGCATGGGATAGGCATAAGGGAGCAATACAAATGACTATGAATAGATAGGTCACTGACAGAGCAAAGGCCGATGGCACATTTATAAGGTAGAAAAAAGAAATGGGCAGACTGGATGGGCCTTGCGGTCCTTATCTGCCGTCAACTTCTATGTTTCTATGTTTCTATGACTCTGAAGACTAGGATTGACTCTGCTTTTGATAACATGAAAAGGAACTCATGTTCTGTGATGGAGTGTGGGGGATGTGGCATATCTGGATTTTAATACAGTGCCACACAGAAGGCTGCTAAATAAACTAGGGAGCCTGGGTGTAGGGGCAAGATACTGAGATGGGTGGGAAACTGGGTAGGCAATAGTACTCAGAGGGTGGTGGTAAATGGCACATGTTCTGCAGAGGGAAGAGTGAGCAGCAGAGTTCCATAGGGATCAGTGTTGGGCCCAGTCCTCTTCAATGTCTTCATCAGTGACATTGCTGAGGGGCCGGAAGGGGAAAGTTTGCCTGGTTGTGGATGACACAAAAATCTGCAACAGGGTGGACACTCTGGATGAGGAGCATAAAATGCAAAGGGAACTAAAAATATTGGAAGACTGGTCTAGGGAGTGGCAGCTGGGTTCAATGCTAAAAAAGGCAAGATGAGGCATATGGTAAACAACAACCCTGGGGCAGTGTACAACCAAGCGGCAAGCGAGGGAGAGAACATTTCAGGCTCCAAGCAGGACAGATCTGGATGTCATCATCTCAGATGACCTGAAGATGGTCAGACAAGGCAGCAGCAAGAGCTAGCAGGATGCTGGGTTGCATAGGCAGGGGTATAACAGCAGAAGGAGGGAGGTTATACTCCCACCGTATAGATCGATGGTAAGGCCTCACCTCAAGTATTCTGTCTAGTTCTGGAGACCCCATCTACAGAAGGACATAAACAGAGTGGAGGCTGTACAGAGGAAGGCAACCAAGATGGTGGGAGGCCTACATAATAAATCCTATGGAGACAGGTTGAGGGTGCTAAATATCTTTTCACTGGAGGACAGGAGAGAGTGGTAGGACATGATACAGACATATAAATACCTCATGGGAAGAAACAGAGCACGAGTTGATGAAATCTTCTAAAGGAAAAAGTGAGCATGGACTAGAGGCTACAACATGAAACTGGGGGGGGTGTTTCAGAGGAAACGTGAGGAAGTACTTTTACACAGAGAGGGTGGTGGATAGATGAAACAGTCTGCCAGGTGAGGTGGTGGGGGCAGAAGAAAAAATTACTCACCTTAGTAATTGCTTCTCTTCTCATGGAGTCTTGCTATATTATAACAATAGCAGTTAGGCTCAGCCTCTGAACTGCCCCAGAGAGGAAGGAGTTAACTCCAGAGGATCTGGAGTTCTACAGCGCGAGGGCGCTGTGCCAAAGCTCTATCTGGCCAGTTTCAAATGAAACTGTCAGATCTTTACGAAGCTAACACTAAGCAACAAGTCTGTGTGGAAAGCTCTACACTAGCCAAATGGCTACCTACTAGTAGTAATAACAACAATATAAACAACAATAGAAACACCAATAACCATAATAACAATGAATAATGGTATTATTATTAGTTTTCCCCCCTTGACAAGCACTATTAGGAACCCCCCCTTCCCCCAAAGACTCAAGTCCAGGAAGGGGCCAATATATTACCTAAACGAATAACCCAGTTCCCCTAACCCTAAAAGAAACAGGGTAAAGGGAAAAACTACAATGGCATGACACAGTGCTTGACTAATTTGCCACCCTACCCAAGTAGAAGTTCTGAGAGGGGCAGGAGGGAGGGTGGTTGTAACATAGAAGACTCCATGAGAAGAAAAGCAATTACTAAGGTGAGTAATTTTTTCTTCAAACACCATGAAGTCTTGCTATATTATAACAATAACAGATTACACAGCAGTACCTCCATGGAGGAGGGTCAGAACCTACTTAGGAAATAGCTCTGAAGCACAGCTGTGCCAAACACATCTCTCCTGGACTGGACATCCAGGGAATAATGCTTTGTAAAAGTGTGAACTGTCTTCCAGGTAGCAGCTTGACAAATTTCCAGAATGGGAATGTCTCTAGCAGCCACTAGAGACGCAGCTGTACCCCCGGAGTGGGCCTCAGTCCTGAGGGGTTCTCTACCTAGTTTTTGGTAACAAAATTGGATACAAGAGACAATCCACCTTGCAACTGTCCTCTTAGTGGCAGGTTTCCCTTTGCCAACCTCGCCATCAGTAAGGAAGAGTTGGAGGGATTCGAACCTGTGACCCTTGGTGCGTTCCAAATAGTAGCTTAAGGCTCTTTTGACGTCCAAGCTGTGCAGTCTCCTCTCACCTGAGGAAGAATGCTCAGTGAAAAATACTGGGTGAGAGATGGATTGGTTCAGGTGGAAATCTGAAACCACCTTAGGCAAAACTTTCTATTAGTCCTGAGGACTACCTTATCTCTGTGAAAGAAATAAAATCTTCTTCCACTGACAGGGCCTGTAATTCACTTATCGTCTGGCAGAAGTGATAGCCACTAGGAAAACAGTTTTCCAAGTTAGATACTTGAGCTCTGCTGAGGACAGAGGCTCAAAGGGAGGTTGCATTAACTGAGCAATGCAAACATTCAGGTCCCAGGCAGGAGCTGGTTCCCGAAAAAGGGGTTTAATATGAAGTAACCCCTAAAAACTTGGAAAACACAGGGTGAGAAGAAAGGGAAGCAGGCTTCCCTGCTGACACAAAAGCAGAGACAGCTGCCAGATGAACCTTCAAGGTAGCTGGCCTTAGGCCTAGGGAATTTAAATGGACCAAATAGTCCAGAAAAATGGGAAGATCTGCAGATTCTGGAATAATCTGCTTCTCAGAGCACCAGATGGAAAACCTCTTCCACTTAGAATTGTAAGTGGCCCTAGTGGAAGGCTTCCTTGAAGCCTTTAAAATATCCAGGACACCTTGAGAAAGGTGTAAATCAGCAAATTCTAACTCCTCAAGAGCCAGGCCTTGAGATGGAGGTTTGAGGTCCGGATACCACACTCTCCCCTGTGCACAGGCCAGCAAGTCGTGGACTCTGGGCAGGCTCAGGGCAGGGTGGACTGTCAAGGACAGAAGCAGAGGGTACCAGGGCTGTCTGGCCCAATCTGGGGCAATCAGAATCACTTTGCAGGGTTAAGATCTGATTTTCACTAGTACCCTGAAAAGAAGAGGAAAGGGGGCCGAAGGCACACAGGAACTTCCCTTTCCAGTCCAACAGAAAGGCGTCCAGGGGGACTGAGCCCAGCACTGGAGGCCTGCAACAAAATAGAGGAAGTTGGTGGTTGTCTGGGGCTGCGAAAATATCTATCTGAGGGGTGCCCCATCTGGCAAAGATGGACCCCAGCACCTGTGGATTCAGAGCCCATTCATGATGGCCCTGAGAAATTCTGAGGGGCATCCGCCAGGACATTGTCCTTCCAGGAGGTGAACTGCTATCAGGGAGGTGTTCAGGGAGTAAGCCAGAGACCACAACTTCATTGCTTGAGTGCACAAGGCTGGATGACCGAAAGTGCCCCTTGCTTGTTGATGTACCACATTGTGGGTGGTGTTGTCTGTCCTGACTGAACCACTTTGTTCTGGACAGAAGCTGAAAACACCTGAAGAGCTAAAAGACAGCTCTGAGTTCCAAAAGATTGATGTGGAGCAGAGATTCCTGAGGAGACCACACTCCTGAGTGGACAGGTCGCCAAGTGAGCTCCCACCTAACAGGGAGGCATCCGTGGTGAGGGTGAGGGAGTGGAAATGGGAATGAAGGAACCCTTGTTTTAGATTGCTTGGTCCTGCCACCAGTGGAGGCCAGGATCAGAGTTTGAGTCACTGGGACCAATTTGGAAGGGGTCCTTCCTTTGAGACCAATAGGCCCTCAAATGGAACTGAATGTCCCTCATCTGGAATCTTGCTCCTTGCACTACAGCTGTGGAAGCAGCCATGTGCCCCAGGAGTTGCAGAAAATGCCTTGCTGGTCGAGAGACTCGCAGGGTAAAGGAGGATGCCAGGGCAATGAGTCTGTCTACCCTTTCCGAGGGAAGAAATGCCCTGGCTAACTTTGTGTTCAATTCTGCACCTATGAAAGTTAGGACCTGAACTGGTTCCAGAACTGACTTTGGTAAATTTTGCAGGAATCCCAGGGAAGTGAGAAGCCGCTGGGTGACTTGCAAGTGGGATTTCACCTGATCTGGAGACTGACCCACAATGAGCCAGTCGTCAGGTAGGAAACACAGCAACCCTTGCCTTCTTAAGTGAGCCACTACCACAGCTAGACATTTTGTGAATACCCTTGGCGCAGAGGTAAGGCCGAAAGGCATTGCCCTGAACTGGTAGTGGCCTGAGGGCATTCGAACCTGAGGTACTTTCGGTGAGAAGGCCTGATCAGAACATGAAAATAGGCATCCTTGAGGTCCAGGAAGCTAGCCAGTCCCCTGGCCTTAGAGAAGGCAAAATCATTGCCAGAGTCAACAATTTGAACTTTGGTTTCAAAAGATGCTTGTTCTGGTACCTTAAATCTAGAATGGGCCGCCATTCTCCTGTCTTTTTTGGGGTAAGAAAGTATCTTGAATATAGCCCCTTGCCCTGATGGCAAGGAGGGACCCTTTCCATTGCTTTGCAGTCCAGAAGAGAAGAAACCTCTGCTTCCAAAGCAAGGGCTTCTGAAGGATTTGCAGGTGGAAAATGTCTGGCTCTCATCTTTGGAAACTGTTTGAAGCTGAGAACCAGACCCTGGCCTATTACCTCCAGAACCCATCTGTCCGAAGTTAAGGACAGCCAGTTCTGGCTGAAATAAGCCAACCTGCCCCCCACTGGTACAGGAGAATCGGCCCTGGGCACCCCATCAGGGTGCCTGCTTGGCAGCAGCCTTAGGCTGAGGGGAGGGTGACGGTTTACTTGTGCCTCGTCTACCCCTGCCTCTGAAGAAACCCCTCTGCGTAAAAGCAGAGGAGGCTTGAGATTGGTAAAAAGGCCTGTGGAAAGGCCTGCCCCTACCTCTGAAGTGTGCCTTTGTGGAGTGGCATGCCTCTCCTTAGCCTGAGCACTTTTTAGGTAGTTCTGTATTCATCCATCTTTTCATATAGTTTTCTGTTTGTTCCCCAAACAGAGAATTTCCCCACAGGAAAATCCATAGCCTTTGACTGAGTATCTTGGGACAGATTAGTGCATCTGAGCCATGCCAACCTACGAGCTACAAGTGGCCATGACCCTAGAGGAGACACCATTAACATCAACAGCAGTATGAAATTGAACTTAGAGGCTTCAATGCCATCAGCAGCCACCTGTTCCAACTCACTAGCCAACTGTGTGGGCCTGCTTGACTAACTGCAATATTGTGTCCCATCTAGATTTCTGATATCTAGCTATATAAGCCATATAATTTGCCTGCCTGAGTCCCAAAGAAGCTGCCATATACTGTTTTTCCATGGCATCAATCTTCCTGGAATCCTTATCAGGAAGATGTGAGGCCAGGAATATTAGCTCTGTCACAGGCTGCAGCTTGTACCACACCTACATGACTACACTGCTCAGTGAGGAAGTCTGTATCAGAGCCTGACAAAGTATACCTTCTGTCCATTTTTTTATCTACAGGAGGGACAGAATGAGGATTTTTTTAAAATCTTTGTTATTTGCTTCCTAAATGACTTATGCAAAGGAATAGACAACCTCCTAGACTCTGGTATATCCATCATTTCTACATAATCAGGCTCCTCTTGCTCATCCACAGCCTCCTCTAAAGGAAGCTGGAGGGTTTCTACAACCTTTTTGTAAAACAGAAAATGAGAAGGGGACTCAGACAGAATAGGAGGAGATTCTAAAGGTCTGTCTGGAGAAATGTCCGGTTCAATGGGCAAGTCCAGACCCTCCCAGCCACACGTATATTGATCAAATTCCTCCTCCCCCTCCTGTGGTTCATAAAATTCCTCAACATCATACTCCTGAACCACTGGAACGGAACGAACCAACCTTTTACCAACTGTTGGTGGTTCAACAGGTCCCTGAGACAGTGACTGGACAATCTGAATGGCTTTAGCCATCTCTGCAGCAGTTGGAGAGACAATTTTGGACTCCAAACCTACTGATTTCTTTGTCTTTTTAACTGGGACTGGTTCCTCTGAACCAGCCTTTCTTTTGCCCGAGGAAGTCTCGCCCTGGTCAGAGGGCACTCCCTCTGGTCCAGTGGGTGCTGGACCAGGCTGGCCATCGAGGTCAGCGGACTTTTGACACTCTGGTTCCCTGAGCTGCCCAATCTCTTTTCCATGGTGGCTGCAGGAAATTTACACACCTGGCAGTCTGACAGAGGTGGTCAGCCCCCTAGATAATAGATACAAGTGGTGTGTGGGTCAGCCCTTGGCAAAGGCTTCCCACAGACATCATCACAGTGTTGAAACCCAGTGGGCCCGGTTTTTCTTTGGGTTTCTCAGACATAATGCCAGCCTGTCCAAAAACTTGCCCTTTTGATGGCAGTGCCAGGCAAGACACCCTTATCGGTTCCTAACCGTGTCACGGGTATTTGAAAAAACCTATTTAAAACCAGGTTTTTTTAGAACCGATAAGAACCGGGAACCGCACTCTAAAAGCCCAACCAACACTTTAAAACATCAAAATCAGCAAACCGATCGGTTCAAAATCGAACCCGATAATTGAATTTCCACACAGACTTTAATTTTGTACTTACGGTTTACCAGATAGAGCTTTCAACCGAAATGCGGTAAAATAAATACTTTTTGCCGGTTCAAATGAACCGAAAAATACTCGCTTGAACCGAGAATGAACCGAGCTGAAGGAGCTGATCTCCGGAGCGACTGTTCAGTAAAGCGGAGTAAAGAATCTGACAGTTTCATTTGAAACTGGCCAGATAGAGTTTTGCATAGAAGCAAATATATTAGAACTCAGATCCTCTGAGTTAACTCCTTCTCTCCGTGCAGTTCAGAGGCTGAGCCTAACTGCTATTGTTATAATATAGCAAGACTTCATGGTGTTTGAAATGGTTACAGACTTCAAAAAGGAATGGCACAGGTACATAGGAAGCATGAAATTACTAAGAGAGTGACTAGTAGTCTAATTTGGGATTCACTAGGTCATGATGGCTATAAAACAGGGCAAATGCGGTGGGTCTGTGTGCCCTTATCTGCCTCCAACTTCTATGTTTCTATGTACTGGTATTTGTGTGGGTCTGTGATGGGCTGTTAATGTTAGTGGTCGTTGGGGCCACTCATTTTTTTCCTTCCTATTTCTTATTCTGACCTCGGAGAAGCCTACCAGACTATTAATGCTTTTTCCCCAGGCCTGTTACAGATCTTTGGTGACTCAGTATTTTTTCTTTTAAACAAAAAACAAACAAACATGGCTCTGATAAAAAGTCCTCCGTCATTAGTAAGGTAATTTTTGGCACCTTACACAGCTCTAAGTGAGACTCCTTTCCTTTGGAAATTGTTCCTCTTCCGATTGCACCATTTTGCAATTTGGGGTCCTTAGAGCTTATACTTTGGAGATTCATATATCACCAGCCAGGTTCAAGTTCAATATTGCTGATTTCAGAATTTAACAATTTTATATATATATATATATATATATATATATATATATATATATATATATATATACACATACATACACACACATATGCATATATAACACACACACACACACACACACACATATACCATGGGGGTGAGAGCTTTCTCAGTAGGATATCCTGTGTTATTTCCACTGCAGTGAGGATAAATCCTGATGACATCAGCAGAGTGAGGATATCGACATTTATCCATACTCCGCTGATGTCACCAGAGTGAGGATAACTGCACTGCAGCTTGTACCTAAAGGAAACTGCTTCAGAAAAGAGTTAATCTTTTATCTTTGTTTTTAACAGGAGAGAAACACACTAAGCTGAAAGCTTGTTTACAGGTACAACCTGGGAGCACAAGAAAGTTAAGTGACTTGCTCAGGATCACACAGTATGCAAGTAGGGGCAGTAGGATTCAAACCCAGGACTCCAGGTTTGCAGCTCAGTGCCTTAAACCACTGTGCTATACTGCCTCCTTAATCTTTCTCTTATCTTGTTCCCACTGAAGCTGCAACTTACTCAATTAGCTTTGCAAATGACTCTCACCTGTGTCCCACTGTGTTTCTAACTTTCCTAGCCCATTACTGTGCTGATCTCAGCTTCAAAATAACCTGAATTCTAAATGAAACTCTTTTATAAAGCAGTTTCTGTTTCTCAGTGCTACCTGCAGCAATTTGTCTTTCTCAGTGAGCCTCTGACTCACTCAATTAGCTTTGCAGAACACAGTCAGCTGTGTTTCTCACTCCCAGTCCATTCAGAACACACATACACACACATTGACAGCACACACAGAATAAGGAAACGCACAGAATCAGAAAAAAATTTTCCTAAAGCTCTCACCCCTGTGATATAAATCGTACACATGATGGGCAGATCATGGGATATGGAAAATAGTCTCACTCCTGCAGAGTGAAAATATTTCCATATCCCACTCCTGCCCATCATGTATCCCCTACATACATATAGATATATCTACTTCAAATGGAACAGCTTGTGTTGTAGAGGTAGAATGCAGCTGCAGAGCAACTTATCTACCTTGTTTACAGTTTGACTAAGTGGAAATAATGGCTGTGCAGACCATGTTATACCTATTTCTTGTTCTCCCCAATTTTGTCCTTTTTCCACAGGTTCCAATATGGCTGCTGAGCCGGATAATCCTGCATAGACTTGATGTTTAGCACAGCAGGTTCATAAGTTTGTGCACAGTACCCCTTACGTTGTGTCAAAAATCAGTGGACTTATGTAACCTGATGCTAATACATCTGTATTATCATTTGATAATGTGGTTTTACCCCTGGATCTAATCAACTATATGGCCTATGGCTTGTTCATTTTGTTTTTTAAAAGTGAATAAAAATAAAGTTAAAAAAACAAACAAAAAAACCCGACATGATGAAATGTCTTGCCGACTAACAAATAATTCTGCTTTAACTACCATTAAATTTAGTTGCCCCCTGCTGCACATATTCAATTGCTACAATAAACTTTTTTTTACTGCAGCAACCAGAACTGCGCACATCACCTCAAGTGCACCCTCACTACCGCCCTAAAGTGGTAGAATCATCACTTTCATGGCTGTTATGCCCTTTTAAATGTAGACCAACATTCAGTTTAGCTGACTTCCTGCTATGGTACACTGCAGTGACAGCTTCAGCATCCCATCAATGGTACCCCCAAATCCTTTTCAGGATCTGCTGCTAGCTGTTTTCTATTTAAATTGTATCTCTGACCAGAATTCTTTAGGCCTAAGTGAAAGACCTTATACTAACTCCTGCTGTAGATGTTCTTCCTCTTCTGTGCAATCTACCACCTCCATCAGTTTTATGTGATTTGCAAATGTCATTACCTCACTAGAGACCCAAGATGCCAGCTCATCAAGAAAATATTGAACATTACGGGTCCAAATACAGATCCCTGGAAACCCCACTGCGGACTTCTGATTGTCTCATGCATCACTTCACATTGAGCAATACTGCTTAACTAACTCTATCCATTGCGCCATAAATTCTGTATGCCCAAATTTCTTCAACTGCGAAGCCAAAGTCTTATGAGGAACTGTTTTGAATGCTTTACTGAATTCTAATTACCTTAGTCACTTATACATTCCTTTTTAAGCAGAGATGTCACATTTGCTCTCCTTTCCTCCCCCGGCACGTTATTCATTTGTTTTCTAGTCTGCTGCAATCACTTAAGCAGATCACAAAAAGATCCACATTAAACAGTACTGTAGCTTGACCTGCTTTTCCTCTAATTGCAGCTATTTTAATCATTTAAAATAATACATCTGTAGTTCAGAAAAGGGATTTCGAGGCCGATGTGTTACGTGGCGCTCGCGGGTTGGCCGTTACCTGTCATTAACTCCATCCTAGCTCCAGTTCTGCACACTGGCGAGAAGGATAGGAAGGGATGGAGGGGTGGGGCAAGGGAGCCCAAGGGATAGAAAAAAGGAAAGGATATAAAACTAAAGGAGAAATAAACGACAGAGAGGACAGGAAAGAGAGAAGCCTAACGGACTGGGGAAGGGGGCCCCAATCTCTGGGTGAAAGGATTGGGAAGAGAAGGGAGGGTAGAAGGAGGAACATGAAAAGGGAGGAGGAGGAGGAGGAGGAGACACTGTTCCCCCCCCCCCAACAGAAACAACCTGGATCTCTTGAGGGGTATGCCACGGAGTTCTAACCCTCAGGCTGCGAGATGATTAAACCGCAAGGACTTTAGGGATAACTACAAGTCCACGGTGCAGCAAAGGCACAGAAGCCAGAGCTTAAGAAGAACCCCCTACTTGAGGTCGAGGCAGGCCAATGAAACAGGTATATCTCTCCTGCCAACTTAACAAAGAAGGTCTGAAAGGAACCCTGGCAACAGTTCAGGGACAAGGGGAGATGAATGGAAAAAGGGATACCCCAAAAGGGGGTGTAAAATAATATTTAGGGGAACAGCTGAGGGGTCCCAAGAGATCCCTCTCCCCCTCCACTGGCTCTCCTGGAGAGGAAGCCAGAGTGCCAACCCGGGGGGGGGGGAGAGAGAGCGAGAGACTCCGTGACCCCCACTAGCATAATCCTCCCTGTCTGCCTACCCAGAGTATTCCACCCCCGAACCAGAAGGGAGGAGGGGAGGTGCTTAAGACCAAACAATGGGAGACAAACACGGAGGAGGATTGCCCAGAGACTGAGGCCCCAGGGGGAAGGAGGGCGGGATTTAGTGATGAATGGTGAAGATATACAGAAAGATCAATAATTATGGGTGGTGCATAATTTCACATCTTATCTGCGTCCAATCTACCATTCATCCTGAAATAATGTCAGAGCCCCTGAAGAGACCCAACACCTCCTAAGGGACAGTGTCCCTTAGCCTCCAGTGGGGGAGACACCAGAGGGGAGAACCCCTACAGGCCTGGCTAGGCCTGGGACTGGTCTGGATGAGGCAGGGATCTCCTCGCAGGAGAAGGAAGGTGTCCCTGAAGCTCCCGCCTCATCCTACGGGAGAAAAGGTGGGTTCTCTGGAAAGTAGAAGAAATCACCCTACGCTGGGCCAAGGGTGACAACCGGGATAGACGAGGACATGCCGACTGCCTAATGCAGATCACTGTCCCCACCAGCCTGGAAGCCACCTCGTTGGCATCATACGATGCCCTTGCTTGGTGCCTTGCAAGCTCCAGACCCTGTGCAGAGAGGGCAAAGGCTTGTCTGGTTGCCTCCGAATCAGGCAAAAAGGCTAGAATTTGTCCTAGCTGTGACCACAAGTACCTGTTGTAGGTAGCATGGTGGGCCTGATGCGCTGCCATGCAGGGCCAGATCCGTGCCGAGGAGAGCGTCCTCCTGCCCCAGAAATCAAACTCTGAAGAGTCTGAATCTGGGGGCCAGTCATGGCTTAGGCTTCTATGCCCAGAGGGGGTATCCTAGGGTGTCACTCCCGAAGGGGGGGTGAGGCAGAGTTCCTGGAGACCCCAGGGGGGAGCAATACTGCTGGCGAAGGTCCCTTGGAGCTGGAACTGAGGAAAAGGGACGTCGCTAGACCCGGTGCGACACCTCCCAGAGAGCAGGCCAGGTGGGGACCAACAGGTCGGACCCGCACTGTACCCCGCTCTAGAAGGTACATGCTGACTGGTCCGATCATGCGTTCTCCAAGGGTGGAGATATGGAGCGTTGAGCAACCCCGATAGAAAGCGCTGATAGCTGGAAAGATAAGCCGCTTGGGATAGGTGGACGGATGGCTCCTCTCCCTCAAAAGAGGAAGATAAGGAAGCCAATGAGCCCAGAGATTCAGGGTCAGGATGCACTGGGGAGTGGTGAAACACCTGTTCGTCCATGGCTCTAAGGCAGGCAGGGTAAAGTGCAGCCATGGCCCTGAACTGCTCCCAGGTAAGGGGCTCCATAGGACTGGAAACACCTGGGAGAGGAGGAGGAGTTGGCAGAGGCACAGGGGCAAGCACCTCTGAGGAGGAGCATGGCCTCTGCCCGGGCAGGAGGACCAAGCGGATGACCACAAAGGAGGGAGAGACCCACTGGTCCCAGCAGACAAAAGCCGTTCAACCAGACTGGAATGGCTGGAGCTGCACCCGAAGGAAGAAGTCCCCCTGCGAGGTGACCGGGATCATGCAAGTCCAAAAGCACGACCCTTGACCTCCTGCAAAGATGTGCCTTTCGGAGAAACATCGAGGAGAAGTGCAGACCCGCACTATGACTCCTCCCAGAACCCGGCTGGGTCCACAGGAGGGGCCACTGTGTTGAATCCTAGCCACTCAACCCTCCAGACTCTGAAAAAGCCCTCTTCCTCACCACTAGCTGATGCAGC
This sequence comes from Neoceratodus forsteri, assembly GCA_016271365.2. Lineage (NCBI taxonomy): Eukaryota > Metazoa > Chordata > Ceratodontiformes > Ceratodontidae > Neoceratodus > Neoceratodus forsteri. The sequence continues at coordinate 207,473,982 of CM057459.1, forward strand.
TGACACCCCATGGCTGACTCCTGGGAGGCAGCCGGAGATGGAGCACCCTCCCCTGTCTGGATGCCCCAGCCGGCCCAGAAGTCGGACTAGCCAGGACAACCACAGAAGGGGGTATGCCCATCGGTGGAGCAGACGGATTCCCGGCTCCAGGTTGCTCCACAGTGTCCACCTGAAGGCTGGTCAGTACCACCGAACCCAGAGCCAGAGGAATCCACCTGCTCCCCAGTAGGGGCTGAGTGGGGCCCGAAGCGCCAGACCCTGAGGAATCAGAAGAATCTGGGAGCCAATCCGGGTCAACCTCTGTATCCTTTTTCGAGGAGGAGGAGGAGGACTGCGAGGTCCAGACCCAGACAACCCCCCAATCCCTGCCAGTCCCAGGACCGCGACTGAGGCAGCTCCCACCCTCACGAATGGCACTGGAGGCAGAGTCAGGCGCAGTGAGCGGTGCATACATCCGCCGCACGCGAATGGCACCAGAGTCAGAAGTGGTGCCACCAGCGGCACTGCAGACGAGGTCCTGTGCACCCACACCGCACCACTCCATCCCCGCACCACAAATGATGCCAGTCAGAAGGCGTCGAGGCGTACAATGAAGTCTGGGGTGGCACAGACAGGCAGGCGCCAAGGATGGTGCCAGCTCGGACCTGCGGGTCCCAGGCACGATCTTGGGGGCCTTTACTTTAGCGATTGCGAAATGGTGCCTCCCTACCTCGACCGAGGGCCAGACTGGGCCTCCTGCACCGCGGGAAGAAGCCCCACCGTGGCAAGGCTAGAGTGGTGGAGGCCCTTCCTCTGCGGGCCGTCTGCAGGACCAGGAAGGGACCTGGAGGAAGGGCTGAGAATCCTGACTTTGGCCTTTCTGTGTGCAAGCCTGTCCTCCAAAAGTTGGCTGCGCATGTCCGACCTTAAACACGTGCATTTCCAACACTTGGTGGTCCACAGAAAAACAGGCGTCGCAACGATCCAGATCATGAGTCAGGGGCCCAAGCAGGTTAAGCACCAGTCATGCTGGTCCGTGGCGGAGAAAAAAAGTCAGCTGTAGGGACACCCACGCATTGGAGGCCGTAACTGCCCTTGAAGATTTCTTCTGTCCTCCTCGAACGACATGGACCGAGGAAACACACAAAAAAAACTAAACAAAGGTACTGCGCGTCAGAAAACAAAAGCAAGATCTTATTGGTATACTGGAAATGACACCGAGCATGGAGGCAAGCAGAACTTTGTAAAATGGAGCCGACTGACTAGGGCTGCAGTTGCGCCAGTCTTCACACAGAGAGCTTCCAAGAAGTCCTCCCTTTCGATGGCAGGAGAAGCAGAACTGAGCTAGGGAGGAGTCGGCGACAGAGTAACGATACAACCATGAGTGCCACATAACATATTGGCCTCTAGGGTGGTGCCACCTTGCATCGACTCCACCTCCAAAAAAAAAAAAAAAATGCTCCCGCGGGGTCCTAACCTCCGGCCAGTATCCAACTAGTGATGAATGGTTAAGATTGACACAGATAAGATCTGTAGTTTTATTTATTTATTAGAATTTTGGTAACCAGGTAAACCCACTGAGACCATGCCATCCCTTTTTCAGGGGCAACCTGGAGGACAAATACAATACAGCACAATGCAATACAAAACAGTGAATACGTAGATTACAACAATGTGTGCAGAAATACATAGATTACAAAGTCATATACAATGGGATATACATATATACAAAATTCTCATTATTTACAAAGATACATATTTACAGAAGTTCAAATGTAGTAGTTTAAGATATAAGATAACTTCCACAGAATAGGGTACAGTAAAAGGCATGGGTTAATGAAAACATATGCAGGGTGGAGGTTTAAGTGGGTAGGTGGCAAGCTCAGTTTTGAAGAGAGACAAGGAAGGACATGAGAGTAGTAATGGTGATAGAGAATTACAGGCTGTGGTGTCAGAGTATGCAAAGGCTTGCCTCCCCACAAGACGGTGCGGTTTAGGGGTAGAAAGAATAGGTAATAATGCTGACCTGAGTGGGCGAACAACTTCTTTACGACAATTTCCCTTAGGCAAGGAGAACTGAAAATGTTCACTAGTCTGAAAACAAAACATAGTGTTAGGTACTGTAACCTTAAATCATAATCCAGCCATTGTAGGGAAGTCAAGATGTCACAGTGGTGTTTTCTAGGATCTCCCCCAAGGCAAATCGCTCGATACTAAAGTAGAGTTGACGGAGCCAGGAGAGGGATGAAATTTAAGCAGAACACAGTAGTGGTACGCCGTAAAAAAGTATGGGGAGAAGGGATGTGGACGCTATATTTTTGACAGGAGGAGTCGGATAAGAGGGGCGGAGACAGTATAACAGACCTAGCTTTTGGTTGATGGTTTTAGTTATCAGGGTCTCGAGTGACTCAAGAGAGAAGGATGCATCAAGGTGCATCCCTAAATATTTAAAAGTTTTGGACTACTTCTATGGTATCTCCAGATAATGAGCAGATTTTGAGAGGGTGAAGAGAGGCTAATTTGGAGATTTTGGAGGAGGGGTTGTGAAAAACCATAACTTTGTTTTTTTCAGTATTAAGAATTAGACGGTTATCTGAGAACCATGTTTCAAGTGTATTGAAGTCAGAATTAAGATTTTGATTAAGCCAAGCCATGTTATTGGATGAACAAAACAGGACCGCATCATCAGCGTAGAATTGCATTGACACTCCACCACAATATTTGGGAAGTTCATTGATGAAGAGCGAAAACAGCAACAGACTAAGGATTGATCCATGAGGTACACCATGTATTATGGGCCTGAGGGAGGACAGTGATCCAGCCCACTTTACTCTTTGTAATCTACCAATAAGATAACTTTGTAGCCATATTAGTGCTAAAGAGACGAGGCCCAGTAGGTGCGGTTTGCCAAGTAGAAGGTGATGGTTGATGAGGTCGAAAGGCTTTGTCAGGCCAGCGAACACCGCATCAGTAACAAGGCCTGAGTCGCATGCCTTGAGTATATCGTCAGAAACCTTAACCAGGAACGTAGTCGTACTATGGTTCTTTCTAAAGCCATGCTGGCAGTCCGTGAATAGATGGTGTGTTTCTAAATATGACTGTAGATGGTTATATAAAATCCTCTCTCGGATTTTAGCCAGGGGACAGAGAATTGAGATACATCTTTAGTTTTCGATGGTATGTATGCCACCCTTGTGGAGGAGGACTACCACAGCCACTTTCCATTTGCTTGGTACAGTTACTGTTAGGGATTACCTGTTTAAAAGACTACAGATAGGTGCAGCAAGTGATGTTGCCCCTAATTTGAGGTACTTTAGCTCAACTGTATTGTGACCAGGGGAGCGCTCTTCCTTTAATTTTAATAATAACTTGAGAACTTCAATTTTGGTGGTTGTTTTTAAGTGGAAGGCGGGGCGTGATCCAAGATTAGTATGGTGTTGTGTCGGAATGGAAAAATCAGGGGTAGGTGGAAGATACAAAGTGTACCTGTCCAGGTCAGTAAAAAACTGATTTATTCCCTCTGGAATTGAAGGTGGTTCTTGTAATAGGTCAGCTCCTGACATAATGGAACTAGGGCACTGTGTAGATTTACCTTTGATTATAGAGTTAATTTGTTTCCAAAATTCCTTAGGTTTACTTAGATTTTCTGTTTGAAGTGAGCGATAGTATGCTCATTTAGCTTCCTGGAGCTTTGTTTTGCAGTGGTTTCTCAACTGTCGATATAATAACCAGTCTGAGTGATAATGGCTAATTTTGAATGTTTTCTAGGCAGCATCCCATCTCTTCATGAGGGGATCTAATTTCGCTGGAAAGCCAGGGAGCTTTGATGCCTTCGGACCTACGCTTGGTTAGGGCTGCGTGCTGATGATGTTTGTAAAGGTCGTGATGAAATAGTCTAGGGCCTGATCAATAGTGGGAAGGTCAGTGACTGGACCCCAATTTGTATTATAAATTGACATCAAAAACTCATCTAAGCTAAATTTTGTCATATTTCTGGATTCCAGAATAATGGGGGGGGGGGTCAAAATTGTTGTGCCATACGCAATAGACAGGGAGAGTGATCATTAATGCAGTCGGGTAGTTTACCTACAGATCTGATCTTGTGAGGACAACTGGATCCTATCTAGTCTAATATTGTTGAGGTACCAGGCTTGGAATTTCACCGTGTGGGTTCAGTTATATACTGAGTGTAATTAATGTCAGAGACTATTGTGTGTAGCTTATTTTATATGGGGAGAGCCAGTCATTATTAAAATCCCCACAAAGCACTGTATCATGTGAGGGTAGATTAGCTAAGGACAAGAAAAGAGAAAGAAGAATATTGGCAGCATCTTTTGGAGGGAGATAAATACAACCAAATAGCAGTTTTTTTACATTACCAAGAGTAAGGGAGATAAATAAAGATTCTACTGAGGTAAGTTTATCAGCTGTCGAAGGAAATACTGAGGCAGTTAGATTAGACTTTACATAAATTAAAAACCCACCTCCCTTTTTACCTACTAGGTCTTTTATAAAGTATGAGTAACCTTGTAGGTCCACTTCATGTTGTTGTATACTGGGTTTTAACCAGGTCTCAGTAATACCAAGAATGTCTGGATTATGTTGATCAGACCAGGCTTGTATCTCAGCCATTTTGGGGCATGTTTTTTTTTATTTAATGATATCTTGGAGAACACCTGTGAGTGGATGCTCATTTGTAGGTTCCATGTCAGTTACAAGAAGAAAGTGAACAGACACATAGCATTACATACAAGGCATTACAGAATTGCACTGGTACAAAACAACACATTACAAGCTAGGCAGACAATAATTTGGTGTGGATTTCAAGACTGGGATAACATTTAGCTTAAGGTATAACATTTAGACACTGCTTCAGCATTGGTGAGAAGGTGCCTGCGTCTGGCAGTTAAGCCTACTTGTGGGGGGAGAAACAGAGTGGAGAACAGACTCAGCTGCGGCACAGTGAAATGAATGCCTGCGTAAGGGGTTAAAAACAGATTTAAGTAGGCATTAAGCCACGACGGAGGTGTGCTCTAATGCTGGATTGATGCATGGGGGGGGGCGCCCGAGGCCCAGGGCCGAGGGCTGCCACTCGCCCCCCCCCCATGCATCAATCGCATTAGAGCACACCGACGGAGTGGCTTAATGCACTTGTAACACGGGCCGCGGGTCGGTGGAGGCAGCTGGCAGGAGCCCACTGTTCGACATCGACAATGACAGGCAGCAGCGGTGCGAGGTTTGTGCAGCTGCACTTCGGGATCAGAGCACAGTGTGGACCATCAGATACGTACCTATCTGGTGATCAGCTTCTGTCCCTAGCTTCGCCCGGAGGCATGTGGCCAACATCGCTGTTGCAATTGTGTGGAGGTTGGTGCGGGTATTCTGCTGATACCCGCCGCGGGAGGTCTCAGGTGCACGGTTCGGCCGCGCCGAGGAGGATCGCACTGGCGCTATGGATGCCGGGGTGTCACTGCCTTCTGCCTCCCACACACTGCTCCATCCTGCCGCGTTCTCCAGCTGGGCTGCCCTCCTGCTCCTCGTGTGCCCTGCGCTGTCTTCCTCTGCCCGGCTGCTTCCACTCCCAATCACCGGTGGCCCCATTCCATGAAAGACAGTCTCCGTCACGGACGGTGAAGGTCTGACACTGGGCCTCGCCGGGCTGTGCACCGCAGGTTCAGGTCCCCCCTCGTTTCCACCCTCAGACGGGTAATGCGGCTGACTCCCCGGCGCTCCTGCCACTCCTCCTCTCGCTCGGCCACAGGACCCAGTGCTGCTAGGCTGGGGGTCTGGCTGGTCATGGTACTGCTGGAGCGGGCACGGCATATATGCTGGGTTAATACCCGCTCCGGCTACAGTCCCGTGATGCTTTTCAGCCTATCCCGGATCCCGATTCTGTCTGGGCCATTACTGCCGTGTTACAAGGAAGATTGGAGACAGTGGGGCTAGGACAGCAGTAGACAGCGGGGCATGAAGGTGGGGACAGAGAGGGGAAGGGGTGCTCAGTGGGGAGGGGGGTAGACGGGGAGGTGGGACAATGAAGTGCTGTAGAGGTAGGTGCCTCTAGGATTAGGTGGAACACTAAGTGCTACTGCTTTGTGGTGGTCCAGATGCAGGAGAGTTGTCTTGATCATCATGAATGGCCAACGGAGTCACAACTGTCATCTTTGGCAAGGTGCTGCCTGAGCTTTTGCTTGAAACCACCAATGGCTGCAGCATCAGAGATGTCTGAAGGAAAGACGTTGGTCCAGTGTGGTGCACAGTAGCAGAATGCACGTTGACCCTGTGCAGTGCGACATCTAGGTTCACTGAAAATTTGGCTGTGGGTGCTTCTGGTCAGCCTGGCACTTACATGGCACATGAGCAGATTCTGGACTCCTGGTGGCATCAGATTTAGTGCAATGTTTCTGGCCAGTAGAGAGGTATGGTACTTAACTCTGCTCTTTAGCTGGAGCCACCCTGCCTGTGAATAGAGCTCACAGGTGTGAGTAAGCCTTGCAGCACTTGTGAGGAATCGGCAGGCCTTATTAAGGGCCAGAGAGAGATGCGATGGAGGGCTGTCTGGTGCAGAACCATATACTGCTAGGCCGTATTCAACGAGGGTAACAACTGAGCTGGTGATGGCCATGCTAAGTGCTTCATATGTAAGGCTGTGCTTGTGGTGGTGGAGTATCCCGATTCTGGAACTGATGGCTTTGGCTGTGTTGTCTATATGCTGTGCATAAGACAAGGTGGAGTCAAGGGTGATACCCAGGTACTTATAGTACTGCATGAGGTCCAGCACATGACCACTGTTGTTCAGGATGGATAGTGGGAAGGCCTTGTGTTTGCTGTGGGTGCTGGAGTAGATTATAGTCTTAGTTTTCTTGTAGTTAAGGATTAGTCTGTGCTCCTTAAACCATATTTTGGCAGCAGTAAATCCTAGTTGGAGGTCGTTTTGAAGTAGTTCGGGGTTGGGGTTGCAGGAGAAAATGACAGTATCATCAGCATACAATAGCATGTGACTGGTGCAAGAGCCTGGAAGTTTATTTAAGAAGATACTGAAGAGAAGGGGCCCCAGTGTTGATCCCTGGGGGACCCCTGAGCGAACATGTTTGCTATCCGAGACAATGTCCCCAATCTTGACCCACTGTGAGCAACTGCTGAGATAGCTTTTAAACCATAGAACTGTATCAAAAGAGAGACCAGTGTTGGCTAGCTGTTCAAGCAGGAGTCTGTGGTGAACCGTATAAAAAGCTTTCGATAGGTCGATGAAGGTAGCCCCTACTAGCTGCCCTTGATCCAGGGCTTGGTGGATATAACCAGTGAATTCCAACAGGGCTGTGATAGTGCTGTGTCCCACTCAGAAACCATGTTGTTCTGGGCATAGACGTTGGTGAATGTTTAGGTATTCCACAAGCTGATCCGCCACTATCCATTCAAGTGCTTTAGAGAGTGGCGGGAGTATGGCGATCAGTCTGTAGTTGTTCTGTAGTGCTCGGTCTCCACTTTTGTGAGCTAGTGTTACGGAAGCCAACTTCCAAAGCTGGGGGAACTGAGAGTGGCAGAGGGATAGACTGATGATGGCGGTCAGGGGGCTTAGTGCTTTCGCAAGTGCCACAGTGATGAACTTAGGTCCAGGGTGTCTCCACTGTGCCTCGACTTGCCCAGCACCTTCTCAAGGTACCTTCTAGCCTCAGTAGTGCTGACTTCTTTAAAGTACAAAAGCGGACAGTTCCCCATAGGGGATTGATCACCCACTGGGTGCTTTTGGACCGGAGGGTCAAAGCAGTCTGCTGGGAGTACTCCACTTGGGTCCGTGAAGGCTGTATTTAGGGCATTTGCTATTTGGAGTGGATCCACTGTTGGTACATTGTTGACCAGGAGCATGGGGGGGGCTATTTTGGGGATCCTTGCCAGTAATATCGCTGAGGTTGGCCCAGAAGGATTTGTTGCAGTTCCAGGAGTTGGAGAGAGCCTCCTTATAGTAGAAGCATTTTGCTAGGCGGGTAGCTTGTGTATACTTGTTTCTATCTTTTTTATATAGTTGGATATTGGCAGATGTACCATGTGTGCGTGCCTTTATCCAGAGTTGGTCCGGAGCACTGAGTTGTAGCAGGAGTTCTGGCATTATCCAGGGGTTACAGGGAGCTTCCGATTTTCTTGTTTTCAGGGGGGGCATGTTTATCGCAAGTGGCATTAAATTTTGTGATAAAGCATCCGAGTGCGATGTCTATGTCATTAGTTTCATGTAGGTCAGACCAGTGTAGGCCTTGAAGGTCTGCCTTGAGTTGTGGTAGGTGCCCTTTGAGGAGAACGCGGCTGGTTATGGTTCTGGGCGGGGGCTTGCTGAAGTTGTTTTGCCAGGTGCAAGTAACCGGTGAATGATCACTCAGTGAGTCAGGGAGGACAGTGGTGTTGGTGATGTGGGCTGGTCGGTTTGAGAGGATCCAGTCCAGCAGTGCACTAGTACCAGTTTTGTAGTTGACCCTAGTTGGGGTTGCCACCATCTGGGAAAAGTGGATAGTCGCTAGGGCGTCTCTCATCATAGCAGCTGCTGGAGAGGGCCAACTGATGTTGAAATCCCCAAGAAGAATGATTTCGGAGTTAAGGTGCAGGGTGGTAATAAAGTCCATGAGGTCACTAGCACCAGGAATTGTTGTTTTAGGTGGGAGTAGACCGTGAGGATCGTAAGCGCCTTGTTGTGAGTGCCCAGTAGGATTTTGATGGGTAGGATTTACAGATTGGTGCTTCTCTTGGGAGGGGAAGGATATGTCCCTGAAGTGTGTCCTTTACATAGACTATGCAACCCCCTCCTTTCTTCGAGGTACGATCCAGCCTAAAAAGGGTATATCCAGGCAGCACGATGGCAGAGTCCGGTACCTTGGGCAATAGCCATGTTTCCACGATCGAGAGGATACCGGGGTTATGTTTGGTAATCCATACCTTTAGGTTGTCCAGTTTGGGCAGCAGACTGCAGATCTTTAAGGTGGCAAGGGTGAGTCCTGTAGATTTTGTTGTGGGCTATTCTGAGAGCGAGGAGGGCCAAGATTAGGGTGAATGTTGCCTGACATAAGCAGTACAAGTAGGATGATTCTGAGCAAGCTTCTTTTAAGTTGTTTGTGAAAAAGCTTATTGGATCTTCTGGTGCCAAGGCGCCGTCTGTGTTCCCAGCACAATACTGAGAGCTTAAGTTGAGTAATTAGGGTGGGATGAGGCATGGACCGCAGTGGTAAGCCACCCCTGTGGAGGCAGCAGGAGCCAGTGGCAGGACCAGTGACCCTTGGTTAACAGTTAAAAATTTCCTGTGATAAAGCCGGGGTCATAATGGATATTATGCTCGATGAAAATCTTGTTCATTGTAATGCTGAAAAAGACAAGTACTGTGCATGAAAAGTTTTACTATTTTGTCCAAGGAAAAATGGATATGAAATAGAAAATGAAAACTATGTACCTACCATAATTATTGATCTTCTCTTGTATCTTCACCATTCATTACTGTTGGGTGTAAGCTACAGGAGCTTTTTTTTTTTGGAGGGAGGAGTTGGTGCCACCCACATGGCTGATGCACTGCGTACAGCATGCGGGTTGGCCGTTAGGTGCCATAGACTCCTTCTCCATCCCAGTTCTGTACAGCCGGAGAGGCAGAAAACAGGTTTCAGAGAAGAGAGAGGCAAGAAAGCCGTGGGATAGAAAAAGGAAAGGATATACTGTAAACTGAAAAAGGTATAAGCTGGTTAGAGGACAAGAGGACAGAACCCTACCCTAAGTGGCTGTAGGGCCTCAATCCTTGGGCGGTCTCAGGGAAAGGAGAAGACAAAGGATAGAAAGATAGAAGAGATGGAGTTAAGGGATAAAAGGGGGGAAGGGAAGGGCTGTCTGCCATGAGCAAAAATCAGAAAACCATTGCCTTGAGAGTTTCAAAATCCCAACGGGGTTGAAGACAAGGGAGCAAGGATCCCACTAGTTGAAAAGTAATTGAACCAAGGTCTGAAGGGAATTAAAGTTCTTGTCAGACTTGGCGAAAGCAGACTTCTCCTTCCTGCCCTTTATTCGAAAATGTTAGAATGTCCTAGAGCCCAGGTCTCACAAACTGTCCCTTGGAGGGCGACAGTGCTGCTCAGACGAGAAATGAGTTCTTACTTAGGTGTAGGGAAAGAAATATGGCAGAAGTTTCCCACAGAATACTGGCGTAATCCCCACTTCAGGAGAAGAGGACCATGGGACATCCATGCCATAAGAGAATGAGGGAGGAAATTCCCACGGACTCTCTAGGACTGTCCTGAAGTAATGACAGCCATAGGGTGACATAAGCTAGAGGATAATCCAGACCCCAGATGGGGGACACCCTAGAGCATCATGAAGAGAATCCAAGGAAGTTCCCTCATAGGCTAGGGCGAAGACCCTACTCACCATCCTCAAGGATGAATTTTTAATTTTTTTTTATTTTTTTAGAGAAGGAACAGAAGGCCCTGAGGAACCAGGGAGACAGGGCCCCCAACTGGTCTCCAAGAGGGGGAAAGGCGAGCAGGGTGGAGGAGATGCCCAAGAAATGAGGCCCATGAGGGAAAGGTAGGTGGGATTTAGAAATGAATGGTGAAGATACAAGAGATCAAGAATTACGGTAGGTACATAATTTTCTTATCTTCCCTTGTCAGTCTTCACCATTCATTACCGTTGGGTGAGCACCAAGCCCCCCAAAGGGGACCTGGAATGGCCCTGTGGGAACAGATCCTCAGCCTCCTGCAGGGGAGGCGAGGAGGGGATACATCCGAGCGCACAGACCCACAGGGTCTAAGGCTGGTCAGGATGAGAGGGTGTCCCCTGTGGCTGGGGGGCAGGACAGGAGGTGCCCCTGCAAGATTCTCCTTGCCCTGCGAGAAAAGAGACGGGTCCCCAGAAGGCAAAGGAAATCACCCTACGTCGGGCAATGGGTGACAACCTGGACAGGTGAAGCCATGCCGTCCGCCTGATGCAGATCGCTGTCCCTGCCAGTCTGGAGGTCACCCCACTGGCATCATAATATGCCCCTGGTTGGTGCATTGCAAGCTCCAGACCCTGTGCAGAGGGCAATGGCTTGCCTAGATTTCTACGAATCAGGCAAAGATGCTAGCACTTGCACCAGCATCAACTACATGTGCCTGCTGTAGGCAGCGTGGTGAGCCTGATGTGAGCTGATACAAAACAGCACACGAGCTGAAGAGGAAACTCTTCTACCTCATTGATAGAACTCTGCGGAATCTGGATCCGGTGGACGGTCGTGCACCAGGTGTTGAAGCCCGGAAGGAGTATCCAAGGCCATCAACCCTGAAGGTTGGAGAGGGAGAGAACCAAGAGACTCCTGGGGAGCGCAGTACCTCCTCCTGCAGTCTACTGGGGCTGGGGATGAGGCGGCTGGGGACTGCCAGGTGCAGACAGACGCTTCCTGGAAAGGAACAGGCCAGGATGGAAGCACAAGGTGGTGAGCACTAAACTCGCTCAGGAAGGAGCGCATCTCCTGCTCGGTATTGCATCTTACCACACGGGATATATGGGGTTCCTGTACCAACCTTGAGAGGAAATGCTGATATTCAATGAAATCAGCATCGGTAGAAAGGTGGACTGAATGGTCCTCATCCTCCCAAGAAGGAAGCTGAGGAAGACACTGAACTCAGGTGTTCAGAACCCTCTTACGGCGGGGGAGACAGGCAAAAAACCTGCTCGTCTATGGCTCTAACGTACCTAGGGAAGGCCACCGCAGTGGCTCTGAACTGCTCCCAGGTTAAGGGCCCCGTAGGACCCACATGGCCTGGGAGAAGGGGACATGTCTGCAGAGGTATGGGGGAAGGACACCTCACAGTGTCTAGCCTCTGCTAGGGCTCCAAGACCCGCTACAGATTACACCATGTGGGGGGAACCAGGGGTCAATTCAGTCAGTGAATGCTGCAAATGCTGAAACAAATCCTGGCAGAGCCCTGGGGGAGAATCTCCCCTGTGGAGCAACTGAGGTTGCATGGTTCCAGAAGGGCAATCCTCAATGCTGCCCACCGAAGGCACCCCCGATGGCACAGAGGAGGAGAAGCAGGGTTCAGCACTTCAACTCCTCCCCACTCCCCGCAAGGTAGTGGAGGAAGGTCTCCGCACTGCACCCCGGCCCCTCAACCCCTCGGACTCCAAGGCTGCCCTCCTCCTCATACCGAGTGCCAAGGGGCCCACCAATTCTGAAGGCCCCCCGAGGGAGGCCACAGAAAAGGAGATCCCCGTCCCTACCCCGGGGGCCATGGCAGCACCAGTAATGGCAGCTGCCACGGCCTCCGTAGCGGAGACTACCACACCAGGCCCCCCAAGACTGCTATCCACCGCAGCGCCCCCAGTGCTGGCATCGGCATGGGGGGCCGCAGGGACTACAGGTTCCAGGGAGTCTGGAAGGCATACACTGAGCTGCCTGGTGCCGCGTCCAAGAGGGCTCCCTGACTCTGAGGAGTCGGGCTGCCAATCCAGATCGGTCAGCAGGTTATCTTCCTCTAAGTAAGAAGAGGCCATGCAAACCACCAGACTAGCGACCCCGGGAGCTCTCTTAGCAATGGCACTGCTGCGGGACATGGCACCGCCCATGGTGCCACCTCAATCACTGGCGCTGTGAATGGCACCGGGATCTGAAGCGGCACCGGAAGATGGAGCCGAGGGTCCACCGATGCCGAGGCCAGCAACCATGGGCCGCAACACTAGGGGAGCCTGCACCTTCGTGGAGGTGACTGCCGTGGCGGTGCTCGTGACTCGGCCCCATACAGAATCGGGCTGCTCCTCTGGCACCACGGAAGGAACCTCCTCAATGGCAAGGCTAGAATCCGAGGAGGTTTGCTCCTCACCATACCATATACTGTAGACCTGGGAGGGGACCCGGAGGAAGGGTCGAGAGATCTTGCCATGACATCCCTTGAATGACATCGTCCTCTGAAAGTCGGTGGAGCCCTGCCGACTTTAAACACGTGGATCTCTAGAAACCGGCGGTCCATGGAGAAACAGGTGTCACAGTTATCCATATCATGGTTGAGACCCAGGCAATACAGGCGAATATCATGCTGGTCCGAAATGGAGAAATGTCGGCCACAGGGGCACTGGCGCTTTGGGGGCACGATCAGCTTGAGATTTTCCTTTTGCCCCTGAACCAGACATGATGAGAAAAAAAAAAAAAAAACACACAAATTACAGCAAAAGAGCCTGGCGCCATCGGCAAAATAAATAGAATGGTCTTATTGGACTTCTGATGGTGTTGGGATACTCTGGACCGGGATTGAGGAGGTGTAAAGGCAGCGTCGACAGATGAAGGTCTAATGGCGCACTTAAAATTGTTCAGGAACTCGTGCAGCAGGTGTGACCTCAACGGCGGGAGAAACAGAACTGGGATGGAGGAGGTGCCTAACGGCCAACCCGCGTGCTCTACACGGTTGTCAGTTATGTGGGTAGTGCCTTATGACTCCTCCCACCCCAAAAAAAAAATAAACAAACACTCCCATAGCGGGTGTGCATCTCCGGCTTACACCCAACAGTAATGAATAGTGAAAACTGACAAGGGAACATCAAGAATTATACCGAATTAAAAAAAAAAAAACACTGAAAATTATGCAGGGATCCCAACCTCCAAAACACAGAATTACTATTGACTTAGAGGGGAATATCCCATATGTGAAATAAATATAGTGGGATCAGGAGACACCAATTAGCAAAAAAGCTTGCTTGAACTGTGCTGAATCTTTGTTACGTATGTTTCTATATGCTCCGATAGGAGCTGTTTTTTTAAAGACTAGAAACAGAAAATTCTGTAAACGAAGGCCTGATTGTCTATGCAGTTTGCCATGTGAGGTGGTATTCGTCCCCTAGGGGTCCATGACCATTCTTACCCCCACATGACCTCCCCAGCTCCCTTAGCCATCCCATTATATCTGCTGACCCTCTCTTGAATCTGTTCACTGTTTGTGCAATGATCAGGTTCTTGGGCAGTTTATTCCACCCACCCACCCACCACCTGCTCCATCACAAAGTACCATCTAATGTCCTTTTCAAACCTATCCCACCAATGTTCTCTTATTCACACTAGTATTAATGCTGCCACTCTCTGAACAGCTTGCTTATGTCCACTCTGTTTATAGTCTACAAGTATTTAAAGTTTCAGTCATGTCCCCCTCTCTCTTCTGGTCTCCAATGAGTACATGTTGAGACTCTCCAGTCTCTGTTCATGACCTTCCTTAGGTAGGGTTCCAACACTGCACAAAGTATTCCAGGTGCAGGTATACCAGGGTTCTGTACAGGGGCAAGATGCTGAACCACCTACCAGTGTATCCCAGTATTCTGTTTGCCTTCCCTACCCCTTTGATGCATTGCACTGTTCTGAGGTTTTTAGAAATTACCACTCCCAGATTCCTTTCCTCCTCAGTCACAGTAACTCCTACCCCACCCAACCTGTATTCAAAAGCAGGGTTTCTGCTGTCTGTATGCATGACTTTACTCTTTGGCACTAAAGCCTAGCTGCCAGATCCAAGACCTTTTCTTAAGCCTCTCCAGATCAGTCTGTAATTCCCAGGTACCCCCTCACAGTCCACACTGCCACAGTCACCTTGGTGCCATCTGCAATGAGGCAAATTTTCCACTGGTACTCTCCCCTATGTTACTGATGAAGATGTTAGAGTACTGGCCCAAGTATCAATACCTGTAGGACCCTGCTAGTGACCTCTGTCACTCACTCTCAAGTACTTCCCATTTATCACCACCTTTTGTGTCCTGTGACAGACTGGTCTCTCCCACACTGTCTGTACACTGTCACCAACTTTCTCAAACCCTTCAGACACCTGCAAGGGTACTTCAGTAGCTGCTACCACTGGGCACAGGCACTCCCTCAGGGCATCAGAGTCACTGCCCACACAGTACAGCACCCCTTACCAAAAGGCAAACAACCCACCTTTCTCTGTCACAGCTGAGAATACCTCACTTTAGAAACAAAATATGGTAACCATTGCCTTCTCTTCAGAGATGGAAACACAGTTTTTGTCAGTTATAGCCCAGTTATCTGTAACTCAAAGGACTCAGTCACAGAAACATGAAGTATATAAAAATATTTTAATACTTCAAGATATTTACACATATGATACAGAATACTACATTAAGCCGGTAGGGAACAGTACTTCTACAGAGGTAAAAAGAAAATATTCTGAACAGTGGAAAAAAACACAGAAAAATCTACACTTCCTAACTTTCACAAAGCAGAAATAGCTTACAACACAAAACACCTTAGTGAATCAGGGCAGACCTTAGATGTTTAATGATTGAGGTCCTAAAACCTGACTAACTTGTCTCCCACAAAACTTAGTTTAACAAGGTTCTCAAAAAACAGTCTCCACCCACCCACCCTTTGCACACATATCCTATGACATCACTTCCAGTTAATTTTATTTGTGTCTTGAGAGCTGGGTCCTCTTGGGAAACCGGTCTGATCTGGACTTTAGGGGATACATATTCGAAAGGAGACCCTCTGTGTCATACCTCCTGTCTTGCATAGCAAGAGTGACTGCTTCAGTCGTTAGCCATGGCCTCTCTGCATTTTTGGCTCTGAAGCCTGAAAGGGCTGTTTTGGCTTTCAGCACTCCCACTCTCCAGAGTCACCTGGCATGCCTCTGGCAACTAACTTTATCTCATTTCTCCTCATAGATCCATTCAAACTTATCAATACAACTAGCAGAAAAGAAAAAAAGAAAAAAAAATACAGTGCAAAATCATATGGCAAGTTTTTGCGCCTCCCCTAAGCCAGTTCCCTACCCATCACATCATTCTGTCTCTACATCGAGGTCCCCAAACTTTTTGATTGGCCTCCTGTGCTGAACAGAGTGTAACCCCCTTGATGCAGTCCAGACAGAGTATGCAAACTGCCTTTCCTTTTTCAACTGCCTTCCTTGCCCAATCAACAAAGTCAGTTTGTTTGACAAGATCTGCCTTCCATCTGGCAGCCCACTGGTCACTAGGAACTCCCCAAGTCACTCTCTGATGATAATTTCCAGCAGCTTGCTGCATACTGAAGTTAAACATACTGGTCTGTAGTATCCCGCCTCATCCTTTTCCACACTTTAGTGGAGGGGTACAATGTCCATCATTCTCCAATCTACAGGTACCTCCCTAGACTATATGAAACAGCTGTAGAGATGGCAGGGGTATGGCAACAGGGTAGACACTCCAGGTGGGGTAGAAAAGATGAAGGCCGACCTTAAGGCTCTGGAAAAATGGTCAGAGACATGGCAACTAAAGTTTAATGCAAATGCACCTAGGAAGGGCCAACCTAGGAGAGGACTACTACCTGGAAGGAGTACAGCTGGAATCTTCCAAACAGGAAAAGAATCTGGAAATAATTATCACAGATGACCTAAGGCTGTCCAAACAGTGCGAGAAAGCAGCACTATGGGCAAATGGCATACTGGGCTGCATAGGCAGGGGGATCACCAGCAGAAAAAAGGAGGTCATCTTGCCACTCTATAGATCTCTGGTGAGGCCACGCATGGAGTACAGCGTACAGTTTTGGAGACCACACCTAAAAAAGGATATCAACAGACAGAGACAGTGCAAAGGAGAGCTACAAAAATGATACATTGCCTACAGAACAAAAACTATGAACAGCGTCTGCAAAACCTGAACATGTACTCCCTGGAGCAGCAGAGGGAGAGGGGAGACATTATTGAGACCTACAAGTTCCTAAATGGAATAAACAAGGTGCAGGCAGGTTCAGGAACTGTTCCAAGTCAGAAAGCACACAAGAACTAGAGGGCACAACATGAAGCTGGAAGGGGACAAATTCAGAGGTAACATACGCAAGGTTTTCTTTACCGAGAGGGTGATGGATGCGTGAACAGCCTTCCTCAGGTAGTGGTGAGGGCAAAAACAGTGGTAGGTTTTAAGAACACTTGGGACAGGTACAAAGGCACCACCACACTGACTAGCAGTTAAGGGAGGGGGTAGACCTTTGGGCAGACTAGATGGACCATATGGTCTCCTTCTGCCATCACTTTCTATGTTTCTATGGCCAGCACCTGCCCAATTTCCCTCAAGGTGCAGTCCATCTGTCCTTGCAGGATTGCAATATCCAATAAATATATCCAATATGTATTTCAGTGCTGTTTTTGATCTTACAGGGCTTTTAGTAAACTCAGTGGATGTTTGTGATCTACACAAAGGTGATAAGTACCATTTTAGAACTGTATGTCGTTTCTGTCCCTTTTAGCCATATTGTTTTATAGCAGAATATAGATGCTTTGTGTTAACTAACAATGAAGGTGCTTGACAAGGATATAAACTACATTATACAGATCTAAAATGGCCCTCACCACTAGCGTGCAAATCAGAAAAACCCATGAAATTTACCACAAGGCCAGCATGGATGAAAAATGATGGAATGTCACCCTGCATTTCAAACACAGCTTCCACAGAAAAAAAAAAAAACAGCTTGCAGGTTAACTGCAATTCTCCTTTAATTATTTTTTTGAATCTTTGCTGTATTTTAATGCTTTATCTGATTGAGCCTACAACCCTGTGTCGTCGAGGCACAGGTCAGGAAGCACAGGAAGACCAGGAGCAGGTATAAAATGTGTAAGTAGCGTTTTATTTTTTCCCCAATAACAGTAAAATAAAAATAAAATTGTTCAGTATAACTATTTACAAAGGCAGTACAAACAGAGAAAACAGTCTTCCTTCTGAGTGTTTCTTCTCAATTTCAAATTTCAGTCTCTCTCTCTCTCTCTCCCTGCAAAACACTGATGCTCTTTTTATAACAAGTTTTTGCAGGGAGCTCATTAAGAGAACATTCTGCTTCTCATACAGTGTTCTTTCTTTGTCAGTTTCAGCAGGTGCAGCAAAAAGGAATGAAAATTACGTACCTACCATAATTCTTGATCTTCTCTTGTATCTTCACCATTCTTTACTGCTGGGTGTAAGCCAGAGGCGCGCACCCACCACGGGAGTTTTTTTTTTTTTTTTTTTTAGAGGAGTCGGCTTCAACGGCACCGCCCCCGAGAATGATGCACTGCGTGAAGCGCGAGGGGTGGCCATTAGGCACCACAGACTTCTCCTCCATCCCAGTTCTGTTAGCCGGAGAGGCGAAATAAGGATAAGGAAAAAAGAGCGAGGCAAGAGAGCCAAGGGATAGAAAAAGGAAAGGATATAAACTGAAAAAGGCATAAGCCGGAAGAGGACAGAAAAAGGAGAAAATGCCTACCCTAAGGGACCGCACGGCCTCACTTTTGGGGCAGCTACAAGGGAGGAACAGATGAAGAAAAGGAGAAAAAGGAAGAAGAAGAGGAGAGGGACAGAACAAGGGATGTTGGGGGGGAGGACACTGCCCACTGACATATCGGGTTAAGGCTTATAAGCTCGGAACCAAAACAAGGGAGCAAGGATCCTGCTTGAAAGGACTGAAAAGAAGGTTCAACCGAACTGGCTGCAGAGATTGGACACAAAGGGCAGATTCTCTATCCTCCCTTCATCCCAATCCCTTAAACCCTAGCCCCCCCTTAAACCCCAGCCAAGAGCTCACAGACTGCCGAGGCAAAATTCTGTTCCAGAAAGAGAGCGCCCAACTAGGAAGAGGTCCTCTAGCACCTTGTTAAGTACTAACACAGATGTGTGTGTGGGGAAGGGGGGAGCTCTACAGAGGGCACCCCTTTACGAAAAAGGATAGAGTCGGAACTCAATCGGACTCCCTGAAGGCAAGGCAATAGTATCAGCTCAAGGTAACTGAAGTGCCAGGAAAGCACCAACCAGAAGAAACTGATACAAAAAAAGATTAAGACCTGCCAGAGGGACCAGGACAAAAAGGACCGAGCCATAGAGGCATGGTCCTTTAACTGTGAATTGAACAACATGGTTAAGAAAACCAAGAGGTCACCCCCTAAGGGCAGTCAGAAAGAGTTCCCTCAGGATAGAATAAATTCCACTCGTTCCCCCTTTACCTTGAGGAAATAGGATCTGTTCAGAAGAATGGAAAACCAAGATAGGGTTTTTTTTTTTTGGCTTAAAGGCCCACGAAGAAGGAGGAGGAACGAGCTGGGAGGGGGAGACGCCGAAGAAGAAGGCCCGTGAGGGGAAGGTTGGCAAGAATCAGTAATGAATGGCGAAGATACAAGAGAAGATCAAGAATTACAGTAGGTACATAATTTTCATATCTTCTCTTGTCAATCTTCACCATTCATTACGGCTAGGTGAGTACCAAGCCCCTCCAAAGGGGTGTGTGGAAAGACCCTGAGGGGGGAGACCCTAACCAATAGACTAGGAAGTCTAAGGTGGGTGAGGAAGAGGAGGTGTCCCCCGTGGGCTGGGGGAAGGTGGTTGCCCCTGAAGAAGCCTCCTCGCCCTGCGGAAAAAAAGGTGGGTCCCCCAGAAGGCAGAGTTAGCCACCCCACGCCGGGCAATGGGTGACAGTCTGGAGAGACGAAGCCATGCTGTCCGCCTAATGCAGATCGCTGTTCCTACTAGTCTGGATGCCACCTCTTTGGCATCGTAGGATGCCCTCGCTTGGTGCCTTGCAAGCTCCAGACCCTGCGCAGAGAGGGCAATTGCTTGTCTAGACTGCTCTGAGTCAGGCAAAGAGGCTAAGACCTGAGCCAGCATCGACCACAGATGCCTGCTGTAAGCAGCATGGTGAGCCTGATGAGATGAGATGCATAACAACGTATGACCGGAAGAGAAAACTCTTCGTCCCCACTGGTCGAATTCAGCAGAATCTGAATCCAGAGGCCTGTCGTGTACCAGGCGCCGAGGCCCGGAAGGAGTGTTTAGGGACGTCAAACCCGAAGGCGGGTGAGGCAGAGAACCTAGAGACTCGTGGGGGACACAATACTGTCTCCTGCAGTCTCCTGGGGCTGGAGAAGGAGTGGCTGAAGACTGCCAGGTGCAGATAGATGCCTCCTGGAAGGGGATCGGCCAGGAAGGCACCACCAGATGGCGAGTGCTGAATTCACTAAAGAAAGCATGCATCTGCCGCTCGGCATGGTCTCTATGGATGTAGGAGATACGAAGCTCTGAAACCATCCTCGAAAGGAAATGCTGATAGTCAGTGAAATCAGCGTCAGAGGAAAGGTGGACAGAAAGTTCCTCTTCCTCAGCGGAGGAAGACGAGAAGGAAGTGGAGCTCGAATGCTCAGAAGACTCCTGCGGCAGGGGAGACAGGCGGAAAACCTGTTTGTCCATGGCCCTGACATAGGACGGGAAGGCCGTCGCAGTAGCTCTGAACGTCTCCCAAGTTAATGGCCCAGTGGACCCTATATGGCCTGGGAGAGAGGGAGGTGGTTGCAGAGGGATGGGCGATGGGTACCTAATGGCACGTGCCTGGTCTCTGCCAGGGCTCTGGGATCCAGGTAGCGACGCCGCCAAGACTGGGGACCCTGAGACCATGCCAGGTTGCGTAGTAGAGAGGGAAAGAGGCAACTCCGGGAGGGGCCCTTAAGGGGACTCTCCCCTGTGATGCACCTGGGATTGCATGGGTCCAGAAGGGCAACCCTCAGAATCGCCCCCAGAAGGTGCTGTAGAGACCTTAAGAGAAAGGCACGGATCAGTGCTGCGACTCCTCTCCACACCCCACAGGGCGGTGGGGGATTGTTGCCGCTGTTGACCTCTACCCCTCAAGCCTTCGGACTCTGAAGCAGCCCTCTTCCTCATAACCAGTGGTGGAGGTCCCTGCTGAGCTAGACCCTGAAGGGAACTCGCCAATGCAGAGTCCTCTTTCCTCTGCTGAAGGACCCCAGCAGCATCGGAGACGGAAGCTGCTTGGGAACCCCCCGAGAACAGGGCATCCTCTCTGGAACTCCCAAAGGGTCCACTGCAGGAGACTCCAAGCCACCCATAGTCATGGAATCATCTGGGTTAACCAACTCCGGGGACTCGGGGAGAGGAGCACTGGAACGTCTAGCTCTGCGACCTACAGAAGGCTCAGAGTCAGAAGACTCCAGTTGCTGATCTGGGCCCTTCCCTGAATCGTCCTCCTCCGAGGAGGGAACGACAAGGGAAAGCTCCATCACAACAACCATAGGAACCTCCTCAGAGGCGGCACCAGGACTGGTACCGCTGAATGCCGTGACGCCAATGACACCAACGGAGTCAGCCACACCTCCGTCGGCGCCAGGAACCCAGGCTGCACCGTGAACGGCGCTGCCCTAGTCCCTGGCACTGTGGACAGCGCCAAGATCCAGAACAGCACTGACGGCGCCGCCCGATCCCCGGTGCCGCAGATGGCGCCGAGACCCAGAACAGCACCACCGGCGGCGCTGCCTGAATCCCCGGCGCCATGAACGGTGCCGAAACCCAGCACAGCACCGCCAATGGCGCCGCCAGAGACCCCGGCACCACGAACGGTGGCGAGACCCAGAACGGCACCAACGGCCCTGCCCGAGTCACCGGCACCGCATGCTGTGCCAGACTCCAAGGCGACAAGGGCAGACGAGAACGAGGGTCCACCAGAGCCGGGCCCCACAACCAGGGGCCGCAACACCAGGGGAGCCTGCACCTCCGAGAAGGTGACTGCCGGGACGGTACCAACAGCATGACCCTGGAAGGGATCACACCGTTCCTCCTGCGCCGAAGAAGAAACCTCCTCCTCGGCAAGGCTGGAAATGGAGTAGGTTTCCTCCTTGCTGGGCCGTATAGACCCAGGAGGGGACCCGAAGGAAGGGTCAAGCTATCTGGCCTGGGAGGCCCTCGGGCGACGTCATCCTCCAAAAGTCGGCGGAACTCTGCCGACTTTAAACACGCGGACTTCTAATACATGGCGATCTATGGAGAAGCTGGCGTCGCAATGATCCATATCATGGTAGGGTCCCAGGCACTGAAGACAAACATCATGACGGTCCATAACGGAAAAACCGCCGGCCACAAGGGTACCGACTCATAGGGGCACGGCCCACCTTAGACTTGCGTTTTGCCCCCAAACCTGACATGATGCAAAACAATCAAGGAAAAAAACAGTACAATTCTCATCGTCGAAATATAATAGAAACAGAATGGTCTTACCAGTCGACGACATCGAGAAAAACCGGGATGAAGGAGCTTGGTGACTTCGAGAAAAATGTGGCCTATGATGCAGTACTATGAACAACTCCGCGCAGCATGTGCAGCCTCGACGGTGGGAGAAACAGAACTGGGATGGAGGAGGAGTCTGCGGCGCCTAACGGCCGCCCCTCGCACATCACGCAGTGCGTCACTCTCAGGGGTGGCGCCGCTGGCACAGACTCCTCTAAAAAAATGTAAAAAAAAAATCTCGTGGCAGATGCGCGCGCCTCCAACTTACACCTAGCAGTAATGAATGGTGAAGACTGACAAGAGAAGATCACTGTGACCCAGAACTGACCTCTTGTTGACAGCTCTGGAAATATTTTTCAAACCAGCATCTCAGGTTAACCCCTTGAATTCCAGTTTTTGCAATCATTTCAACAGTATAACTATATATAGTTTTAAACAAAGGGATCCCAGTTTCGCATACAGATTTACACAGAGATTCACATGTATATTTTTTATAACTGCAGATATGCAAGGGGAAGAAAAGCCAGAACAGCAAGTGAAGGCAGAGAGATAGTGAGATGCGGAGAAGTACGAAACTGTCGGAGTGATCAGTGCCTAGGTCTCATAAGAAAATTTGGTTGCACAACTAGACAGAGAAGAGACAGAAAAGGAGAGCTAGAACAGATCCTTGCATTCCACTCTTTCTACATAACAAATGTGGCAGAGTCTTATTCAACCCTGTCACATACCCCCCTCTTTAAGAGGGAACGTGTTTTACAAAAACAGGTTTCCAAAACTTTCTTTTAATTCTCTTCTAGCATTAGCTTATAACTTTTTCAGTTCAGTGCATATGCAGCATAGCAAACAGAGAAGTTTCAACTCACATTTTTTCAACCTTCAGAATTCTCAATTCCTGACCCATATCTTGACAGAAAATCAGCCGTGATATTCTCTTTCCCAGATTTGTGCATCACTTTAATTTAAATGGCTGTAGCGCCAGGTACCACCGTGTGATTCTAGAATTCTTATCCTTCATTTGGTTAAGCCAACAGAGAAGATTGTGATCTGTTACAAGTACAAAGTCATCTCCTAGTAAGCAATACTTAAGAGACTCCATGGCCCACTTTGCAGCAAGGCATTCCTTTTCAATGGTGGAGTACCTTTTCTCTCTGTCGGGCAATTTCCTACTTATGTATAGAATAGGATGTTCTTTCCCATCTATATGCTGACTCAAGACTGCACCTAGGCCTACCTCTGATACATCAGTCTGTAACATAAATTGTTTCTCAAAGGCTCGGCTTCTTAAAACAGGGGATGAACTTAATGTGGTCTTAATAGCCCGAAAAGCCTCGACACGCTCCGAGGTCCATTTCACATTATTCAGCAACCGTTTCTTTGTGAGCTCAGTGAGGAGAGTAGCTAACTTGGCAAAGTTCTGAACAAATCTTCGATAATAACCAGCTAGTCCTAAAAAAACGACCCAACATGTTTCTTGGTTTTGGGGACAGGGCTGTTAGCTACAGCTGCTATCTTGGAAACCTCTGGCTTAACATCTCAATTTCCCAAAATATAGCCCAAATATCTGATTTCCTTCATCCCCAATGCACACTTGGTAGGGTTAACTGTCAGACCTGCCTTTTTGATCTACTAGATACCTGCTCGTAGGGGTTCCAGGTGACTTTTCCAGTCTGGACTGTATACCACATCATCCAGGTATGCAGCACAATAATCAGTGTGAGGGGATAAAATTGCATCTATGTACCACTGGAATGCAGCGAGTGCGCCATGTAAACCAAACGGCATGGTGATGAACTGACAGAATCCAATAGGAGTGGCAAATGCAGTTCTGTCTCTGGATTCTTTCGATAGGGGAATTTGCCAGTAACCCTTGTGAGATCAAGGGTACTGATATACTTGGCACTTCCCAGTCTGTCCACCAAATCATCTATTCTGGACATAGGATAACTGTCAAATTCTGACACTTGATAGAGTTTCCTAAAATCAAGGCAGATTCTTACACCCCCTTCTTTTTGTGTTTACAACCACCATTGGTTATGACCAAGCACTTCTCGACTTCTATGATACCCAATTCTTTCATTTTTTGTAGTTCCTTAACCATGTCTGCTCTTAACCGTTCTGTAATCTGTATGTCTTTTGTCTAATAGGGTGAGCATTCCTTGTCACTATTATGTGCTCGACCCCTTTTGCTTGGCCTGGTACTGTGGTAAAAGTACTGTTAAATGTCTTTAGCAAGTTATGAACTTCTGTGGTTTGTTCGGAGGTTAAAGAAACATTCACCTTTACAGCATCAGCAGTTACAGTTTGTTCCAGTCTGTCATAAGCGACATCAATATCTCCTTTATCAGTTTCTGGTAAAACCAGCAAAACAACTTTTGGTGTTTTTTCAACCCATTTCTTGAGGAGGTTAGCATGGTATTTCTTAGTAAGATTTTTCCTATCAGGGGTCTCAATCTCATCGCTAACTGTGCCAGTATGTCTAAGCACTTTATAAGGCCCTTGCCACTTCATTAACAGTTTATTTTCTGTAGTAGTTAACAGTAGCAAGACCTTCTCACATGGTTCAAAAACAAGAAAATCTGGTTGTACAACCAGATAGAGAAGAGACAGAAAAGGAGAGGCTAGAACAGACCCTTGCGTTCAACTCTTTCTGCATGACAAATGTGGCAGGGCCTTATTCAACCCTGTCACACCCTCCTCTAGCTGTCGCACTAAAAATACAGTAATATTCTGCAGTCCCCAATGTAAATAATATTCCGCAGTCCCCAGTGGCAGACGTCAGTGAGGGACTGTCACAGAGGGTATCAAAAGGCTATAGTGCAATATTTATTTAGTTAAAATTTGGTGACCAGGAAAGGCACACTGAGCTGAATCTCTTTTTCAGGTATGTCCCAGAGGAGGGAACAGGGAAAGTCACAAAAATAATAATCAATAATAATAGCAGGGCTTGTATTAACACAGATAAACTGGGGGTCAGTTTGATCCTCCTTTGCTTCAAATGTTGGGTTCCACTCTGGAGTCAGACATTTTCTGTACTCTCTGTACTGCATTAGACACTTCGTCTGCTAATAATAGCTGCAAATCTTTCAATATTCAGGGTCAGAACGGAACTGAAGAAAATAGCCATAACCTACACTTGGTTTGTGTGTGTGTGTGGGGGTGGGGGAGGAGAAAGAATGAGCTGTGTGTGCCTGAAGCAGGAGTTCTAGAGAAAAAAAAGGAGGAGACTGAGGAAAGTGAGACTGTGAGACTGCTCAAGAGAGGAACGTGAGTCTGTAGCAGAAAGAGGCCTGTCTAGCATTAGTGTTAAAGTAAAGAAGTGACCCACAGTTCTCAAGGGAGTAGGTTTGGAGGGGGAGAGTATGGAGGAGGGAGGAGGGATAGAAGGGAGAACCAGAACTTGGCTATGAGGGCAGTAGAGTGATAAGGATGCATGCCAGCAAGGAAAGGAAATGAATGTATGAAATAAAGACAACAGTGGGGGTGGACAGCCCAGGCCAAAACAACAGCAAGAATGGAGGAAGGGGTCCTGTATTATTATAATACTGACAGGGATCGAGAGGGAGAGAGGAAGGGTTATCAATAAACTACCAGGGAATGGTTGAATTATCATGTAACACCAATGCGGAGCAGGGCACAGACCTTGATGCATTTTTTTGGTTTTACACTCACATGCGCGCATGCATATATACACACACATACATACACCACCACTGATACAGGTGTGGGGGCGCGCACCACTGTGCATGTCTGTAAAGGCAGGGTTTTACAGGTATCAAACAGTGCTGCACAGGCAAACTATTAATACTTGCAAAACTCATGAATATATTACTGCATACTCTATGCGTTCGTTTGCACAGGTGCATGGTATATGTAGCACTCTGATGAGTGTGCGTTGAAATATAACGCCCATGCTTAAAGACTGTTGGCTGCACTATTTACACCATTCATAGGACTGATAATCCTGTTAGCGCGGCACTAATTTTTTTAATATCTCAGCCAGACACCCTTAAGTTTATTTCCCCTCATTCACCCTATTTCACGATTTTGGTCAGTTTCTCTTTTCATTTTTTTTGCAGCTGCATGTGCAAAAATAACACATTTCTGCTTTCGTTATTGTAAATTCATTCAAATCTTTAAGTGTTATATCACTTTCCTCTTCAAGCCAGTCTAACTTCTTTTCTGTGCAGTTAGTAAAGTGTTCTATCCATATGTAAGCTTCAGTTTCTAATTTTAATTCTTAATGCTCCTGTTCCCTTTACTCTTTCAGATAGCAAATCGCCAAAAACTACATCATTCTGTTCAATTATTTTTATTAGCTGCTCCCATGTTAATAAGGCTTTCCGTGTGTGTGTGTGTGTGTGTGTGTGTTTTAAATATCTTTATTCAGTTTTTCACAAAACATGTTTATACATATGCATTACCCAATTGACTGGTATGACGGTGTATTTAGCTTGCAAAGTGCTTCCCTTTATAACACGTTCCAAAAGAGCACCAGTTTGAGAGCTTTAAGCATGCCCACAGTGGTACTTTACCTAAAGTGAACATAAACAGTCCACATTACTCAACTTTCTGTTAATTGGTTTTTGAAGGGGAAGGGACTGTAAATGCCACTCAAACACCTGAGCTCTTCCCCTTCCTGGTGCCAACAGTCAAAAGCTCCATCCCTGTGCTGCCCTCGTGAGGAGACATTTTGAGATATACTAGTTTTCAGAGCATGCTCTCGTGATGGCAATGGGAGCATTGCTTAAAGGATACTATTTTATATTTTAAAGGGCTACTGGGGTCAAATGAAAGTCACAGCTCAGCTAACAAGAACCTTGTTAGTTGACTGTGGGTTTGACTGGACCCCAGCTACCCTCTAAAATATACAAAAAGTTATATATATATATATATATATATATATATATATATATAACATCTAACTCACCGCTCCTCATTCCTGGTAAAATTATGGCTTGCTGCCTTCTTTCCTTATGTTTCCTCCCTCCTTTCTCCTTCTATCTAACTCCCTTCATTCCTGATATTCACTGTTTTCACATCTCTCATTAGTCACTACAAAACTTCTGTTGGTCAGTTTGCAGTTTCTGACTGCCAGCCCTCTGGAATACACTCCCTTCCCCCACTTGACTCTTACCCTCCCTCTCTTCTCTCTTCCCGCTACTGCCATCTTCAGTTCTCTCAACCCTGCTCTTACAGTTTGCCATGCTCCTCTGACTCCCCTCTCTTGAATGGTTTGCTGCATATTATGTTTTTCCTCTGAATCACACTCTGTATTTTTAGAATTGCGTTATTTATGGTGTGCTGATACATTGCCCTGGTCATCTTTTTTTTTTTTTTTAATTGGTGGAAAAAATAATATACCATTACAGTTAATTGCTGTCCTTATATTAAGCATCAAAGAAAAAGAAAAAAGAAAAACACATAAACTAGAACAAAAAATAGGACAGTAACTAAAACTGGAAATAGATACAGCTGCATAACCTAAATAAACTATGTAAGTACCATGTTTGTACACTGTATTATAACAGACATCAACAGACCCCCATATTTAAAATAAGTCACCTATTCTTACGTTATAGAGTGATATTTTATTTTCCCGTTTAAGTTTATATAAAGGCTCCCATATAGCTTGTATGTTTTCACCTGCTTAGTAGATAAATAGTGATTTTTTTCCCAGCTTCATATAATCATTTATTAAACCCTTCCAAAGATCCCACATAGGGGCTTTAGCATCCTTCCAAAGACAGGTGATGTGTATTTTAGCATTAAGGCTAACTGTAACAATTTTAAAGCCGGGCCTTCTGGGAATATTTGGTCCAATAAAATTCCTAGCAAGCAGAGAAGGGGTTCTGGACTTAACTTAGTACCAGGCATCTCTGTCACAGTGATTAAGATCTTGGACCAAAAATGAAACAAGGCAGGGCAGAAAAAGATCACGTGAGAAAGTGCCTGTCCCTCGTCCACAACAGTTAAATAAACTTGAAATGTTAGTAAATGAACTTATCTAGTAAGTAAGGGATGCAGTATATCCTATGTATCATACAGAACAGGATCTGGTTTGTGAAATTACCAAGAAAAGAGTTCCAAGAATCCCACTGTGGATGGGGGACATCCACATTCAGATCCCTCTGCTAACTAAAAAAAAAAAATCAAAGGGGAAAAATCAGATAATATAGCTGTGCACAGTTATGCATCTTGGATAGAAGTGTTCTTCTATCAGGTGCTTGACAAATTACATCAAATAACTAATTGCCCTTTTCTAGCTCAAAATCACTAGGAATTATTTTCCATAAAACTTCCCTAAGTGGGAGATATCTGAAAAAGAAATGTTTTGAGTATGCTTTAATGCTCCTGAATTTGATCAAAAGATTTTGAGGTATTACTCTCACACAGCCGGCCCGCTGGCACAGAGGTAGCACTACCGCTTACAACACTGATGACCAAGGTTCGGAAGCAAGCCTGGGAGTCAGAGGGCCAGCAGCTGGAAGGAGGACTGAGCATCCTACGGACAGCTCTCCTCCTCCAGGGGGGACGGTGGGGAAATGCCCTGTGCTCTAGTGGCCCCACTGAAGGCTAGGGGTTGAAGGCAGCCAGAGCTTGTGTACTGGGGGGTGCTGGACATTTGGCCGTGTGCCACATGTCACTGCACGCCACCGCCCCGGGATTATGAAGACTGTAAATACCAGGCCAGCAATGGAGGATGTCCGCCTCCATTGAGCCCCACGCAGCTTTCCGTGGCACTTAACCCCGGATCAGGTTCACCACGATTGTCTGGGGCAGATAAGACCCTCCCTGGCAGCCCGCTCTGGGGGTAAGCCGGGCATTTCAGGTGTAGAGGTAAGTCAAGGGAATGGGGGAAGGGCAGAGTCTGACCGATGGCTAACGAGTGAAAACCATAAACATACTTAAAAAAAAAAGGTATTTCTCACACAAGCTCTGCCAAATCTAAAAAAAAAAAAAAAAAAACTTGACAATGAAATAATCAAGACCATTACTACTAAGGGGTGATACAGATTATCAATTCCTACATTGCACTCTCTTGTGTTACGTATTGTATGCCAAGTAATGAGAGTGGTAGTGAGGAATTTACTATCTGCCCTAATAAAACATTTTTTGCTTGGTAGGGTTCACTCCCTTCTCCCTTTGATGAGGCCCAAATTTTGGTGATTCCCAGAAAAGACTTTTGGTGATTCCCAGAAAGACAAATATCCCACTCAGTGCAATTCATATAGTCCGATAACAAAATTTTCACTAAACAATTGAATAGTCTAAGTAAATAAGGGATCCGATACACTGCAAAAGTCTTGTAAAAGACAATTCCTATGCCATCTGGTCCTGATGTTTTTCCCGGTTTTAGCTGGAAAACTGCTTTATGGATTTCTGTAGCTGTAAATGGTTTGTCTAAAAAAATCTTATTGTTACTATTTACTTTTGACATATCTACTAGATTCTGTTCCCCCTCATAATCAAAGTTATGGCTTTCAGACTGATATAGAGATTTATGGTACTTAAGAAATCCTACACTGATGTTTTCATTCTTGCTGAATAATAGCCCCTTACCATTTTTAACGGCTAAGATATTTGTCCTTCGGATGAGATTTTAAAAAGAGGTTCCATCTGCCTGTTCTGGTAGTAGTTGAGGTGGATGTTGAAGATCCCATGGCATTTCTTGAAAAGAGTAGAGGAATTTCCCAGCTATCCTAACCCTTCACTGAAAACACAACCAACAGCATAATCTGGTTCAATATCAGCCGATATGCATCTGCATCCCCCCCCCCCGACGAGACTGAAAATAGTCTTGTGTAGTCCCCTTTCTTGATCTACTAAAACTAAAATAAATACATTCATAAATAAATAAATATTCCTCTCAATCTTCTCTTTTTGAAGGAGATACGTCAGTAATCTGCTACTTTTAAGAAACACAGAAACTGACAGCAGATAAGGGCTACTTGGCCCATCCAGTCTGCTCCTTTTCATTGTGATTGCTTTTGCTGTAGACCCTCCTTGGTCTATGGCACTGTCTCTTCCACCCTCTTCCTTATGATTCTCCTGTGCCTGTCCCAGGCTTTTTTTGAATCCCACCACTGTTTTGTCCCCACTGACTCTACTCAAAGACTATTCCAGGCATCCACCTTCTGGAAGAAGTATTTCCTCACATCTGTCCTGAACCTACCACCCCCCCCCCCAGCTTTATATCATGACCCCTTGTTCTAGAACACACTTTTCTCTGAAAAATGCCTCCCACCTGTACCTTATTCACCCCCATGAGGTATTTAAAGGTCTCTGCCATATTCCCCCTCTCCATCCTCTCCTCCAGGGTGTAGGTATTGAGCTCCTTTAGCCTCTCCTTGTAGGGTTTCTGATGCAGACCATGCACCATCTTGGTAGCCCTCCTCTAGACCACCCATACCTACACACCCCAGCATCCCTTACCCCTGGTTTTATAAATATCATAGATATGTTCTATACTGACACCATGGCTCAGGTGAGATTTTTGCCTGTTTGGCTAGCAAATAAAATTAAAATCAATAAAGGATTAAAACAGAGCTGTGTTTTAGCACCTATTTTGTTTAACAGCAACTTTTATCATCTTCTGTGTGATATTTTGATCTAGCCCACATTACCAATCTTTCCATGCTTTCATTTCGAATAACATTATACTGGAGTTTTATAGTTTCTCTATACATTTCTTTTATATATATATATATATATATATATATACATATATATATATTTTTACCGTTTTGCCCCTTCTCGCCACCGTGGTGGTTCCCTTCTGGTTACCCTAGGCTGTGGATCCCCTAGTCCCTCCCTGGGTACCTCCCTCAGAGCCACCCGACCTACCTCCATCCTGCCTCGGCCTGCCCCCCCGAGAAGGGAGGGAGGGAGGGGGGCCCCTTCCCTCTCCCAGTCCATTACAGTGTGCATCAGGAGGTCCTGGTGGTCCCGAAGAAAGCCTGGTTATGGAATCTGGGGCAACCAGGTCCCTTCTATGACTGCCGCAGTGGGGTATTTTCCTGTGTTCTGGTGCCTCCCACAGGACATCGGCACGGTAGGAGAGCCTAGAGGTGGGGCACGTGGTGATGTGCTACCGCTCCGGCTCCCAGCCAACATCCTCCCCCTCCCTTCTTCATGCTGTCTCACTGCACCTCCACCCGTGGTCACCCAGGTGGCAGTACTGCAGTGGGACAGACATCCCCACCCTCCCCGGAGGAAAGCTGCCTATGGGCGCTCAATCCTCCTTCCCCCTGCCGACCCTCCAGCAGCCAGAGTCCTTTCCTGAACCAGGGTCACTGATGGCAGGCCGGCAGTTTCTCTATATGTTTAAGATGAAAACTTGCTCCGGAACTAGTATGCATAATGCAACTCTTGTGATCTTTGCATGTCACACTCCAGTTCCTGTATCTCCATTTGCTTTTCCCCCTTTTACTACTCACATAGAAAATAGCCCTCTATCACTCTTTAAGCATCCCCTATCATATTCTTGGATACCTCTTCCATCTCATTAATTTCAAAGTAAAAATCAAGTCCCTTTTTAATAAGCTCAACGTAAGCTTGATCCTTCAATAGAAGAGAGTCCATGTGCCAAATCCCAGGTTGTCTGGTGGTGTCCCTGAATGGGATACTAAGGACAATCAGAGAATGGTCTGACAAAATGACTGGGTCATAGTTCATGTCCAAGATATCCAGGAAAGAACAGTTACGTAAGAACTTACTGTAACAGTAGATCTTCGAGAGAGGCTCTTGCAGTAGGTAATTACATATAGGACTGATGTCGGCAGGACCCCACGGAAAAATTTCTAGCTAGCAGTCTCTGGCGAGGGACCGCCCCCATGTCAGGTGACTGGCGTCAGGAGACTTCGGTATAAAGGGGCGGTCTCTCACACCCGCCTTCCAGTTCTTTCCTGCCGTTAGCTCATGCCAGCGCCTCGTGGAAAAGTTCCTGCTCGTCAGGCTCTTTCGTCGTATTTTAACCGAGTATTTTGATTTTTCCTATCATCCATCAGGTATCTGCCGGTGTATGTCAGTCCCCACACCCTCCGAGCACAAAATCAGCACTCATGCGCGCCCAACTCCCGCACAAGGATGGCCATTCCCTGTGCCTTTTTTGCCTAGGCCCCGACCATCCAGTAGAGAAGTACCAGCACTGCCTTAGTTTTAACGCGGCCACCCGGAGAAGGTGGCAGCAGTCCATGGAGGACCATATTTTGAAAAAGAAAATGTGCTCCATGGAGAAAGAATTGAAAAAGCTTCCGCAGGCGTTAACTTCTCCTGAAGGCCATTGCAAGAAAAAGGACAAAGAAAAGCACCGGGACAAGGGCTACTCTCCCACAGCGACTTCTATAAAATTCGCCGTGCTAAGGTAATGTCCCTCGGGGACTCGCATCCACGACGCCTTAGAGGCCTCTAAGGCAGTGTCAGCCCACCCGCCTGGCTCGTGTTTGGGCCCTTTGGGTGCCTCCGACTTTTGAGGCCCTGCTCCCAGTAAAGCTGCGGTTTCGCCTTGTACTACTGGTGCGGCGGCTCTAAATGGCGGGCGTCGGCTCCTCCGACGCCCGCACGGAGAAGGTCAGTAAGTCGCCCGACCCTTCGGGGCGGCAGGCGGCCCCCATTCCGCCCGACCAGGCCGCCCCTCCTTCGCGGCCTGTCTCCAGCGATGGGTCTGTTAAGTCGGACGCCAGCCCCTCCGGCGCCCGCCCGGATCCTGCTGCTAAGTCGCACATCGGTTCGCCCAATGTCCGTTCAGCGGATGAGCCGACGCCGGACCCCCCCCCCCACGTCCGTCGTTCCCAGCTCCCCACAGCCTTCGCTGCCCTCCGGGGGCCCTGAGTCTCCTCAGCCCGACCATGAGGATTTCTCTCCCCCCCCAATCCCCGGGCGATGCTGAGGTTTCTGTTCCTCCTCCGTCAGACCATCCACCTGCTGGTCCGACCGCTCTGATGTCGGCTCCCCAGATGCCGGCTCCGACGCCGGTGTTGCTGGGTTGATGACCAGGCGTTGGATACTCTGGCCCAGGGTACACTGGGTATTGTGGGGACAGATAGTCTGGAAACATTGCCCATAGGTCCAGCCAGAGGCAGAGCTGAAGGCCTGGCAGGAGGTGGGGCCAAAGGCCCAGCAGTAGGTCCAGAAGGACCAGGCGTCAGCCCTGTAGGGACATTTGAAGGGGCTGGCACTGGATCAGGCACAGGAATGTATGGCACCAGAAGATTCAGCACCTGGGGGGCCTGACAGAAGGCCGTCCAGCATTTGAGGAATGGCCAGAGTGCCAGACATACCCCGACCCAGCGAAGGGTCACCTGGTAAAGGGTCTCTTGGCATCGGGGTGTGAGCAGAACCCAACGGAAGATCTGTCATCGTCTGGGGAGCCAGAGTCCAAGATGGTGGAACCTGGTTGTCCAAGGGGGCTTGGATTGAGGAAGTCCAAACAAAAGTTCCCCAGAGGGATTAACAATAGGCCCAGTGGGTAAACCAGGAAGAGACTGACCCGGCGAAGGAGGGGAACCTCCAGATTAGTGTCCACCTTCAGCTACTGATTTTTAGGCAAGCCCAGAGGGTCTGGTAGGGTCAGTGGGAGCGAGGAACCCTCTAAAGACTGTTGCGTCTGGCAGCTGGCTCAACTCAACATCGGGGGTACTTTGTGACCCAGACAGGACAGCATCAGCTGTGCGGCCCCCAGAGGAACTGGGGAATGACTTATCAGCTGCGGCCGTGCAGATGTCAGAAGAGCTAATGTCTGACCTATTGGCCTGGGCCATGCAGACAACAGCGGAGCTGGAGTCCAGGTTACCGGCTGTGACCGTGCGCTCCTTGGTGGGGCCAGGGAGCGACTTATTGATCTGGCTGCTAGTGACAGACCCTGAAGAAGATATGGGTCTAAGGAGCACAACAGGGGTTCCGTCATCCAAGAAGAACCCCGACTGCACCGTGAGTAAAGCAGGCAGGGAGGCAGTGGTCTGATCCACCGGAGCAGTAGGAGACCTGGCAGTAGGGGTACTTACCAAAGTGGAGGCCCCTCCGGTGTCAGTGGTGCCCGATGGTCACCGCCAAGTGGATGAAGACCTATCCCAGTCTCGGTGCCTCTCCTTGACTTTTTTCTTTTTTGGGGGTTCTGGCATTGAAGAAGATTATTTTTCTTGCAGATTCTGCAGCTTCTTTTCCATCAAAGCTAGGCACTTCTCCAGCAAATGGGCTTCAAGCTTTTTCTGGTGCCTAATTTGTGTAGAATGGTTAACAGTTTGGCAGGGCACACAGTCCTTGATCCAGTTGTGACAGGAAGCTCCTGCCACTCTTGAGGACCGATCTTTTCTTAAATCTGTTGCAACAGTTCTTCTATTTCTTAGCCTAATCTATCCTTTACAACTTCTAGTCTGTAAGGTTGACAACCTATGGGCATCCCCTTCCCTTTCTTGATTATGCTATAGCGTCTTCTTTAATTTTCCTTTTCCCTCTCAGGTCCTCGTACAGGGAGGTTATTGTGGTGACCTCCAAGCGTATGTAAAACAGGCAGTGTTTATTGCTGGATTTAGTATGTAATAACACTATGTCATAAAGCACCTTGATATAGATACCTTATGTTTATGAAACCTGTAAATGTTGAAAATACCATGGCACTAGGTGTTTTTGAGAATGGTAAAAAGTACTAGGTGACTATTATAGAAATTAAGTTAGTTGCGCTATTTAAAATGCATGTAAACTGCTGTAAACTGAACAAGTCTGAAATTCCATGGTGATTTGCATATATCCCATGATGCTTTGCATTATGTAAGTATGTATGATGATGTATTTCTTTGAAACTTGATTTATTGTCGATGTCCTTAGTGGTAACCCGTTTTTCAGTTATTCTGCATTACGGTTCTTTGTCTATAGCTTGTTTTGTTTTTTTCTTTTTGAGCCTCCACTACCCAAGCAAACAAGGCCCACATAGGGATGAAGGGTTTTCACTAAAAATGTTTAGATCAGAGATCAGTGTCAGTAGGTACTGGCTAAGTGCAGAGAAAGGACATACATAGTCTGTTGCTGCAAACTGATATACTGAAGAAGGAATATGGCATTGCAGAAGCTTATTTCTCGTATTTTGAATAAACATCACACAGAGATTTTGGCTGAACCTGAAGTTCGGTGTCTGGTCCATCTGTTATCTCACAACTCCTCCACACCGGTGTTTGGGGCCTAGGCAGATCATCCGAATGCAGGATCTGGGTGCAGCAAGACTTGCACTTCTTTTCGACGCATCACCCAACTGTTCATATACCTGAATTGTACCTCCAACTGCATCCCATGCTGTAAATTTGTCACTGTTATTTATCTGCTTCCCCTTTCTTCTGTATATCCCCTCAAGATCTCTGTATTAGACCCATTTATGTTATACCTGTTTATACTGTATTTTACTATGTAATTGTTTGACCTGGTGTCCTCTTTTTGTGCTTAACTGGACATTTGTGTAAACGGGCATTTTTGCTCACATACCTTTCAGTATAAAATAAAGATTGACTGATTAAAAACTGGACTGACAAACCTGAACCACAGCAGTTCTGTAAAAATCCAAACTGGCCATACTGAGTACAACTTGCACAAATACTGCTGGTCCGGTCACTCTGACTGCACTGTTTAATCCGACTTTTACATACAGTATCTGGTCCGCTCTTGGAAGTCTGTTTTTCAACCCTTCCTCGGCATAGTTGAAAACGGAACCATCAGGACCAGACCAGATAGGTAAAAGCCAGACCAGATCATCTGGAGTGAGTGGATCAGAAATATTTGCACAAGCTGTGCCCAATCCAGATTTTTACAGCTCTGGTCCGGGTCTGGTGATCTGGTTTTTACCCATACCCCACTGCATGTGGCTTAGTGACACATTGTACAGATGTAGAGTCTAACCCATTGAAGGCTGAAGTTTCAGAAAACCATTATGCTAATGTAAGCCCTAGATGGCGCTATCCCAAGGGCTACTACCCCTGCCTGCGTGACTAGTTGCAGGTTAAGGGGCCTGGGTACTGAAAATGGGTGCCTCCACCCAGAGGACAGGGTTAATGGTAGCGTAGCTGACCTGGGTACAGCTCTCCGGGACACTGTGACCCCCCTTCCCTTCCAGTGGCCTAAACAATGAACAGCATACACAGGTACAACAGCTCCTAATCAGCATACAAATCCCCACTGTTTGCACTTACCACCAGGGCTGGTTCCACCAGTCCGACCCTGGGGACCCCCTGTAAAGTAAGGTTAGGAACAGCAGGTAACAACAGTACAGTGCTTCTGGTACGAAATGGAACCACAGTCAGGTTAAATGCAAAAATAATTAGATCTGATTTATTCAGGGGGAATGAACAAGGGAGGGGTGTAATTTGGCTGATTAGTTCTGTAACTGATTCAATCAGGCAATCATGCATGCACTTTAGAGTCCCTTCACAGTCACACACTCTGGGTACCCAGTTGGAACAAAGGTGGGCTAGCATAATTCGTTGCCCAGGGTAGGCTGGCGTTGCAGCAGGTTGGAGCCCTGTGATGGAAAGAAGAAACATGCACAACCACACACAGTTTGTAATCCGGAGTCTGGAGGCTCAGTTCATGACAAGGAAACAACCAAGGAATCAGATAACACTTTTGATTCACCTGATGTTGCAGGGAGCTACCCTGGGGTTTACTCACGCTACCCAATACGAGACACAGGAGGAACGAGATTGAGACTGCAAGTTGACAAGCTGGTATGCCAGGAGAAGCTGGGCCCACACCAATCACCGAGGTGTCATTCCTGTTTGAGATGGTTGAGCAGGGGCTGATCCCCGGGCGAGTCTCTCGTCGATGGTGATCTCTGCGCCTGGAGTAGCTGGCTGGGCCAAGGTGGCAGGGCCCAGGCCGGGTGAACAGTTCAGATTCAGTTCGGTAAATGCTGGATGCAGCTTCCAGCAAGCAAGACACAATTAGGCAGTGGGGAACCAAATCACGACCCACTAACAGCATTCAGCACACTTATAGTAAACGAAAACACAATACCACAGGTCGGATGACAGTCCAGTTGCAATTTCAGCTTTCCTGAGCAAAACCGTGCGCTCTGTGGTGATTTCAGACGTCCTGACAGGCCGATCGCACACAGTAAATCTTTGGTCTTCTTCAGGCAATGGTACAGTCACAATTCGGTGGCTTTTGTCACAATTGGATCGGATACAGCGCGGTTATATAAGCACTCTCTAAATACAGGTTACTCACCTGTAACAGGAGTTCTAGGAATGGTATATGTTGTTCATCCACACTTACTGGCAGGTTCCTTGCCGCTTTAAATCTTGCCGGAAGGTCTTCAAGCTGGCTCCTCCCACCCACCCGGGTGGTAGAACTCTCGGCTCCGCCCCATGACGCCAAATCTAGCCCGCTGGACGCCAGGTTGTGCATCAAAGCCGGGAGGTCGGGTGGGTTGTGTGGATGAACAAGATATACCATTCTAGAACTCCTGTTACAGGTGAGTAACTCATTTCTAGGGACATGGATATGTTGTTCTATCCACACTTACTAGCAGACTCCTAGCAGTTCTCTGGGAGGAGGGAGGCAAGGCGCACACCCCCTACTTGGGAAATAAGGACTGGAGAACCGAGGTCCCAAAACCAGCATCCCGGCGTGACTCAAGGTCGATGTGGTAATGGGTAATGAAGGTGTGTGTTGACTTCCAGGTAGCAGCCCTGCAGATTTCCTGGATAGGGACGTCCCTGGAAGCAGCCACCAAAGCAGCGGTATGGTGGGTAGAATGAGCTCTTATCCCTCTGGGAGGCTCCATGCCCGCCAACCTATAGCAGAGATCTATGCAGGAGGTGACCCACCTGCCTATCGTCTGCTTGGCTGCAGGTCTGCCAGGTGCGGCTTCAGCATAGGTGACAAACAGCTGGTGAACCTCTCCCCGAACTTCAGCCGTCAGCTCCTTATACTAAGAGAGCGCTCTTCTAGAGTCCAAAGTATGGAGCGTATATTCGGCCTCCGACGTGTGACTGGGGTAGAACACCGGCAGAGTCAACACCTGGTTAAGGTGAAACTCCGACACCACCTTCGGAAGGAATTTCAGATGGGGGCGCAGGACAATCTTGTCCCTGTGGAAGACCAGATAAGGAGACTCGATGGAAAGTGCCTGGAGCTCTCCCATCCTTCTAGCTGACGTGATAGCCACCAAGAAGGCGGTCTTCCACAGGAGAGATGTCACACCTGTGTATCGGTTCGAATGGCTTGCCCATGAGCTT
Source organism: Neoceratodus forsteri (assembly GCA_016271365.2). NCBI lineage: Eukaryota > Metazoa > Chordata > Ceratodontiformes > Ceratodontidae > Neoceratodus > Neoceratodus forsteri. Next base: position 207,512,180 of record CM057459.1, read on the forward strand.
AGCCAATACCAGCAGTAGATCCCTCGGAGGTGGAGGTTCTCGCACCGGAGGGGATATGTGATCAAGGCCTTTGAAAAAGCACCCGGCCACCTTCTCCTGAGACACCGACTGCTTCCCAGCCCGCGCCCTGTAAGCAGAGATGGCTGCCAGGTGCATCTTAAGGGTCGTCGACCGAAGCCCTTGCTGAGAAAGGGACCATAGGTAGTCCAGAATGCTGGCCAAGGAGCAGGAGGAAGGGTCCAGCCCCTTATCCTGACACCAAATGGAGAATCTCTTCCATTTGAAGGCATAGCATTTTCTGGTCGACTCCTTACGGGATGCCTCAACAACGTTGAGGACCTCGTCGGAAAGACCCAAGGCCTGGAACTCTAGCCGCTCAGGAACCAGGCCGTCAGGTGCAGGGATTGAAGGTCCAGGTGGAGTACCTTCCCCTGGTTGACTGAGATCAGGTCCGAGCAGGCTGGAAGCCGCCTTGGGAGCCTGGAGCTGAGGCTGAGGAGATCTGGATACCAGAACTGGCGGGACCAGTCTGGAGCTACCAGAATCACCTGCGCCTTGTCCCTCCTCGCTTTGAGAAGCACCATGTGGATCAAGGGAAATGGGGGAAAGGCGTAGAAGAGGCTCGGGGTCCACGGCCTTGAGAAGGCATCCCCCTGCAGCGAGCCCTACTGAGGGGGGCGGCATGAAACAGCCTCAGCTTCTCATTCTCCCTGGAGGCAAACAGGTCCACCTGAGGTGTGCCGCAGTGGGAGAACAGATTGTGTACTACCTCCAGCAGGAGAGACCACTCGTGAGATGCAGCACCTATCCGGCTTAGGGCATCGGCCAGAGTGTTGGAGGCTCCCGCCAAATGGATGGCTAGGAGATCCGCCTCCAGTCTGTTCAAGAGGGACCAAGTGCGGAGAGCTTCCTTGCACAGGGGCAAGGAGTGCGTCCCGCCCTGGCAGTTAGGTAGTACATGGTCGTGGTATTGTCCATCTGGACCTGGACCACTTGACACCGTACAAATGGAGCTAAAGGCGGTGAGGGCTAGTCAGACCGCTTGAAGTTCCAGCAGGTTGATGTGGCATCGAGACTCCTGAGGGGACCAGAGGCCATGCGCTCTGTGCTCCCCCAGATGGGCAGCCCAACCCATCAGAGAGGCATCGGTCGCTAGAATGACCGTCGGCTCGGGGCCGGCAAACGGGATGCCCTCCTGCAGATGAGCTGGAACGATCCACCACTGGAGAGCATTCCACATCTCCTGGGTCACCGCCACTGGCTGGTCCAGAGGACCGGAGCGCTGCGACCATTGGCGGGCCAGCCCCCACTGAAGGGGACGCATGTGCCAGCGGACCCAATGGCCCACGCTGGTGCAGGTTGCCATGAGGCCCAGGAAGTCCTGGGCAGGGCGCAACTGCCCAACTAGAAATGATTGGGCAAAAGAGGAAAGAACCTTGGCCCTGTCCACTGGGACCCATGCTCTGGCTCGAAGAGAGTCGAGCTCTGCCCCGATGAACTGAATCACCTGCGTTGGCACAAGTTCTGATTTGGCCTCGTTGATGAGGAGGCCAATCTGAGAGAAGACCTGGAGGGCCAGATCCCTGGACCGCTCCACCTCCAGCCTGGAGGGGGCTGCAATCAGCCAGTCATCCAGGTAAGGGTACACCCGGACCCTTCGGTGCCGCAGGAATGCTGTCACCACTGCTATGCATTTGGTGAAGACCCTGGGAGCTGGAGAGAGGCCGAAGGGCATGGCCCGGAACTCGTAAAGGGACCCCTCCACTCTGAAGCGAAGGAATCGCTGGTGGGACGGACAGATTGGGACGTGAAAGAACGCGTCTTGGAGGTCCAGAGAACAGAACCACATGCCTCGTTCCAAGGATGCAATGATCTGTGCCAGAGTGACCATCCTGAAGTTTCGAGACCTTAGGAACTTGTTCAGGTCGTGTAGTTCTAGAATGGGGCACCAGCCCCCCCGTCCATCTCGGGACCAGGAAATACCTGGACACAAACCCTGGGTCTGGTGGAGGATTCGCCACCTCCCTGATCACCTCCTTTTCGAGGAGCACAGCAATGTCGGCTCGATGAGCCGACAGAGAGGCTGTGGACCCCATAGCCCCCCGTGGGGCGACGGTTCGATAGGGTGGGGCCTACTCGAATTCCAGAGGCAGACCTTTCCCTACCACTTCCAACACCCAGTGGTCCGCGGTGATAGTGGACCAGGTGGAAAGGAAGTGGCGGAGCCATCCCCCCACGTGGGGAGTGACGAGGCTGGGGGCGACACCCCTCAACCTGTCACTGGGCAGGCTTGGAGGAAGGACCGGCCGAGGGACCTCCTGGGCCTTTTCCTCCTGGCTTCCTGTTGGAGGAAGCTGCAGGCTTGGCTTTGGGGTGCCAGGTATGAGCCTGCTGGCCCTGATGCTGGTGTTGCTGGGCCGGACATGCCGCAAGGGCAGAAGGCCGAAAGGGCTTATGCTGCTGCTGGCGGCCTTTGTCCTTCTGGGCAGATGCGACAGAGTCCAAGGTGGCATTGGACTTCTCGATCCTCTGCAAGTGACCCTCCACCCCGGGACCGAACAAGTCGGTACCCAGGAAGGGAACGTCTGCCAGCTTGTGCTGAGTATCCACCGTGAAGGTGGAGATCCGCAGCCAAGCTCTGCGGTGCATTGCCACTGCAGCCACTACTGACCGGGCACAAGAGTCTCCAATGTCAAGAGCAGTTTGGAGCTGTTGCTTTGCCACCGCCCTTCCCTGATCCCACATCTGCTTGACCGTAGTCTGGAGGTCAGCCGGGAGATGAGGAATCAGCTCATCCAGGGAGCCCAAAAGGGCGTGGGAAAAGTGTGCCATCAGTACGGCTGAACTGGCCTGACGATGGCCTAAGGAGGACGCAGCATAAACTTTACGCCCGGAGTAGTCCAGTTTCTTGGACTCTTTATCGAGTGGCTTGTCCACGTCCCAAGTGTTTCTGGAGCGCCAGAAACACTGTCAGTCACCAACCCCTCCGCAGAGGGGTGCTTCGAGAATCCGGAGAGTGAGCCGGTGGGAACAGCATACTTCCTGGCCATCCTGGCTGAGGGAGTTGGACAAGAAGCCGGTCGCTGCCATAGCTCCAGGGCCGGACCAACAATGGCTTCGGCCACAGGAAAGGCCTCCGTAGGAGAATCCCCTCGGTCCAGTATCTCTGTGAGGAGATACTTGGCCCGTTTTGACACGGGTTCAAGCTTCATCCCAGTAGATTCTGAGATGAGCCGAAGCAAACCCATGAACGAGGATGGGCTCTCGTCCACCGACTGACCCCCAGAGGACTCCAGGTCGAGAGGTCTGGAGAACAGGGAAGAGTCATCGTCAGACTCCGAGGAGTCTGCAAACAGCTGCCGAGGGCCTGAGCCACCCTCCACCTGTCAAGGACGATTGGGAGTGAGGGTGACAGACAACCGATGTGGCAACCCATGACCCAGAGAATCCTTGGTCAGAGCCCCAGTTTTTGGTTGTGGAGGTGGGGGTTCCACCACAATGGGTGATGCAGCTGGTTTTGGCCGAACAACCGGCGCCGGCTTCGGCTCCTTGATGACCACGAGGGGTTGTTTCGGCCGCTCAGGTGACAGCCACTTAATGGCCAGGGAAGGCAATGGAGTCGGCTTGCTCCCAGTCAAAAGGAGCTGCTGCCACATCAGATCCTTGTAGCGCCGACGCAACTTGCGCTGGAGCCTATCTTCCTCCGAGGACGATGACGAGGATGAGCGGTGCCGCCGCTTCCCTCGGTGCCGAGACCACCAATGTCGACGGGATCGGCTGGACCGAGAGGAGGTCCGAGACAGAGACCCTCGGTTTTTCCGAGGGTGGGTCTGGGAGGGAGCAGGGAAAACCCGTTCCTCCCCTAGCTCAGGAACCTTAACCGGGGACTCCGGCACAGGAGGCACAGGCAAGTCCTCGGTTTCCACCAGGGGAACCGGTGAAGAAAGGCTGTCGGCTTCTCCAGTCGACAGCCCATCCGAAGGGTCGAGAAAAATCTCGACTGCATCGACGGGTGTCTCAGCCGGCTGACTTGATGGGGACACCGTGAAGCCAGAGGCCTTAGCCGCAACCTTGACCGAAGTAGAGTGTCGACTATCCGGGGAAGTGGACCTCTCCTGCTCCCACGAACATCGACGGTGGGACTTACCCTTTGAGTCCTTTTTCTTGGACCAGGAGGAGTGTCCCGATGGCCCCTCTTCCCTTAGTAGAGAGGGATTGACAAAGCTCCTTAAAATGAAGCTGAGTAGGAGGAGCCCAAGGAGAGCGGGATAAATTCCGCGACCGATGAAGAAGATGATGCCTGGGCTGCCTCCTCCTAGAGGGCGATCATTTGCTCAAGTTGCTCAGCCGAGCACGCCGCCGCGGACACCGCCCAACGGGCCTCCTCGATTTGACCGAGGAATACGCCTCGCGCTCAGTTGAAGTCTGGCAGCAAGATCTTCGAGAATGTTGACCGAGAAGGACTTGCACAATTCGCAGGCCTGCAGATCGTGATCGAGCCCAAGGCAGTAAATGCACGTGGTGTGCGGATCGGTCCGAGACATCTTCTGCCCACAAGGGCACCGCCGAAATCCGGGAGTCAATTTGTCCATCGCAGCCGCGAAGGAAGAAAAAGACCGAAGTCTAGTAAATTTAAGTACAAGTTTCGGATTAATCGACGAGGTAGGATCCAGGCCTAAAACGCAGAGCGCAAAGGATGGAACCTGAGCTTCCAAGCGGTAAGGAAGATCTGGCGTCATGGGGCGAAGCCAAGAGTTTTACCACCCGGGTGGGTGGGAGGAGCCAGCCTGAAGACCTTCCGGCAAGATTTAAAGCGGCAAGGAACCTGCTAGTAAGTGTGGATAGTACAACATATCCATGTCCCTAGAAAGATCCCTTTTGAGGGATAGCAGTCAGACAGGCCAAACTCAGCCTTTCCACCAGTTTCCCATGCGACTACGGAGGAGCAGCTTCTCGAATCTCTCGAGCTGTTCACTTTCTTCACTCCAATCTCAGACTGACTCTTCTGCTCGCCATGCCCATTTATCAGAGCACAACGAAATGGCTCAGAGACGCAGTCCAAAATATGACTTCTCTTATCTCTCCATGCGGGAGAGCTGAAAGCAGGCAGGCCAGACTCAGCCTTCCCGCCAAGTCCCCACACTACCCTGCGGGGCTTCCAGCTCCAACTCACGTCTGCCTCATTGCTGCAGGCAGCTTGAGGATTTCCCTCTGATCCAGATGGTTTGATTCGTTGATTCATCTGTCTGTCACAGCAAGGGCTCCCCCTTCAGGTCCATTTAGGTGCCAAAGTGGAAAAACTACAATTCCTACAGAAATTCACTCCCACAAGACCCCTGGGGACAGACTCCATTTTAGGGTCCCCAAAGGTACTAATTGGTCTCACTGGCAGTCCAGAACCAAAATGATGATGATTTACAGAACTGTCCATGCTGCAAAGAAGGCAAGTTAGACAAACTATTTAGTAGGTCTAGGATTACAATACCTTTGAGCCAGGGCTCTTTTACAAAGGTTCCACATCAGGTTACAATTCAAAATAAAAGACATGCAAGTCAGATTACAAATTCAATACACAGGACAAGGTTACTATGATATCATTACTATGAAAATAATTAGCAAATAAGTACAGCTTCTAACAGGGCTCCCTCTGTGCAATTAGCGATGGCAGAATGAAGCAATTATCTGGCAGCCCAGGTGGGACTCGAGCTTAAGAACACAGCCCCCCACCTAGATTTATTATACACTGCGATATAGGCAGCTCTTAAAGAGACAGAACACAGACGCTATAAAGGTACTCACATGCAAATGCTTTTAAACAGTTAAGACACAGGACACCAGCCTGGCAGTGGGCATTTAGGCACACCCAAGGAAGACCTTCAGGGACCCCCAATTTGTAGGGGAAGGGTTACACTTAAAATACCAAGACTTACTCAATTCTTGATGACCCCCCCACCCCCAACCTTTCTGGCCATCTGTGCGCCGGTCCGAGTGCACCTGTCAACAGGGCAGCAAAATTTAAATTTTGCCGCCCATTCCATGAGTCCCCAGTTAAAATATTTAGTTTGGGGGTGCAGAAAACACAACTCCCACATAAATACCCAGCATGAAATAAAAATCCTGGCGCCCTAACGAAGGCGCGCCAGGCAGGCGCGTTCGATGGTGGAACCCACTCCCAAGTCACACTTAGTCCTCTACCAAAGTTATGCTCAAATATTGATGCCTCTGCATCCACACCATTAAGCTTTTAATGCCATCATCCCTCTTCTGCTGCCATGAGCTCCCCCATCCATGAAGTCCCATTCTACTTGTGACAGCCCCCCAAACCAGGTAATTTTCCAGGGAGCAGCTCTTTACACCACATCAACTAAATTACTGCTAAACTCCTTATTTTTGAATAGTTTGTTGAGAAATTTTTGTTTTAGTGTATCCATGGTCAGGAAAAACGAATTTGTAAAAGAAACCAAAGCCCCCATTTATCAGTTCATTTAATCACAATACAGCATATTATGAACTGATTAGATTCTATGTGTAACCTAAGTCAAACAAATATTAGACAACACACATGCCTACATATTTACAAGTGAACCAAATGTGGTTGCTATCATTCAGTTGTAAACACCTATAGTCACAAATTGCAGGTTAAGAACATTCAGTAGAATATAAACAGTAGCCCAGAACTGCCTGCCTGAGAAAATGAAGTTGGTGTATTATTTAGAAACAAGCATCACTGGGACTCTTTGCTATGGAATGTCCTGCAAAGTAGCAAAATGACTGCTCTTAGGATGGTGGTGTCAAATGGATGAATGAGGTGTGTGCTGAGGGTACAGCAGATCTTATTTGTTACAGAAAGCTCCAGAAAGTGTTTAACCCATTCTGCTTAAAATAGCTTTCTACAGTATGATGTCTGTACTATCCATTGGTAATCTGACACAGAATGACTGCCAGAAGATAATGAGTTAACTTTCTGTGGGCTCAATTAACTCCTCAAGTCAGTGGAAAAATAGTGATCTGCAGCTTTCTATACACACACTGGCAGCATAGTAAAGAGGTTTCAGCAGAGGAATCTTTATAACACTCTATCATGTTGTTTGGTAGCAAAAATGACGTCAGCCCTTTTTTGAATGCAAAACATCTGCTGGGCTCTGCCCACAGCCATAAAAAGGGGAATGTGACCATTTTTAGGTGTGTACACAGATGCTAATGTCAGTTTAAAGTTGCCTCTCGATATGTTAATAATTACAAATCTCCCTCTAGGATCCATACCTCTCAACTGTCCCTGATTTTCAGGGATGTCCCTGATTTGGCCTTAACATTTTCCTCTGTCCCTCATAAAATTTGTGTTTTTGTGACAGAATGTGGGGATTAAAAGCACTAAATAATGTCAAACACTAAAGCTGCAGACTTGTTATTCTTCAGAAAATGCATCTTGTCACAAATCCCTTTATTCTATCAGCTTTCTAAGTGAATAGTACTATTTTTTAAGATGTGTCCCTGATTTGAGGTCTTTGTCCCTGATTTTTTTAAGCCTTGTCCCTGATTCATGAGGCAAGAGGTTGAGAGGTATGCTAGGATCACAGTATTGTTTTAAATCCGAATTTTTCAACAGAATTGAAATCCCACATGATTTCGAGTTATGGACAGCACAAAAACCATCAATTTTCCATAACTGTCGATTTTTAAAACTTCAGTGATAGTGAAGTGAGTTTCTTGTAACAGGAGGACCTCTGCTTTATTTTGCTGGGCCAGTTTTAATATTCTTTTTTGTTTTATTGGGTTCTGAAAAGCTATTAATATTCCACAATATAATTTGACTATTTTGTGACATACTATCCATAATATAGAATGATGAGTATAATGTGGAAGTCCTGATGAATTAGAAGTCCACCCCCATGATTTTCACACTGTACCACCAAATCTAAATACCCTATATACTGCTGCTTAAGGAAGCCTAATGTACATGCCTTAGACATGTTGGGCTGGCAGTATAGGCTAGAGGTTAGAGGAACAAGGTGTGAACGAGCTTGGTACATCCAGCAGACCAGACCAGAGTTTGATTTTTACAACCTCCACTTGCATACTGTGCGACTCTGAGCAAGTCACTTAACCGCCCAGTGCTCCCAGATCGCCCCTGAAAACAGGCACTTGTGCCTAGTGGGCTTTACCCAGTTACCAAAGACTAAAATAAAAACATTTTTTTTTTTTAAAAAGTCAGTTAACTGTGAAACCCTCTCTGAACTTCTTTAAAGCATCCGTCTTTTTCCTCTAGTTTTCTCATTTTCTATCCCAGCACATTCCTCTCTATATCCTCCCATCTCCTGAATCCTGTCCACCCAGTCTCCCCCTATTTCTCCCCCTTATGATCCAGACCCCACCTTTCTTCCCTGCGGATCTGTTCAACCACCCAAGGGATAACATCGTCTCTGCCCTTTTCACTTTCATATACACACATTTCTGTACTGTATTCAGCACTCAGTCATGAATGTTATGTGCACTTTTGGCAATTTGCTTTATTTTCTGCTATAGCACTTCTTTATAACCTCCTACCCTGTGGGTTGCGCTCGGAAACCAGCCCTGACTCGGTGTGCCTTTCTCGGTAAACAAATTTAAATAAAATTAAAGCAATACTTGTTTTTCTGTTTTGCATCAGGTTTAACTGTAAAAGAAAAAAGAAACTGTTTCCAATAAGTAATTCATCTGTTGTTTTGCAATTCTGTTGGGGAGGGGGACACTCCACTAAGGAACTTTGTGAAGAGGCCATACAGTGGGTACGTCTGCTTGCTAACCACTTAGAGCCATGCAGGCTGGACTTCCAATATGGCTGTATTCATTTTATAATACTACTTTGAGCACTGGTTGCATGATGGCTCTTGTGGACAGCATGTACTTTTTCTTTAAAGCTATTTCTCTCTCAAAGTTGCACCAAAAAGAAATATGACTCACTAATTCTACTTTGATGACGTCTGTATGGACGGATACTACGTATGCCATTTCTATGATTCTCTTGCTCTCTAAGACTTTACAAATGCTATAAATAAAAAAAATACTATGTAGGTGCAAATCCCACCCCACCACTGCCACTGACTCACTACGAGACCTTGTTCCAATCACATGACATTCATGAGCTTCTGTCCCTCCCAGCTGCAAAACTGGGCAAAAGCAAGGAACCACCATACTCCCAATGAAAATGAGACGCTGCATCTCAGTTGGACTGTCCTGGATAAATATACTATAAAATAAAATTAATTTAGGCATTACAGACTAACATAACTGTATGGATATTTTTCTTTTCCTTTACCTGTTAGGTATGGTCTTTAGTCTTGCCATGTGAGAACAGGATTTATAAAAGACTACACAAAAAGTATGGCTGTTCACCCCGCCAACAAAAATACCATCATTTTAGGTCCATGTGATGAAACCTAGCCTAAGAGTGTCACGTTTATTTACAACGGGAGATTAACTGACCACCAGCTTGAGACTCATTTCCAATGGTGTCACAAGTAATAAGAAATACATTTCAACAAACATGTTACAACAATCATATGCATATGTTACACGTCAACAGAATAAACAGTACATTATGGTCATTCATCTTATTTACAATAATAATAGCTATACATTTATAAAACAGCCCAAGTAACTGAAGAATTGTAATGATTCCTGCAAGAGACTCAATTTGCCCTGACCCATTTTTTGTTTCTATCACAGTGGCTGACAGTGTCCCTTTTTATTAGTATTTCAAAGATGAAAAGAATCCTTACCTTGTCTCCTTGTTTCACAGTATGAAGCTGAAGGTGACTAATGGCTTTCTTGGTTTCTTTCCTGACATTCTGCATGAACAGAAGAAATACCACAATGTTTCCAAGGTTCCTTTTACCAAACATAACTCTGATATCAAGATGCTATACACAACAGGTTTCCTATGCACGCAGTGTACTTGCACATGCAAACTGGTCAAATAGCTAGAACCAGAAATGGTACATCAAACACTACTATACAACACACTGCTTGGTACCTGTTCTCTGCTATGCTATTGGGACAGGGTCCTATACAAATGTATGGGTTTGAACTTTACTATTTGCTGCACTGTTATAGAAAAACGGATAATGCACATGTGCTTAATTGCTGAAAGCAACAAATGTTAGTAGAAAATTAATAAAAAGTTTTGGAAACCTGTTTGATAAAACAGGTTCCCTCTTAAAGCAGCAGTGCAACAAAAATGGTTTAAAAATTGAACCCACCCTTTTTCTTCCTAATCAACGCCAGATGTCTTCCAGTTTATTTTTGTGGCAACATTTTCAGTTTCCATTATCATTTAAGGACTTTATGAAAGTTTTAAAATAATTATTTCTCAAGAAAAAAAGATGGCCACCTCACTTTTGTATAGAAATAATATTGAGGACCTGAGGATGGTAAGAGTCTAGACAAAAGTGCAAATGTACACTACACAGCATAGGAAGCATCCAGAAAACCAAAATCAACAGTTCTGCCAATAGTTTTCATAACCATAACAGAAAATTAGATTTTTGGAATAACTTTTCTCATTGCACTGCTGCTTTAAGGAGGAGGTGTATGTGACAGGGTGGAATAGGACCCTGTCCCAGTTATTACAGAAAGAGTTTGAATGCAGGGATCTGTTCTGTTCTTTTCCTGTCTCTTCTCTGTCTGGTTGCGCAACCAAATTTTCCTGCGAGACCTAGGATTTGATCACCCCAACAGTCTCGCTATTCTTTGCCTCTCACTGTCTCTCAATCTTCCCTTGCTGTCTGTTTTTTCCTCCCTTGTATATCTGCAGATATAAAAATATATGCAGATCATTATGTGTAAATGTAACTAATATTGGGATCCCTTTGTTTAGAAAATACATAATGTTACTGTTGACATGTATATAATTACATGTTGAGATTATTGCACAAAGCTACTGGGAACTCAAGAGGTTACCTGAGTGCAAATGTTTAGGCCTTTTGCAGAGGAGTTGTGGAAAAGGGACCTCATTTCTGGGACATTGTGTTCTAGCTGCACATGTCTGATACTTACAAGAACAGGATGCTTGTTAAGAGTGGGGGTTGGAAGGACTTAGAGAGCTGAGCTGCAATTGCTGGAGAGAGAGAAAAAAAAGGACACAGAGATTGAAGGAAAATTTTGATGGATGCTCTCTGTTTTATTTTGCCTTTGTAAATAGTTACACTGAACAAATTTATTTGTTGTTACTGCTAGTGTAAATAAATCTTTTTGGTGAATTCTATAACTGCTCCTGGTTTTCCTATGCTCCCTGACCTGTGCTTTGAGGACAGCTATTACCAAGCTTTTCGGGAGCACTGTATGTCACCAGAAGCTGAGGTGATCAACCATCATTAAAATGTAATATTTACAAGGATGATACTTCCCGCTCAAACTCCCTCCAAGAAAATTTTATTTATAACAGTGTAAGACAGCATGCAGTACTCTTATGTAAGCAATGTGGACTGAAGCTGAGGTCCTTCTCTGGAAAATAATGACCTGTTAGATCAGTATGTATTATGTTGAAGATTATTACTTACAACAAAAAAATAGGTTACTCACCTGTAAACGTAGTTATAGTAGTAGTATATACTTCACAGCCACACACAGGCAGTTCCACTGAAAAGTGCTGATTCACTGTAATGTGTTCAAGCTAAGCTCCTTCCACCACCTGGGCAGTATATCCCTCGGCTCCACCCCGTGACGTCAGACCTTGCATGCTGGAAGTAGGAATCGGTGGCTCATTGGAACATCTTCAGGCTAAGCTCTTATCACCTGGGAGGTACCCTCAGCTCCACCTCATGATATCATATCTTGTACACTGGAAGCAGGGATCTGTGTGCCACTTACTAGGGGAGACTGGGTGGGGGGTGTGGATGTGAACTATATACCACTCCTAGAACTATGGTTACAGGTGAGTGGCCTATTTCTCTAGCGGCATGGATACAGTTAACTATCCATACATAGGCAGACTTCTAGTAGTTTTTGCACCCCTTTGGTGAACAGAGAATGGAGACCTGGGTGCGAGATTCCAAAAGCAGCATCCCAGTGTGATCAATGTTGCAGTGTGAGATGAAGGTGTGTGCTGACTTCCAGGTAGCAGCCCTACAGATCTCCTGTATGGGGATGTCTCTGGAAGCAGCTACCAAGGCAGCAGTATGTCTGGTGGAATAAGCCCTAAGCCCTGCGGGAGGGCTCCCTACCAGTGAACCTATAGCAGAGGTTGATGCAGGGTGTAATCCACCTGGCAATTGTCCGCTTTGCTGCTTTTCTGCCAGCACGGCTTCAGCGTATGTCACAAACAGCTGGCAAGCCTTACCCCGAACTCTAGCTGTGTTCTCCTCATAAACAGAAAGTCCCCACTACAGGTCCAAGGTAGGCAGCCTGTGGTCAGCCTCCAAAGATGAGTTTGTAAAGTATACTGGTAAGCAGACCAACTGATTAAGGTGAAACTCTGATACAACCTTTGGGAAGAACTTGGGGTGGGGGCGACGGACAACCTTGTCCTTGTGGAAGATCAGGTAAGGAGACTCTGTAGAGAGAGCCCGGAGCTTACCAACCCTTCTGGTGGATGTGACATTGCCTTACAGCCCGTCGATGATCCATGACCACATGGAAAACTTTCTAGCTAGCAGTCTACCACGGGGGACCACTCACCTCCAACGTCAGTGGCTGACATCAGCCTATCTTATAAAGGCGTGCGGTCCCCCACATCCTCCTCAGTTCTCTCACCAGGGACCCAAAGCCGGCAGTGAATGGAGAAATTAGGGGGTTCTCAAGAGCCAAGAATGAAAAAACAGAAGCAATGTGAGAGGAAGAAGAAACAGCAAGAGAAAGGAGAGGGAAATCACAGCCTGCTGCAAGAGCTTCTCTCGAATATCTACTGTTATAGTAAGTTCTTACATGACTGTACTATCTTACTTCGAGGAAGGCTCCTGCAGCAGGCCAGCACTGGTAGGACTGAGTCCCAAGCACTGCAGGGCATAACCAGGAGAACAGCTACCAAGAGCTCAAGAAAGGAGGCCCTGAAGAACTGCTAGGTCGAAATTGGCCCTGTGCCTAGAGTTGATGTCCAGACTATAGTGCTTGGTAAAGGTGTGGACAGAACTCCAGGTGGCAGCTGCCCATATGTCCGCAGCAGACACACTTCTGAAACAAGCCGTGGAGGCAGCCATACCCCTGGTGGAATGGCCCTTAACCACTCCCAGAAGGTCCTTGTTGTACTTACGGTAACAATAAACAATGCAATTGGCTAACCACTTCAGACAAACACTGTCTGGAAACAGGAGTACCCTCCCTCTTGGGGGAGAATGAAACAAACAACTGGTCAGACTTCCATGAAGTCTTGGTCTGATGCATGCAGTACCACAAGATTCTATGTACATCCAAAGTATGAAGCAAAGCCTCCCCCTTGATTAGAGTACTCAGGAAAATAAACCAGATGGTGAATGGAATGGTTCAACGTAAACTCTGGCACCACTTTGGGAAGAAACTTAGGATTAGTATGCAAAGGCACCCTGTCTTTGTGAAAACCAAATAAGGCTCCTTACACATAAGGGCCTGAAGCTCAGAAATCCTTTGAGCAGAAGTAACAGCAACTAAAATGAGCATTTTCCTCCTCACAACTCATGGCCAGTTCAAAGGGAGGTAAAGTGAGTTTCTCCAACATAAAATTGAGGTCCCATGGAGGAACTAGGTCCCAAATGGGAGGTTTCAGATGCAAGATGCCCCGCAGAAAGGTGCAGGATGCCTCAAGCTGAGCCACAACCCTGCCCTCGATAGGTGCATGGTATGCAGAGATGGCAGAAAGATGCACCTTGAGGGAAGAATATCCCAAGCCTGACTCCATAAGGGAGAGAAGGTACTCCAGCACCGGATTCACTGGGCAGGTGAAGGGATCCAACTGATGGGAAGCTGCTCAAAGGGTGAAACACTTCCATTTCATGGCATAAGTGGCCCTGGTGGAGGGTTTCCTAGCAGCCACCAGGACATCTGCGACGCTTGAGGATACCCCAAAGCGGGCGACAGCTAGGTCCGCAGGAGCCATGCATGGAGATTCAGGGACTTTAGATCCAGATGAACTAGGGTGCCCTGGTCCTGGGACAGCCAGTCAGTGCACAGTGGCAAGGGCACTGGCGGTTCCACCGCTAGCTGTTGCAGCAAGAGGAACCAAATCTGACGTGGCCAGAAGGGAGCTATGAGAATCATCTCCACCCCTTCCAACTGGAGCTTGAGCAGAATCCTCTGAAGGAGCAGGAAGGGAGGAAAGGCATACAGAAACCTCCCCTTCCAGGAAAGGGACAATGCGCCTCGCCAGAAAACTCCAGACCCGGGATCGAGCGAGCAGAAAAGTGGCAGTTTTGCATTGCATGGGGACGCAAAAAGGTCCAACTCTGGACAACCCCACCTGTCGAAGAGATCTTTGGCCACAGAGGTCAGAAGCTCCCACTCTTGAGCCCGTGACCAGGAACAGCTGAGACTGTTTGCCAGGATGTTTTGAATGCCTGGGACATGTACGGCCGAGAGCTCCAGACCGTGCTCGATAGCTCAATATCAAACTCTTATTGCCTCCCGACACAGGGGGTAAAGGTGAGTTCCCCCTGCTTATTAATGTAATACACTACACATATGTCCATCTGCACCAGCAGGGGACTGGGGAGGAAATGAGTCTGAAATGCCTGCAGAGCGTACAGAACCACTCACATCTCCAGAACATTGATATGGAGACTCTGTTCCAATTCCATCTTTGTGCCCTGGGTCTGGTGATCGGCCAGATGAGCACCCCATCCCAGGCTGGAGGCGTCCATCGTGAGAATCTGAAGGGGGGGGTCAAAAGTTGAAAGGAGACCCCCCCAAAGGAGTTTGGCAGGCTCCAGCCACCACGACAGGACTCTCCAGACTGTGTCGGAGACCATGACCGGCTGGCCCAGGTTGTCTATGCACTGGTTCCACTGGACCATTAAGGTCCACTGAAGAACCCGCATGTGCAGGCGGGCGAGGGGGACTGTGGCAACGACTGCTGCCATGTGTCCCAGGAACCGCAGGAACACCCTGGCGGGGACCTGGAGACTGGAGGAAACCAGGCAGGCTTGCTCCATCAGACATTCTGCCCTGTCCATGGGCAAAAAGGCCATACCCCGGGTGTCACAAATGCACTCCGCAAGTCAGACCCTCTGGCTCCCACAGTGCCAACCTCAGAGTGCAACAGTGTGAACAGGTAACAGACAGGGTAACCCTCCTGTCTGCTTTTGGGTCCAAATCACCTTTAGCCTCAAGTTCTGGGTGGATTCAAACTGTGAACCTTATGCTAGCTACCCAAATGTACAGGCTCAGATAATATTCTCTTCGGAGGGATGCAATGTATCTTTCGCCTAAGGGCACCTAACCAGGTATCTACAATGAACCCTTAAAACTCTATGAGAGACCTTAGGTATTTTCTTACCTTTTTCAAATTTAGTAACACTATCAAGCCTTTTAAACAGTTGTCAGACTTAAAATACAGGCATTTCACATGCAAAAAGAACTGGGAAGACACAGGCAGTATTTCAAGAAAATGTGATTTTACTAACAATATGAAAATAAGTAAGCTAAAATACAGAACAAATATCAAGAGCTTACAGTCTCAAAAGAAAATGGGAAAAGTTACAAAATAAAACTACCACAAGACATTTAGATCTTTTCTATCTAATGTATTACCTTTGTAAGTGTGTTTAAAGTTAGATGTCAGAGAACTGTGTTTCTAAAGAGCCCAAGATGATATGTCACATTTCAGATACACTGATACATTTTCAACTTTATTTTACACACCCACTTGATGAGTCATCTAGCTCCTCCTTTTAGAATATAAAATTACAAACATGATTTCTTTCCAGGAGGTATGTTAAATAATGTGACATCAGAAGAAAAAAAAGACATTTCCTAAATATGACTCCTTAATTAAATATTTCTCTTTGATCTTAGCAATCCCAGCATTTGTCATTTAGGTGTTAAACTTGATAAGAACAGCCAAATTACCCTTTCTTTCCTGACATCATAAACTTTAGATGTTGTTTCAACTTCAAAAGCCTGAGCATGTCATAAAAAGGTAATAAAATGTAATTTCTTTAAGGAAGTCTTAATTACAGGAATTTCCTGGTCAGTGTAATACATCCGGTGATTTCAGCTGCTGACCTTGTAATTTAAAGGCCAAATCTCTCCCACTGAAATGGTCATACACAGGTCATGTATTTATAATACCAATATCATACAATAATTATAACCAGCTGGCCAAGCGTCACACTGGGTAGTGTCCAGAACCGCCCCATGTATTGAAGGCACAGGGAGAGGCAGGACTTCGGCAGACTGACGGTGATCCCCAAAGCCTGAAAGAGACAGAGGGCGTAGTCCAGGGTTTGAACTGGACAATTCCTGGGGGGAGCTGCTAGCAGCCAATTGTCCAGATAGGGGAACACGTAGAAGCCCTGCCTCCTCAGAGTGGCCACCACCACTGCCAGACACTTGGTAAAGACCCAGGGGGCTGAAGGCAGGCCAAAAGAGAGAACCTGGAATTGAAAATGGGCCCCCTGAAAGTGGAAACAGAGAAAACGGGGATGGGCAGGAAAAATCTAATATGCAGGCAGGCATCCTGCATAGCCAGAGAGCAGAGCCAATCCCCTGGTGCAAGAGGGGCAACAACCCTTGAAGAGTGACCATTATGAAATGCTTGTACAGGTTCAGATGACTTGGGTCCAGGATGGGCCGAAGATCCCTGGTCTTTCTGGGGACAAGGAAAAAGTGGGAGTAAAACCCCCTTCCCTCTGAGCCAGAGGGACAGGCTCTATAGCTCCTCTTTGAGGAAGAGCTTGAATTTCCTTCCAAACCAGGGACAGGTGGGCAGGGGGGTAGGAAGAGTTTACCAGAGAATTTTCTGGAGGCCACTCTAGGAATTCTAGAGTGTGACTGTGCTCTATAATCTGAGGCACCCAGCTGTCCATGGTTATTTCCCCCTACCTGTCATGGTGGAGGGAGACCCGACCCCTAACAGCCTCCCCCAGAATTCTTGCCGGGGGGGGGTTGCATAAGGAGTCAAGAGGTGGGAGCGGGCACCGAGGGCAGCCGTGGGTGCTCTGGCGGCAGCAGCTACGGGGACCACCGTGCCTTGACCTTTGGCAGGCTAGCGGGATTGTTTACGGGAGGAGCGGCAAAAGGAAGAACGCAGACCCACTCGAAGCTGGTTATGACAGAGCGATTTGACCATCCTAAGGGCTCGACCTGACTCCTGAAGGGTGGAGATTATGTCCTGAACATCCCCACCAAAGAGGATGGCGCCCTGGAAGGGGGCATCCAGGATGCTGGACTGCACATCTGAGGCAAAGCCTCATACCCGAAGCCATGAATGGCACCAGAGGCAGACACCAGCAGCTGCACCCGATGGAGGTGTCCACAGTGTCATAGGAGACCGGAGGACATGGCTGTCAACGTCGGAGCCCGACTTAAAGAGATGGACAAGTTGCGTTGTTGTGGGATCCCCTGGTAAAGTCTGCGCAAGATCTCTGGCTTGGTCCCAGAGGACATTCTGACACTGGACCATATGGGCCAGGCAGTTAATGGCCCAGACAGCCAGGGTAGTGGACGCCAAAACGCGCTTACCCAAGTGGTCCAACTGTCTGGACTCCCTGCCTGAGGGAAGGGCACTAAGGTGCTTGGGCCTTTTGGTATGATCAAGGGCCGCATTAAAGACCATCAAATCTGCCTTAGGATGGCCCCCTAGGAAGGGTTTACCAGCAGGGGCATGGTAAAGATGGTCTGCCTTCTTAGGCAATGGGGGGTAGTCGAGGGCTGATTCCAAGCTGCCCTGGTGACATCATCATTGGAGTCAATCAAAGATGGCACCACCACTGGGAGGGCATCACACTGCCTTAGATAAATAGCCAACCAATGCCTCTCTGGGTCCTGCTCCTCTGTTTCCCAGCCCATCATGGACTAAATGTGGCGCATGACGTTCATAAAAGATGGATCGTCAGGGCTCTTCACCCTCTGAAGACTCTCCTGGCGAGGAAGAAGACTGTGAGGAGTCTAATTCATCCCCATTTAATTCGTGTAGGTCACTTTCCGCAGCTGGCGTTCGTCCTGGCAAGAGCCAGAGCCGACGTTGGGCTGAGACCCAAAAGACCCCAATGTCCAGGGTTCACTGGCGCCAGACCTGCCCCGATCCTGGGGTGGCGCGTCCTGTTTGGGACGCCATGGAGACGCTGGAGCCGGGCCCTGAGGAACGGGGATCTGCCTCTGCATGAGGGACACCATGCTGAGAACAGGGCGTTGTAGTCCACCAGAGGTGGAAAATTATAGACCGGCGGGTATGGATAAGATGGCACCGGGTAAAGGTACAACAGCGGTGGGGCCAGCATAAGGTATCCGGGCAAAGGACCACCCGGCGCTGGCTGGGGGTCTGGTGCCGACCCGGGAGTCAGCAGTGGCACAGGCTGCAGAAGAGGTGAGGCTAGGGTAGTGGCAGGACCGGCTGTGGCCCAGTGGGCATCAGCAGGGCGCATCCAGGAGAGGGACCTGCCAGCGCTGGGCGAGCTACAGAGGCAGGCGCCTGGGGGGAAGGAGACCTCACAGGCGAAGGTAGAGACGATGCTGGGCTGGGAGCGGCGGTAGCCTGCCGGGCACTGCCTTGAAGGACTGGCATAGGGACCTATAGAAGAACTGATGTAGGCAGCACCTTGGCCGGGGCTACAGTAGAGGAACCAATGCCTGAGACACTCACACTGGCTGAACCTCCTGGCTGACAGCCCATGGAAGAAATGGGTCTGAGCGTCAGGGGCTGGGAGGCAGGAGATGAAGTCCCCTGCCCTGAGGAGCCCCCGCCTGAAATGGCAATGAGGGTGGGCAGCTGTGCCACCGGTAGCCCGGTAGAGGGAAGGGCTGGCGGGGCTGAGGGAGCATGCCTCCTGTGGGAGGACGACTCTGATGTGGTCGAGGGTTAATGAGGAGACTGCGAGAGGGAGGCAGACTAGTCCCGGTCCCAGTGCTTGTCCCGGTGCTTAAGCTTCCCACCGGATTTTTGGAAAGAGGAAAAAGCCCCAGAGAATTGTGCCGGCGAGGTCGAAGAGTTCCTGGCCTGCTGCTCCTTTTCCTTCATGACCAGCTTCTGCTTAATAAGGTTGCACTCCAGAATTTTAAGACGACGTCTACAAGTGGCCTGGTTGAATTTCTGGCAAATCTGGCAAGTTTCAATGTCATGGCTGGGGCCTAGGCAAATGATGCAAGCAGAATGGCCATCTTTTTCAGGAATTTGTTTGCAGCAGGCACACTTCGTGGAGCTGTCGGAAGATGAGGCTGGCGGAGAAGACATAAACTCGACGGCTGAAACGCCGAACATTCGATGTTAACTACTTGAAAGAAAAGCAAATAAAAAAGCATGGCAAGTGCAAGAAATGGTGGTTTCATCAGAAAGTGGCATCCACTAAGGTCCAACGTGCACAGGTCGACAGTGGGAAAAGAACTGAGGAAGGTATGGGAAACCACCTGCCTTTATAGGATAGGCTGACGTCAGCCGCTGATGTCAGCGGTGGGCAGTCCCCCTTGGTAGACTGCTAGCTAGAAAGTTTTCCATGTGGTCCTGGTGCCTGGTGGCTTAGTCCTACCAGTGCTGGCCTGTTGCAAGAGCCTTTCTCAAAGTAAGATCTGCCATAGCCAGTCTGGTGCTATCAAGATCATTCACGCCTTGCCCTTCCAGGCCCTGACTACCAACTTGAGGATCAAGGGGAGGGAATGGCTGGCATACACAAGGCCTGGGGTCCAGGGCCAAGCGAAGGCATCCCCCATCAGTGTCCCGGTCGGAGGGGGATGGGCACAAAATGACCTATGTTTTGCATTCTCCCAAGAGACAAACAGGTCCACCAGAGGTGTGCCCCACAGGGAGAACAGGTGGTCCACCACCTCTTGTTTCAGAGACCCTCATACAACGTCTCACCCACTTGGCTGCCAGCATCTGCCAACTGATGTCTGCTCCAGTGACATGAATCGCCAAAAGATCCACACCCAAGCTGCGCATGAGGGTCCAGGTGTGGAGGGTTCATGACACAAGGGAATGGAGTGCATGCCACCCTGCCTGTTCAGGTAGGACATGGTCATGATGTTGTCCATCTGGAACTGCATGACATGACCCCTGACTAAAAAAGAGTGAACTGTGTCAGAGTTAGCCACAATGCACAGAGCTCCATAGAAACATAGAATTTGACAGTAGATAAGGACCGCTTGGCCCACCTAGTCTGCCCATTTCCCTACCTAATGGATATGCTGCAGATCCTAGTTAACCAACAGCCTACTTCCTCCTACCCCCCACTAGAATTGCCTTATGTCTGTCCCATGCATTCTTGAATTCCCCCACTGTTTTTGACTCCACTACTTCCTCAGGAAGGCTGTTCCATGTATCCACAACCCTCTCCATGAAAAAATACTTCCTCACATTACCTCTGAGCCGTCCCCCCTCTATCTTCAAATTGTGCCCCCTTGTTCTTGTACATCTCTTTTTCTGAAACATGCTACCCTCTTGGACTTTGTTGATCCCCCTGAGGTACTTTAAAATTTCTATAATGTCCCCCTCTCCCTCCTCTCGAGGGATACATATCAAGCTCCTTTAATCTCTCTTCATATGTCTTCTGGTGCAGACCCTGCACCATTTTAGTTGCCCTCCTCTGGACAGCCTCCATTCTATCTATGTCCTTGCAGAGATGGGGTCTCCAGAACTACACACTCCAGCAGGGTAATCTGGTGACATAACTCCCAGGGTGACCAGAACCTGTGGACTCTGTGGTTTCCCAGGTGTGCTCCTCACCATAGATGGGTCTATAGTGAGAGTGATGGTCAGCTCTGGGCGGACACATGGGACTCCTTCCACCAGATATGTTGGAGTCAGTCACAACTGGATGTCATCCCACATCGGCTGGGTCACTGTGACCGGCTGGTCCAAGTGTCCTAGGCACTGGGACCACTGAAGGCTCAACTCCCACTGCAAGTGCTGGGCCGGTTGGGTTCTAGTGGGGCAAACTGGAATGCTGCTGGGGAGGGCCGTGGACACAGAGCCCTAATGACCCTATCTGCTGGGTAGGTGGGTTTCTAGTGGGACCAGCTGGAATGCTGCTGGAGAGGGCAGTGGACATGGAGCACTTATGACCCTATCTGCTGGGCGGGTGGGTTTCTAGTGGGACAAGCTGCAGTGCTGCTGGGGAAGGCCATGGACACAAAGCACTCACAACCCTATATTCTAGGTGGGTGGGTTTATAGTGGGATGAGCAGGAATGCTGCTGGGGAGGGCAATGGATCATTTACACAGGATTCCACAAGCTGGTCAGCAAAAGTAGGGCTCCTGGCAAGATTTTCATTTTGAAGGTGCAGAACTTCCTGTGAGGGGAAAAATGGAGGTCTTGGCAAAACATCTGACAGTCCCAATTATTTGAGGGCCCCAACAATTTTTTTTTTTTTTGCTTACCTTAATCTCTACTCTATTTCTGTCATCTCCCAGCATATTGGGACAACCTCTTCCTTCCCTCACTCCTCAATCATGACTGTGTCCTACCCACACTTCACTGTTAATATTATAAAACCTACCCCTTGCCCATCAGATCTCTACCACCTTCCCCACCACATCCTTAGACACCCCTTTCAGTAATCAGTATGTTTAAAACACAATTAAGTATGTTAAAGTATAATGCGGCATCCCGATCCTCATCTTGTCTCTCTCACTGCTAATCTCAACTGCTCCTATCTCACCTTATCACACAAAGCACTACTGGGAGCTATGTGGGCATTCAGGCCCGGCAGTGAAAAAGAAGAGAATAAGAATTGGTGTGATGCATTGGGACTTTACTGAAATATTTAAGTTTTCAAATTACTAATTTCTGCAAGGGATGTCAAAGGTTTAGGTGAGAGTAGGGCTTAGATGGAATAGGGTCAGTTTTACAATATAAGAGATGTGAATCACTTAGGGGTCTTTGCTGCTGTGCTTGTACATCTCACATTTGGTACCTAGAAACATAGAAATTGTCAACATGTAAGGACCGCCAGGCCCATCCAGTCTGCCCAAAAGGCCTACACTAGTTCGTGGCTTATGACCCTACCTGGTCAATGGCTTTCCACCCCTCCTTCCCACCTCTAAGGTACCCTGATGTCTGTCCCATGCATGCTTAAAACCCTCCACTCTGCTCGCCCCCACCACCTCCTGTGGCAGTCTATTCCACGTGTCCACCAGCCTCTCTGTGAAGAAAAACTTCTTCACATTTCCCCTCAGCCCACCACCTTCCAATTTCATATCATGCCCCTTCGTTCTTGTACATCTCTTATATTGGAAAATGTCTCCCCCCTGCACCTTGTTGATACCCAGAAGGTACTTGAATGTTTCTATCATGTTCCCCCGACCCCTTCTCTCCTCCAGCGAGTACATATTGAGGTCCTTTGGTCTCTCCTCATAGGTTTTCTGGTGCAAGCCTGTACCATCTTAGTCGCCCTTCTCTGGACCACCTCCAGTCTGTCAATGTCCTTACGAAGGTGTGGCCTCCAAAACTGCACACAGTACTCAAGGTGAGGCCTCACTAGCCTTTTGCACAATGGCATCACCACCTTCCTGCCTTCTGTTAGTGATACCTCTGCCTATGCACCCCAGCATGCCACTGGCCCTCCCTGCATCCTTTGTACTCTGCATTGACACCTTTAGGTTTGTAAGAAATGATAACCCCCAGAACCCTTTCTTCCTTGGTGATCAACAGCAACCCCCCCCCCGCCTCCAATCCTGTAGCTCTCCCCAGTGTTCCCATTTCCCAGGTGTATTATTTTGCACTTCTTGAAACTGAACCTTAGTTGCCACACTTCAGACCATTCTTCAAGCTTCTCCAGATCCTTTCTCATTCTCTCCACCCCGTCCGGAGTATCCACCCTGTTGCAGATCTTGGTGTCATCTGCAAACAGGCAGATTTTTCCTTCCAGCCCTTCTGCAATGCCACTAATGAAGACACTGAATAGGACTGGCCCAAGGACTGATCCCTGAGGTACCCTGCTGGTCACCCCCCCTTCCCAGATTGGATCCCATTTACCACCACCCTCTGCCTCCTGTCTGTCAGCCAGTTTCTAACCCAGTTTATCATCTTGTGCCCCATGCCCAGACTACTCATCTTGTTAACCAGCCTTCTATGTGGTACGTGTCGAAGGCCTTGCTGAAATCGAGGTCGGCGAAGTCCACCACCCCTCCCTGATTCACTTCCTTTGTCACCCAATCAACAAAATCTATAAGATTCATTTGACATGACCTTCCTGCAGTCAATCCACGTTGCCTCAGATCCTGGGCTCTGTTGGATTCCAGGTGTGCCACTATCCTTTCTTTCAGCAGTGCCTCCATGATCTTCCCCACCACTGAGGTGAGGCTGACCAGCCTGTAGTTCCCGGCCTCCTCCCTACTGCTACTTCTGTGCAGAGGGTCTACATGTGCCCTCCTCCTCCAGTCCTCTGGAACCTCTCCTGTGTTGAGTGACTCGGTAAACATGGCTGCCAGAGGCACTGCCAGTTCCCTTCGCAGCTCCCTTAATATCCTTGGGTGTATGCTATCTGGTCCCATAGCTTTGTCCACCCTCAGTTTTGAGAGCTCTTACAGGAATCTCTCCTCTGTGAATGGACTGCTGTCCACCTCTCCCCCCCCCCGCATCTGCTGCCCAGCTGTGGTCCCTGACCCTCCTCCTCCTCTATGAATACTGAACAGAAATATTTATTCAGTATTTCTGCCTTATCTTGATCTCCCTTCCTCCCTTTAAGCCTCACAATCCCCTCTCCTGGTTTTTCTTTGTTCGCTGATGAACCTATAGAGTGTCTTGTCCCCTTTCTTTATTGTCTGCATTAAACCCTCCTCAGTCCTCGTCTTTGCGCTCCCAACAACCTTCTCCACTTCCCTTAGACACTCAAGGTACGCCTCCCTGTCTTCCTCCCTTTGGATCCCCTTATGCTTCCTGAAACTCACTCTTTTAGCCCCTACTTTGTCTGCCACTTCTTTCGAGAACCACAGTGGCTTCCTCCTCCTCCTCCTCTTCCCTTTGGACACCACCCTGATGCATTGGCTCATCACTTCCACTATGGCATCTTTCAGTTTTACCCACTGCTTCTCAACCCCCCCCTCCCCTTCCCTGGGTTACTCTGATACATCTAGCCATTTCCCAAAGTCCACCCTCCTTAAATATAATACCTTCACCTTAGTGTGACTCAACTGGGCCCCTGTCTCCATGCTAAACCACACTGTGTGGTGGTTGCTGGATCCCAGCTGTCCTTATATCCAGACTTCTGTGACTCTGTCCCCATTTGTCAGTACCAGGTCCAGAATTGCCTTGTCCCTGGCGGGGTCAAGCACCAGCTGCCTGAGACCTGCCCCCTGTAGGAAATCTAGGATGGCTCTGCTTCTGACTGAAGCAGCTGCCTGGGCGGTCCAATCTACGTCTGGGATATTGAAATCCCCCAGCAGTAGGACTTCCCCTTTTGATGCCATGTCGTGAATTTCATCCACTAATTCCCTGTCCACTTCCTTCCCCTGTGCTGGAGGTCTGCAGATCACCCCTGAGCATATCGCTGTGCCATTGCCCGGTTCAAGGGTGACCCACAGTACCTCGGCCTCCCCATGTCTTCCCTGCACTTCTGTAGACCTATTTATGTCCTGAGTCTGACATGCCCACTGTGTTTACCGGATGCAGGTTCCCACATTCCTGAGAGCCCTGAAATTTGTATGAAACCAGCAAGTAACAGGGAGACAACAGCATCTATACATGAAAAGGGGGAATTCTGGTACTTTATCTACAACAAATAAAGCCTGGGTGCCCTCATACTGGGTAACTTAGTACATTTTACAATCATAGCAATGCATCTTTAAAAACTGCAACCCCTGGGACCCACCACCACCACCAGTAACAATGATTAAGCGTTGCAGGGTGGGATAAGCATGGAGTAAAGAACGAACATCTGCAAAGTGGTCCTTAGCATTTTATTTATAATTAGAATTTGTTGACCAGGAAAATAACACAGAGTCAGGGCTAATTTCCAGGTGAGACCGGGGTGAGGGAAATATAGTAAGGGGGAATACAACAAAATATGAATAATAGCAAAATAAAAAAAATTGAATATGTACAGAAATTTAAGAGGTAGGGTACAATGGTATGCATGATGATAGTTAAATAAACGTTTTTTTTTTTTAACACACAAGAGCTACCTTTTCAAGGTACAGAAATATGGCATATGGATTTGAGGAAAGTGGTTCCATTTTGCCTCTATCAGCTCAGCAGATCCTCTGTACTGAATGTGTTTGGTCTACCAATTCACAATTCCACATCCAAGAGCACAAATAAGCAGCTATACTGGTTAAAAGGATTGACATTTAATGTCACAGAGGCTGTAACAACAAAAAATTCCAAACCACACTAGAGAGACTGCTCTGACATACTGCTATGGTTCTGAGTACAGAAGGTCTCCATGCAATTATGCCATGTGCACCTGGGAACACAGCCAGCAGCACCTAACACAAATAAAATGGACAGGTTTGCTAAATAGGGGAATCTCAGAAACTCCAGCCTCAGCAGGAAGAAGATGGTTATCAATCACATTTTAATTCAAGAATGCGTTTGACAGACACAAGGGAACCGTAGAGTAAAAAGCAGGAAATATGGGCAGACTAGATGGGCCTCGCAGTCTTTTTCTGACGGCAAATTCTATGCATCTATGTATAATTCTTTCTTTTGAAAAAAGGGGGTATACACATTGCGTTCATTAAAGTTTACCTTCTATGCTGTTTTAATATGGAATTAATATAGCTGGGTAAAAGTTATTCAGGATTGGTTCTGAAAGCCGTCCAGTAGTATTCCCATTTGGTATGAAATCAGATTTATCTGAAAAAATCTTTGGAGATTCAACACTTCTAGTGGTCTTTTTGATAAATCCCACTTATGTGACAAGGTTAACTCCCAAATTTGGGTCATGTGACCTAAAACAATCTCATGGAAGACCACATCTGCCACAAGCTCCTCCGAAGATGGATGCTCGAAGAAGCCAGACAACCCACCCACAGGGAACGTGTACTTGCAGTCCATACGGCGTGTAGGAGGATGGCATAAAGTCAGGTGCTAACAAAAACAGTTCCAGAATGCCCGTGGCCATGAGGGGGCCTAGTAATCCATATAAAGTTGGAGGAGTCTCTTCTGCAGCAGAAATGGTAAAGTCAAAAGGAGAAAATGAAGGCTCAGCTCCTGGTCATTTTTATGTCACTTATTACATCTACCAGAATAGGACACTGATGTTTCATGGCAATGCCACTTCGTCAGGATAAACTTTAGTTACTCAGTCTTCATATATTGTGGTGTAATTTGTAACTATTGTTCCTGGTTCAGTTCTTGGAAAGTGTACCAGCTTACTTGAACCTACTGGTGTGCCTCTAATTTAGCTGCATGAATATATCTCGGAGCAACAGTCTCCCTTGCTGTCAGGAGCTCTTGAAGATGGAGTAACCACCATGTACCCTGACGAAGTGGCAGTGGCACTACCACTAAATGTCAATGTCCTATTATAGTTAGATTTAATCAAAGTGAAATAAAGATTACCAGGAGCTGAGCCTTCATTTTCTCCTTCTAAGTTTACAAAGTCAGGTGCTATCATAAATGAGCTCTGGACACAGCACAGCCTGGGCGATTGGGGACACTACCTTCTGTAAGGAATCCTGGTCCAGGATGTCAGTGAAGGGTTACATTTCCCTCTTCTGGGCATCCTTCAGAGTAATGTCCAGAGATGGGGACATATGGTGCAGCAGGGCAGAAAAGGAGGCCAAATCCCCTGGCTCAGAGCGGCTATCTGAGGAATCAGCATCCTGCTGATACTGGGGTGATGACATGGATGACACCTCAGAGTCAGAACCAGGGGAATAGAGGTGCTGGTCAATCAGGAGTGTGGATTACCCTCTTCAGTGGGGTGACAACCACCAACAGAAGATGAGGATGCCCTAACCCTAGCCTTGAGTCCTTCAGGCACTTTCCAAGGGTTGCAGGGCAGGTGGCTACATTTGAATAAGTCACTGCAGCACAGCAGGCAATGCGGTGGGGGTGCATAGGACATTGCACCTTAGGCATCAGAAGAGTCACACAAGGCTGGGCCTGATCGCCAGAGGCATCAGTCAACCACGACCTTGAGCAAAAGCACCCAAGTTCCACTTTTGCCAGACTGTATTCTCCAATTTGCAATGGGCTTGACATCAATGACTTTGCTTGAGATCAACAGTGGGATCTTGACCCCAACCTCAGGCGTCGACCACAAGGTCATCTGGGACCTTCTGGCAGCGCACTCTATACCATTTTGCCTGGGTAATGAAGTAACTAGAGGCTGTCCCAGAGTTGTGATAACAGGAAGGGGCTTTCATCATGGACTGTTTCGCTAAAATATAGAAACAGACCCCCGATATACTGCACCCTGTATTCTTCATGATAAATATTGCATCCTGCCCCCCCTAAAAAAAGAAAATGGCTGGTTGTAATTATATTCTGTGCAGACTGCTCAGTTACTCTACAGATACCTCCTTACTTCTGATGACACCAGCCCCCCCCCTCCTTTTGTAAAACACCCCATACCCCACACAGACTGCAGATAGCGGAGTGAGTGGTCCCTACGTGGTGCAGCACCACATAGTGTGGGGCTGGAAAGAACCTGCTCTCCATCTAGGGCTGGTGCTGTAGCACCCAGCTGTCCTGGACACACTTGGGGGCACTACCTGCAGCTGCAACAGAGGCTGTCGTACATGGGGTACTTCTGCATGATCTTTGTCATCTCACTCGAGCAGATCATTTTCATGAACATCTTTAACTTGAGCATCACAGCCCCAAGACAGACACAGTGCAACTGGGGTGGGGTGGGGGAGACGCACACAACAGAACTGGAGCCAACAAGGATGCTGGTCTGGTGGCACAACAGTCCACAAGGATACCACATGAGATGCCAGCAGCAAGAAACATGTGGCGGATCAAAAGGCTGCCCTGCAGTTACTGAGAGAGGAAGAGTGCCGTCTGAAGGACATCTTTAAACTGTCTTATAAAACAGTTAGGGAAAATGTTGCTTCTTGATTGTCGGAGAAGGTTCCAAAGCAGTGTGGTTCAGGAACAGTAACCACACTGCTAAACTTATCGTACTTTTTGGAAAAATGCATACATTTTTTTTTTTTTTTTTTTTGTGTGCGTTACTGTAGACCCATTTTATAAGCGCAATAAGATGCTCCAAGGTGTGGGTTACTATTTCTGAACTGCACTTCAGATACTTGAAGTTACTCGTTCCTCATGACGCACCTGGGCATGTTGTTCAGTAACCCACACCCTGTCGTGTCTTACTGTTTACACAGTGTACTGGGATCATCAATTAAATGTTCCATTAGGACTCACTATTGCAAATCACAAGCCGAAACATGAATAACAGTGCATGGTGAATCACTACAATACCACAATTCAGCAACAGCAAAAGAGGGAAGGAGAAATTAGTTGGACACTGTCTTGCCTTAAAGCCAAGGTAGTGAGTGCAAAACAATGGCTTCAAAAATGGTTAGGACAGACCTTAGAGCTTGGTAGAGTTGCGAGGTATGTGTGTGTGTGTGTGCGTTATAGTTAGGTAGGTAAAATGGGGGTGGTAGAATGGGCACAAACCTCACTTACATAATAGGTTTCATGTAGGATAGGCAGTTACGGGCAGACTGGATGGAACGATGGTCTTTTTCTGGCATCATTTTCTACATTTCTTATAACTCTACCCCAATGTATCTATTTGTTGCAGTTTTAAAAACATATATTTTGTCATCTGTAGTGCTTGAAGCTGCCTTGCATAATTGCCAGTTGGTTTTACAAACTGCCAGCAGCCAGTGTGTGTATCTCTCGCTGAGCACCAGAGAGAAAGGCAGGACATGACTGAGGTTCTTCCCTAACCAGCACTGGCTCCTGGGTGCTTTATGTCCACTTCAGGAGTTAGACAGTGTTCCGTGGTACCAGGGATGAGGTCTTGGTGCTGCACTTTTATCAGAGTGATTTTTTTATGGCAACTGAAAAAAGGGACTCCTTTTAATGTCACTGTGGAAGAGCACTTTGCTCTAACAAATAGCAATGGTGTGTAGTATTAGCACACACTCGGGTACAGGAAACTCCATAGATGACTAGGTCCCTATACCA
This sequence comes from Neoceratodus forsteri, assembly GCA_016271365.2. Taxonomy (NCBI): domain Eukaryota; kingdom Metazoa; phylum Chordata; order Ceratodontiformes; family Ceratodontidae; genus Neoceratodus; species Neoceratodus forsteri. The sequence goes on from CM057459.1 coordinate 207,541,369, forward strand.
CACCCTAGCCAAATTTCATTTGGAAAGATCTTGAGCCATGCCATAATAGCAAAACATAGTAAAAAATGTTTTCTGATGTAAACAGGTTATCAAAGTTGAGTACTGAATATGTGGAGCTAAATAATACAGGAAGAGAGTCCTGCCATACGTTAAAACGACGGCCTGGTGGTTAGCTCCTTCTGAAGGCCTGTACTCCGCCACATTCTGTAATTAGAGTTAGCACCCAGGGACACTCAGTGCATCCCTATCCTGCTATAACTCCATAGTGTGCCTCCTCTCCTGACAGCAGCTGTGATGGGTTGGCTTCTTAGACGTCAGCCTGCCCTGGCACTAATTGCCATCCTCTGGTTGAACCCACACATGGATCAGCCTGTGCTAGATACTGACCTCTTTTACACTAAGGTCATGTAATGGCAGGAAATGAGTGGCCAGAGTGGAACAAACTCTGAGCTTGCCTGCTCTCTTCACCATATGGACACCATGGATGACCTAAAGAAGACATGTACCTACCCTATCCCAGTAGCTGCTCTGATTAACATCCGATCATGTTTAGACCCATCCAATTGAGCCTCCCTCTCGAGGAAAAAACGCACCTGTTCCCATGCAAGTTTCATATGCCATCTTCTTCGTTCCTTTGTCCTACTACTCCTCCTGCTTCTATTAGGGAATGTAGAATGTACACCCCAACCCTGGACCCACTCCCACTAGAACGCCTAAAACAAAAAGGTCAACTCACTATTGTCTCCTTAAATATCAAAAGTCTCCTCTCCAAGTTCACTCAGTTCCAGGCAGGGTTACAGGTGACTAATCCTGACATTATAGTACTCCCAGAAACCTGGCTTTCCCCTAAGATTCTGGATGCATCTATCTTCCTCGATGGATACAACTCCTTCTGGCAAGACAGGACTGCCAAACATGGGGGTGGGTGCCTAGTCTATACCAGATCTGGAATAAAGGTGCAGGCCCTAGACTGCAGTCTGCATACAAAAGAGGTCCAAATTCTGAACCTCAAGCTAAGCATAGGTCCCCAGAACAAAGTCCTGCTGCTCACTACAGTATATATACCACCTGGGTACCAAACAGGCCAGTCTAAACCAAGTCATAGTTAACCAGCAGCAGTTAGGTAATCACTGGGAGAAGGTCACTGTAGGTGACTTCAACATAAACTGGCACTCCCTTAAGGAAACAAAAGCCAGGGATCTAATATCTAGCCAGTTCCTAACCCAGATGGTCACTGTTGATACCCGGATTAACTACAAAACAGGGAGCAGTTCCCTAATAGACTGGCTCCTGTCCACATATCCTGAGCATATATCTGATGTCACCATCCTGCCTGAGAGCCTCAGTGATCACCCTCCAGTGAAGTGCACCTGGCCTAACAACTTCACCAAGGGCCCAACTAAATAAGGTGTCCAAAAATTGCTGCCTGAGGCCTGGGCTACTTGAGCACTTCAAGCAGTACCTAACACAACTTGACTGGTCTCCGTTGGCAGGGGATATTGATGGGAATGAGGCCCTGAACTACTTTATACTGATCTTCAACTATGCCTGTGATAGTTTTGCGCCGTATAAAACAAAAAAATCAGGTGCATCTCCAATCCATGGCTCTCCAACTCCCTTACTGGACTAATGAAGATTAGAGATAATCTTTGGCACATTGCAAAATCAACTGGAACACCAGCGACACTCAATGTCTACAAGGCAGCCAGAAACACCTGCACCAAGCTCATTCGACAGGCTAAAGCTTCCTACTATAAGGACCTTCTAAGCAAAACCTGGGGCTCTGGTAGAGAATTTTGGAACTCAATTAAATCCCCAATGGGAAAGACCCCTAACCCCCTCAACCTACTAGTTACAGTGGAGGGACCCCTACAGGAACTTATTGACATTGCTAATGAGCTCAACAACACATTCGCGGACCTTTCTGGCACACTCCCTGGTGATTACTTGAAAGATCTGCATGGACAACAACACTCAACTGCCCCACCAAATCCCCCAAGCGACGATATACCACCCTTTTACTTTAAACGTGTCACCAAGCCTGAAATCATCAAGCACATTAAAGGGGTTCTTGGCAAGACCAGGATGGGGACGGATCTAGTTGATATGAAACTGGTTGGTCTTCTTCTGAATGAACTGGCCGGTCCACTCACCATGGTGTGTAATGCCTCTCCAAGAACAGGAGTGTTTCCAAATGTATGGAAGTCAGCTAACATCACGCCTGTCTTTAAAGCCGGGGACAAAACCCAAACATCCCACTACAGACCTACTGTATAGCCATCCAACCCCCCATTCCAAAGCACTTGAAAGAATGGACTCAGAGCATTTTACAGAGCATCTTGATAACTATAACCTACTCTGCCCACAGCAGCATGGCTTCGGTAAAAATTACTCCACACTCACCGCACTTGCTGATTTCTCATCCCAGCTTTACAATACCTTAGATAGTGGGCAGGCTGTTGGTTCAGTCTTCATTGACCTTTACAAAGGCCTTTGACTCTGTTACTCACAAACTCCTCCTAAGTTGCCTCCAGTCGATAGGTCTATCCCCCAGATACAGTACTATGGTTTGGTAGCTACCTCTCAAACAGGTCATAAAGAGTAAAAATTGGAGACACCCTATCAGCAGCTAAAGAGGTGTCTTTCGGGGTTCCACAGGGCTCTATTCTCGGCCCTTTACTATTCAGCCTCTTCATCAACTCTGTACCATCTGCATGTTCAGCATGTACTGTTCTCTATGCTGATGATGCAGTAATATCTGTTGCTGGAAATTACCACAATTCCATCACTACTGAACTCCAAAGCAGCTTCCTCAATCTTGAATCCTGGTTCACACAAAACAGACTAATAGTAAACCACAAAAAAACTAAGAGTCTACTCTTCTCTACCTCCCAAAGCAAAAAGAAATACCAGCTTCTGCTCATTCATAATCACAAGGGTGAGATACTGGAACAAGTAACTAAGTTCAAATACTTCGGCATTACCTTTGATGATGTACTCACTTTCTCAAGCCATACAGACTCTGTAGTCAAGTCAGCTAATATAAAGCTTGGGGTCCTCTACCACCATAGGCATTCTATGACACCTGAAGCTCTCAAACTTGCCACCAGAAGTTCAATACTGTCCTCCATCGATTATGGGTTGCCTAGCTATGTGGCAGGAACAAGAACTGCCCTAAATAGGGTTAGCACACTCCTAAATAAGGCATACCATCTGTCACAAGGGGCTGCTCATGACACCCACACCTGCACGCTCTACACTGAAACTGGGTGGCACCCACTCCATCTTAGAGCACAATACCAAACCTGCCTACTTCTAAAAAAGTGCTTCTTGGGCTTACTTCTCCCTCACTGGGCTCTCTCTTTAAGCCAGCAGTTCCAACGAAATAAACTAGAAACGTGGCTACTGACAGGCTGGTTATTCCCTTCAAAAGGACAAAACTTGCCCAGAACTCCATCCTGTACCAAGGACCGAAATGGTACAGTGAGCTACCTGCTAACCTCACTGATACATCCAAGAGTAGTACCTTCAAATCTGGGCTCAGATCCCTTGACACTACAAAGATCTGTACCTGCTTGCACTAATGTGACAGGACCTCAGCCTCCCAACCACCCCCCCATCTCCTTTCATTTCTCCTCAATCCTCTCCTGCACCACCTCTCCCCAAACAAAGCCCACTCACGGCTGACCACACTTCCTACTATGACGATGCCATTCCTAGTGGACCACCCTACCCCTTTCCTCCTAGGTTGTCCCACCACATAGTGAACTCCAATACAGAGTCCTACCTACCTTCTCTTACTTAAACCTCTTATTGGATGTATATAATGTCATTGTATTTGATTGTCCTGTGTAATTGTTTTCCTGTTTTTTCTGTATACCTTATTATACTTGTAATGTTTGTTCAACAATGACTTGGAACCTTTGAAAATGAGTCCTTGACTCAAAAGGTATTAATCCCAAACTGAAATAAATAAATAAAAATAAATAAATATTGATTGAAGGTATTTGACCACAAACAAAACGTAAACGAAATGAAATTTTTGACTAAATAAGATTTCATATTGTAAAATACTGATATGTATTTTTACCTTTGCAAAAAAATCAAAAGGACCCTTGAAAAAGCTGATAGAAAGGAGCAAATTGCTGGGACATGAAATAAAAAGAATTAAAGAATTTTGGAGCATAAAATTCATGATTTAAAACCAAGGTTGTGCATCCCCACCATGAGAAATTATTAAATAAGAGACCAGGCACCTCAGGGAGCCACTCAAGATACAAAGCAGAAGCCATAGCCCACAAATCTACATATGGCCTAGATGAGCACCCCAACCAGAGTCAGAGGTTCCGTGGTGAGGATCTATACAGGAGCTGACACAAGGAATGGAGTGCCCTTGAGTAAGTTGCTGCAGTTCATCCACAAGAGAAGTGATCTGCGAAGAGGAGATATGACGAGAACCATTTGTTTCAACTCCTCTGTCAGTAGAGCTCACTAAACCTTTAGTATCCATGGTGGGATTCTCATATGAGGCCGAGCAAACGGCACTGTCACTATGGCTGCAGCCATCAAGCCCAGAAGACATAACATCCACTTGGCTGAGACACAGTGGCTCCTGTAAACCAAGTGCACTTGAGCAATCAGGGTGTCTACCCTGTCCTGAGGTAGGAAGGCACATCCCTTCACCGTTTGCAGTACCGGCCCAATGTATTGTAGGCATTGACACAGAGTCAGCCAGACTTTGGCACATTCACAGTGACCCCCAAGGCATCAAACAGTTGTCTTGTTCGGGAAAGGGCGTGAAGTAAATCTGCCATGGAACTGGCCTTTAGAAGCCATTCATCCAGATAAGGGAAGACATAAGGTCCTTCCCTGCAAAGGGCTGCTGCAACCGCTGCCAAGCATTTGGTATAGACTCGTGGTGCAGATGATAAACCAAAGGGCAACATTCAACTGCAGTGCCTGCCCTCTGGCATAAAGCAGAATTATTGTCTGTGGCGCTTGCAGATCCTGATGTGAAGGTATACAGTACATCCTTCATGCCCAGGGAACAAAGCCAGTCCGCTGTTTGTAAGAGGAGAATCATGGCTTGCAGAGGCATGATTTGAAACTTTTTGTATTTGCTGCACACACAGGTCTCAGAGAACCAATACAAGATGTAGATTTCCTGTCCATCTGGGCACTAGAAAGTATCTGGAATAGAATCCTTTGTTTCTGTATTGTGGAGGAACCAGTTCAGTAAGACATTTTTGAAACAGGGTCTGGACTTCCTCTTTGAGCAGGGACAAGTGGCCCAGAAGATAAAAGGAAGGGGACGGAGGATGATCTGGAAAGGTTTCTGTTAATTCCAGAGCTTGAACTTTTGCTATTATCTCAGGAACCCACTCGTCTGTAGCGATCTCTCTCCACTGTTTTAAATGTACGGCGAACCCTTCTCCTCCCCCCCCACACAAACGCACACACACACACACACACACACACACACACACACTCATCCCTGGAAGCAATAGTTGGGGGTAGGGGGGGAGACGGAAGATGTTCAGGGGGAACAGGGGATGAATGGGCCACTGGAACAGATTCCTCTGGGTGCTTTGGCATGGGCACCAGGGGTAGGGACCCAGAAGGGTATCACCACCTCTGCCATAGCAGCCCTGCTCATGATAAGTACAGCTAACCCTGGCAGCAGGCCGATGAAAAGACCCCCCACCAAGCCCTCTGGTGGGTGTGGGGTAAAGGGATTTAACTGACCATAACGTCAGCTTAGAGGACTGAAGGACAAAAAGTGCTTCTTCAGCAACATGTTCAGAGAGTCTGGAGTCCCTGAAAGGAGCATTCACAACAGCAAAACCAGTTACTCTGAGCCAGGAATAACACGTAATGCAAATACCAGAAGGCACAGCTTTGGAAGAGGCATCAGACACACCACAAGCTGAATGCAGCAGATGTTTGCCAACTTCAGCACCAGCTGACAGAGTTTTGAGCACGTCGGTGTTGGAAGTGACACCAGGAAAATGCCTGAGCTGCAGTATGCACAGCTTCCAGAGGCTATTCTGACATTTTATGATATGGGCCAGGTAATTTGTAATCCTGAAGCACAATGATGCAGAGGCATAAATACACCTTCCCCATAACATCCAGCCTCTTAGATTATTTATCTGGAGGCACAGTACTCATGTGCCTAGGGGCTTCAGAATGAATATGAGCAGCCATAATGACTACAGAGTCAGTTTCAGGCTGAGTAGCATACTAAGGCTTAACAGGCAGAGTAGGGCAGTGGCATGTTTATACATTAGTGTGCACGCGCCTCCCCCTTTCATGAGCAGGGACCCTGTGATTTGAAAATGGTGAATGAAACTGAATGAACTGAGCTGGTATGTCTTCTAATCTTCCCTCACTTAATGCAAAGATACGCAACAGACACTTACACGGGGGAAAACACATACCAGCTGCATGTTGTAAAAGTAGCAGGGGTCGGTGCCGGTCAGTGACAGTCAGTGTCGGCTCCAGCTGACAGAGCCCAAAATTTACAACCCGGTTAATACAAGGATTGGTCCAGTACTCCACTTGTGTGCTTCACATGCACGTGTGGACACTGGAGGCTAGACCAATCTTTGGCTTGAGGAATGTTTTCTTTATATTCCCGCCAGTATGACAGCAGTCAGTCCTGAGGTGTATAAGAACTGACCTCAAGACTGCTCGGTCCACAGTGCTTCGTTTCTTGCTTTACCCCTGAAACTCCACTCAGGAACTTTTCTACAGTGCCGCCGGTCCTGTTTACTGACTGTCTGCCTGCTGCCGACCCTTTTCCAGGACTGCTTGGTCTTAACTGCTGATGCTTGCCCCCCCATTTCCCCCCCAAAAAAATTCTGATCTGTCTGATAAGAGTACCGCCGGTTCATTATACTGAGACTGCCACTGCCTGTTGCTGACCCATTTGCAGGACTGCTCGCTCCATCCATACTAATACTTGCCCCCCCCCCAAATTTGGCTCCATCTGATACACTGCTGACGGCCTGTTTCACTGACTGCCTGAGCTGCCTGCTGCCGAGCCGTGTCCCATTAGCAGCTGTTGCCAGAATCCATGATCACCTAGGCACAAGTGCAGGTAAGTGTACAGTTTAAGCAAAAAATTTATTCAAGTTGTATATGTTTAGAGTACTGGCTCAAAGTGAAGGTCATGCTTTTAGGTCTGTATTCAGGAAATTCTGGTATTAATCTATAAAAATTAAAAATCATATATTGTGTATTTAACATTTATTTACAATATTTATAGCACGTTATAAGCATACTTGTAAATAAATGTTAAATACACAATATATGATTTTTTACTTTATAGATTAATACCAGAATTCCCTGAAGAAGAAGAATTTTTCTCTAAAAGATTGGAATTCTTTCTGGTTTCACTTAGGCCCTGTCCACACTACCCCTCCGTAACGTTACAGAGTGCCCAAACTATTACCGTAACGGTTTGAGATTACACCTGTAATGTTACAGAAGGCGTTTTTGTAACCATTGTTGAAACCACATATGAGGTGGTTTCAACAACGGTTATGAAACTGGTTATGCCTTGGTAACGTTACCGGGCGTAGTGTGGACACGTGGCACCGGTCCCCTAGAACAGCGCGAGCTGCACTGTGGGATTGGGTGCCATGGTAATGGTCGCCCTGCTCCCGAAGTGTGGACCGGCGATGCCGGTCCCGTAACGGACACCGCGGCAGTGTGGAGACACTGCACCACTCCCCAGTTGTAACGGTTTCTATCCATTACGGGGTCTGAGCGGTGCAGTGTGGACGGGGCCTTCGTGATTATAAAGAAATAGTTCCTTGCTTATTATCTGGTAGGGAGTGAGGTGTCTTTCCAATCTGTTTCTTTGCTGTTTTGGCTCTGACTGGAAATGGCTTCTCCCATTAATTTTTTTTTTTTTTATCCTGAGTGAGGTTGGCTGAATTAGAGGTTCCCTTCTTCCTTTTTTTACCCTATTTCCCTACGTTTGGTCCTGTATAGATTAAACAAATTTGTTTCTTTTCCACATAAAAGGTGCAGGTTGGGCTATTCTGCCTATTGTTGTTGTACCCTATTTTCCCATCACATTTGGTGCTGTATAAATAATTAATGTAGCAGTACCTCCAGTAAAGTACAGTTATGTAAGAACTTACTGTAACAGTAGATCTTCGAGAGGAGCTCTTGCAGCAGGCTATTACAATCAGGACTACACCGCAGGCACTAGGACCCTCCGGTGAAACTTCTGCCAGCAATACACAGCAGGGACCGCCCCCGCCCCGACATCAGTCAGGGTACAAGAGGGGGCAGACCCAGCTCCACCTCAGTTCTCCCGCCAAGACCCACAAGAAGGCCTGACAAAAGAAGGAGACGAAGCCTACCATGAAGAGAATCGGAGAAGAAAAACGAAAATGGATCTGCACACCTCGAGGGGGAAAGCGGGTGGGAAGTAGCGCCTGCTGCAAGAGCCCTCAAGATCTACTGTTACAGAGTTCTCACAACTGTACTATCTTACTGAGGGAGCTCTGCAGCAGGCTATTACAATCAGGACCGAGTCCCAAGCAGTCCCACAACAAGGAGGCAGATGACCCTGGGAGGTGGAATATGCTGACTCCAGAGGCCTTAGGATAAAAGCCCTTGTAATACGGCTAGGCCGAAGCCAGCTCGGCGTCTGGAGACGATATCCAAGCTGTAATGCTTGATGAAGGTATGCACCGAGTTCCAGGTTGCGGCCGCACAAATGTCCTTTATGGCGACATTTCGCAGGGCGGCGAAAGAAGCTGACACTCCTCTGGTGGAGTGACCCCTAACCGGGCCCAGCAGGGGTTTATTGTGATGCTCGTAGCAAAATGAGATACAGCAAACTATCCATTTAGAGATAGTTTGCTTGGACACCGTTGACCCAAGCAATGTGGTGCAAAAGCTACAAAAGAGCTGCTCTGACGACGGTGTTGAACCGCCCTTTGAGGTAATACCTCAAAGTCCTGTGGACATCCAATGTGTGGAGGGACAGCCTCCTCTATTGGAGGGGAAGGAAAATAACAGGAAGGTCAACCGACTGGTTGAGGGTCAATTCTGAGACCACTTTGGAAGAAACTTAGGATTTGTTCAGAGGGAAACCCTTTCCCTGTGGAAAACCAAATAGGGCTCTTTACACATCAGAGCCTGAAGCTCGGAAACCCTTCGAGCTGAAGTAACACCAACCAAAAAACAAACCTTCCAAGAAAGGTAACGCAGCTCACAATCCGCTGCTGGTTCAAAAGGAGGAAGGGTGAGTTTCTTCAACAGAAAAAGGAGGTTCCAGGGTGGGACAGGGTCCCGAATGGGAGGTCTCATATGTAGAATTCCCCTAAGAAAGGTGCGGGCTACATCCAGTTGTGCAAATGCTCTATCTCCCATGAGAGCATGATAGGCGGAGATTGCCCACATGTGCACCTGGATAGAGGAGTAACTCAGACCCTTATCGTATAAAGAGAGGAGATACTGTAAAGCTGAGTTCACAGGGCAGGTGACAGGATCCAAACGCCATGCAATACCAAAGACAAACGCCCACTTCATAGCAGGAGGGCAGAGCCAGTAGAGGACTTTCTGCCGACACTAGGACCGCCGCCACTTCTGGGAAACCTCTGATCTCATGTTGAGCTACGCCTGAAGGAGCCAAGCATGTAGGTGTAAGGATCAAGATCGGGATGGACCAGCGACCCTTGGTCCTGGGACAGTAACATGAGCATATAGGCAGTAGAATTGAGGTTCCGTTGATAACCGGCTGCAGTAGTGGGAACCAAATCTGCCGAGGCCATTTAAAGCTACTAGAGATCATTTGGGCCCCTTCTGCCTGTAACTTGAGCAGCACTCTCTGAATGAGAGGGAAGGGCGGAAAGGCATAGAGAAACCTCCCTGCCCAGCAAAGGGATAACGCATCTGGCTAGAAAACTCCAGGCGCGTGCTCTCGCGAGCAGAACGTGATGACGCAAAGAGGTCCAGCTCTGGAAGACCCCACCTGTCGAAGAGCTGGTCTGCCACAGACTGCAGCAGCTCCCACTCGGGCGCTCTGGAACGCGACCTGCTGAGGCTGTCGGCCAGATCGTTTAGGACGCCTGAAACATGCACTGCGGACAGCAGGATGCCCCGCTCCAACGCCCAGTACCAGACTCTCATTGCCTCCCTGCAAAGAGGATACGAATGAGTGCCCCCTTGTTTGTTGATGTAAAAGACGACCGCCATCTTGTCTGTCTGAACTAGAAGAGAGCCTGGCACCAGGTCCTCTTGAAAAGCCTGGAGGGTGTAGAGGACCACTCGCATTTCTAGCACATTGACGTGAAGGGACTGCTCCTCGGGTGACCAAACCCCTTGCGCTCGACGTGCACCCAGGTGTGCCCCCCACCCCAGGTCCGAGGCATCTGTTGTCAGAGTTTGACCTGGTGGCTCCAGGTGAAAGCTGACTCCTTTCTCCAGATTGCTGGGGTCCATCCACCAAAGCAGAGTTCTCCTGACTGGCTCCAAGATCTTGACCGGGGAGTCTAGATCATCGTGGCTTTGGTCCCACTGCACCCTGAGCATCCACTGCGGGACTCTCATGTGGAGGTGGGCCAAGGAAGTGACAGGAATGGCTGCCGCCCTGTGCCCCAGTAAACTGAGGAAGTTCCGAGCTGGAACTCGAGGAGTTATGGAGATCCGTTCTGCCATCTCTTGCAAGTGAACTCCCCTGTCCTGGGGGAGGAAGGCCATGCCCTGGACAGAATCCAGGATCGCTCCTATGAAGGCGAGCTTTTGGCTGGGCTCCGGGGATGATTGTAAGTTCAGGGTGATCCCAGTTCTCGAACAGAGTATAAGTGTCTTGAGAGCTCAGAAAGGCTTACTCCTGATCGGGCCAAGCAGCCAATCGCCTAGTTAGGGGGAACACATATGCCCTACACGCCTTAGAGCCGCAGCCACCACTGCTAGGCATTTGGTGAAGACTCGCGGAGCAGAAGAGAGGCCAAACAGAAGCACTCGAAACTGAAAGTGCTCCCCTTGGAAGTGGAACCTCAGAAACTTCCTGTGGGGAGGATAGACCCCGATATGCATATATGCATCCTGCATGTCAAAAGAACAGAGCCAGTCCCCTTGGTGCAGCAAGGGAAGGAGTCCTTGAAGAGTCACCATCCTAAACCTTTTGTACTCGACAAAGAGGTTTAGAGGACTGAGGTCCAGAATGGGACGAAGGTCCTGAGTCTTTTTTGGGACCAGAAAGAAGTGGGAATAGAACCCCTGCCCTTGCTGATGCAAGGGGAACCTCTCTATTGCTCTATTCTGCAAGAGGGTCTGTAGCTCTCCTTCTATTAGTGGGATGTGAGAAGGAGGATAATGGGAGAGCTTTGGTGGAGTATGCAGTGGAAACTCTGAACTCCAGCGTGTGTCCTCTCCTTATGATATCCAAGACCCACTGGTCTGCGGTGATTGACTTCCACCCTTCGAAATGAAGGGAGAAGCGGCCCCCAACCGGCTCCCCTGGATCTTCCCGCGGAAGGGGGGGTGGAAGGAAGTCATTGGGCAGAGCTGGGAGTGGGGAGAGAGGCCTGGGAGGACTTGGGCCCATGGGCAGGAGGTCCACCAGAATGCTGGTTTCCGGATCTCCTGCGAAAGCCTCCTCTCTGCCCCTGTTGGTTGCCACGGGCTGGGCCTTGACTGCCTGAGGACTTATGAAAAGGCCATCTACGGTGCTGTCATCGCTGGTCGTCAAGGTACATCTGGTGGACCGACCAGATCGACTTGCTCGACTCCTGGAGGTGGGAGATCAAGGTCTCCGTCTCCTGCCCAAAGAGCACGGTACCTTGGAAGGGCAGATCCTTGATTCCGGCCTGCAGATCCTGGTGAAAGTCTGAGACTCTCAACCAGGTATGGCGCCGGAGGCACACCCCGGAAGCAGCTGCCCTGGCTGCCGTGTCTGCAGTGTCATACAAGGCCCTCAGTACATGGGAGTCTATGTCTGAGCCCGACTGGAGGAGGGCCAGGAGCTCTGCCTTTTGGTCAGAGTCTAGCATGGTCTTCGCCAGCTCTAGTCCCCTTTCCCATATCGCATTCAGGTACTGTACCATATGCGTTAGGAAATTGGGTGGAACAGGTGGAGGCAGCATACACTCTCTTTCCCACCTGGTCCAGGTAGCGAGACTCCGGGTCGGGAGGCTGGGAGCTGAGGTGCTTCAGTTGCCGAGACTTGTCACGGGCAGCCGTGATCACTGAAGAATCGGCCTGAGAGTGTTCCGCTAGAAAGGGTTCTGTCCTCAGGGCCTTATACAACCTGTCCGACTTTTTTGGAACTGCCGGGATTGAGGCCGGATGCATTCAAGTGGTTCTGGTAAGGTCCTGGAATGTATCAACTAAAGGAGGGATAACCAGAGGCTTTGGCTTCTTTTGCCTCAGGTACTTGGCCAATCTCCGGTGTTCCGGATCCAGGTCCTCCATGTCCCACTCATTGGAGGCCTGGATGTGCCTCATGACGTCCATAAAAGTAGGATCGTCCGGAGGCGAGCGAGGCTGGTCCTTCTCTCCCGGGGAGCGCTTGAGACTGAGAGAGGAAGAAGAGGTAGACGTTGGTGAGGAGGATCGACTATCTGACTTGGAGTAGTCTGACCCCTGGCCCTATGACCATGCCTCGCTGGCGCGTTAGCTAGGGGACCGACGTCGGGTCCGAAGACCGACCCGTCCTGGATTGGCGACGGAGCACACCTGACGCCGGGTCAGAGGACCGATGTTGGGAGCTGCTCGCCTGGAGTGAGAAGGGCTCCTGGAGCGTGACCTAGACCGATGTCGGTCACCCGAGTCCCAGGAGCGACAAGCAGGTCCTGAGACCGCAAAGGGAACGAAGCCCTGAGGTGGGAAGGTTGCTCCAGCAACTTCCTCGGGGAAGACTCACCTCCTAGCTGTGGTTTTTCCACAGGGTCCAGTACCGGTGTCTGGGCTGGCGACGGGGAGGACCGCTTGCAGACCTGCCCCCCACCAAAAGGAGAAAAGATCCTTGAGCTCATCCTTGGTGAATATTTCAGCCGCTCGTTTCAGGAAGGAAGTCTCCGGAACATCGGGCACGAAGGAGAACTCTCCTGAGGGCCCAGGGGGGAGGAGGACTTGGGGGACAGGGACGTCGGTTCCTCCGCGACTGTCCCCATGTCCTTTGCCCCTTCGAATGGCGTCGGTGTAGGGACCGACGACGGGGTGACACCGGGGGTGCTGGAGAGTCCTTGGTCTCCAGAGGCGCACTTTTAGCAGGTGGCGTCGGGTCCTTAGCAGGTGGTGCCGAAGCAGGCACCTCTAAGGGCTTAGCGATGACCTTTAGCGGGGTCACCTTTGGTTTGGCTGGCTTCTCCCCTGACAGGCCGGCCTTAGCCTGAGGAGTCTTCGGAGGATCTCCAGAACCCAAGGGACGGGCCTTTTTAGGAGATGGCCGCGACCGTGACCGGGACCGGTGACGGTCCTTGCTGTGGCCCTTTTTCCCCTTCCGCTTCCCATCAGAGGAGTGCAGATCCATCGTCTGCTCCAGCAGGTAGGCCTTAAGGGCCTTCAGGCGGTGGATGCGGGTCCGGCTGGTAAAGGCCTGGCAATCTGTGTAGTTGGCAGTGTCGTGGTCCGGGCCTAGACAAAAAACACACCGCCGATGGCCGTCCTTCACTGGGATCTGCCTCCCGCAGTCACACTTGTTTAAGTGTTCAGCAGATGCCGACGCCCGAGAAGACATCGATCTCGGCCGGGAAACAGCTGATGTTGGACTCGGTAAACGGAGCTGAGAGCGAGGAAAACAATGCTCTGAAGGCGGAAAAAACAACCGACGGGCAGCGGACTGACGTCTGGTACCCGAGGACGAGAAAACCCATCGAAAATTGAAGAAATAATGTTGACTGTAGATCAAATCTACGAAGATCTTTAGCTGCAACTGCAAGCAGAAGCTGTTCCTTCGACTTCACTTGCAGGACGCGGCGGGAAAGCACTGAGGTGGAGCTGGGTCCGGCCCCTCTTGTACCCTGACCGACGTCGGGGCCGGGCCGGCGTCGGGGGCGGTCCCTGCTGTGTATTGCTGGCATAAGTTTCACCGGAGGGTCCTAGTGCCTGCGGCGTAGTCCTGATTGTAACAGCCTGCTGCAAGAGCTCCCACTCGAAGTAAGATCTTGAAGTTATCAGAGCTGGGGATGTGTGGCTATGTTAGTGTACCATATGACAGGGTCTAAACCCATTAGGAGCCAGAACTGGTCAGCCACGTTTTATAAGGTGTATACCATAAGAATGGCAGATTGTCCCATATTAAAGAAGGAATTAATCCCTCTTAAACATGGAGCAATGTACCATTCTTCTGGTATAATAATTGCTAGTACTTGTACGTTTTGCAATGCTAAAACTGCATGATTTAGATGTCTGCATTAACTTGCATAATATTGTTACCGTTACGTGTGTGGTGTGTGTGTATGTGTGTCTCTATCTACTGTAACAGTAACTTAAGGTCAGAAAAGCTATAGATTCATCAGGTATGGTGCCCCCCATGTAGAGAACAAGAAATACTGTGCAAACATATTCTAACTTGTAAGGATTCCCCCCCCACTGCACTACCAAGAGTACCCTGTGATCCCTGTGGTAAGCAGCCAATCGTCCAGGCTTACATTGAAGGCCTGTACTGTTTTCAAAAAATACAGGTTACTCACCTGTAACAGGAGTTCTAGGAATGGTATTTGTTGTTCATCCACACTGTCTGGCAGGTTCCTTGCCGCTTTAAATCTTGCTGGAAGGTCTTCAAGCTGGCTCCTCCCACCCACCCGGGTGGTAAAACTCTCGGCTCCACCCCATGACGCCAGATCTAGCCCGCTGGAAGCCAGGTTGTGCGTTGAAGCCGGGGAGGCCGGGAGGGTCATGTGGATGAACAACATATACCATCCTAGAACTCTTGTTACAAGTGAGTAACCTGTATTTCTAGGGACATGGTTATGTTGTTCATCCACACTGTCTGGCAGACTCCTAGCAGTTCTCTGGGAGGAGGGACGCAAGGCGCACACCCTCTACTTAGGGAATAATGACTGGAGAACCGAGGCCCCAAAACCAGCATCCCGGCATGACTCAAGGTCGATGTGGTAATGAAGGTGTGTGCTGACTTTTCCAGGTAGCAGCCCTGCAGATTTTCTGGATAGGGACAGCCCTGGAAGCAGCCACCGATGCAGCGGTATGGTGGGTAGAATGAGCTCTTATCCCTCTGGGAGACTCCGTGCCCACCAACCTATAGCAGAGATCTATGCAGGAGGTGACCCACCTGCCTATCGTCCGCTTGGCTGCAGGTCTGCCAGGTGCGGCTTCAGTGTAGGTGATAAACAGCTGGTGAACCTCTCCCCGAACTTCAGCCGTCCGCTCCTTATAATAAGCGAGCACTCTTCTAGGGTCCAGAGTATGGAGCCTATATTCGGCCTCCGAGGTGTGACTGGTGTAGAACACTGGCAGAGTCAACACCTGGTTAAGGTGAAACTCCGTCACACCTTCGGAAGGAATTTCGGGTGGGGGCGCAGGACAATCTTGTCCCTGTGGAAGACCAGATAAGGAGACTCGATGGAAAGCGCCTGGAGCTCTCCCATCCTTCTGGCTAACGTGATAGCCACCAAGAAGGAGGTCTTCCATGACAGGTGAGAGATGTCACACCTGTGCATCGGTTCGAATGGCTTGCCCATGAGCTTAGCCAATACCAGCAGTAGATCCCACGGAGGTGGAGGTTCTCGACGGAGGGGATATGTGATCAAGGCCTTGAAAAGCACCAACCACCTTCTCCTGTAGACATCGACTGCTTCCGGCCCGCGCCTGGTAAGCAGAGATGGCTGCCAGGTGCACCTTAAGGATCATCGACCAAGCCCTTGCTGAGAAAGGGACCACAGGTAGTCCAGAATGCTTGCCAAGGAGCAGGAGGAAGGCCCAGGCCCTTGCTCCTGACACTAAATGGAGAATCTCTTCCATTTAAAGGCATAGTATTTTCTGGTCGACTCCTTACGGGAAGCCTCAACAACGTTGAGGACCTCGTCGGAAAGACCCAAGGCCTGGAACTCTAGCCGCTCAGGAACCAGGCCATCAGGTGCAGGGATTGAGGGTCCAGATGGAATATCTTCCCCTGATTGACTGAGATTAGGTCCGGGCAGGCTGAAAGCCACCTCGGGAGCCTGGAGCTGAGACTGAGGAGATGTGGATACCAGAACTGGCGGGGCCAGTCTGGGGCTACCAGAATCACCTGCGCCTTGTCCCTCCTCGCCTTGAGAAGCACCTTGTGGATCAAGGGAAATGGGGGAAAGGCGTAGAAGAGGCCCGGGGTCCATGGCCTCGAGAAGGCATCCCCCTGCAGCGAGCCCTGCTGAGGGGGGCCGGCATGAAACAGTCTCAGCTTCGCATTCTCCCTTGAGGCAAACAGGTCCACCTGAGGCATGCCCCAGTGGGAGAACAGATCTTGTATCACCTCCTGCAGGAGAGATCACTCGTGGGACGCAGCTCCTATCCGGCTTAGGGCATCGGCCAGAATGTTGGAGGCTCCTGCCACATGGATGGCAAGGAGATCCACCTCCAGGCTGCGCACGAGGGACCAAATGTGGAGAGCTTCCCTGCACAGAGGCATGGAGCGCGTCCCGCCCTGGCGGTTTAGGTAGTACATGGTCGTGGGATTGTCTGTCTGGACCTGGACCACTTGACCCCGTACAAACGGAGCGATGTCGGTGAGGGCTAGACGAACCGCTCGAAGCTCCAGCAGGTTGATGTGGCATCCGAGGGGACCAGAGGCCGTGCGCTCTGTGCTCCCCCAGATGGGCCCCCAACCCATCAGAGAGGCATCGGTTGATAGAGAGACCGTCGACTCGGGGCGGACAAACGGGATGCCCTCCTGCAGATGAGCTGGAACGGTCCATCACTGGAGAGCGTTCCACACCTCCTGGGTCACTGTCACCAGCTGATCCAAAGGATCGGAGCACTGAGACCATTGGCTGGCCAGCCCCACTGTAGGGGACGCACGTGCCAATGGGTCCAACAGACCATGCTGGTGCAGGCCGCCATGAGGCCCAGGAGGCGCATGAAGTCCCGGGCAGGGCGCAATTGCCCAACCTGAAATGACTGGGCAAAGGAGGAAAGAACCTCGGCCCTGTCCGCCGGGAGCCGTGCTCTGGCTCGCAGAGAGTCGAGCTCTGCCCCAATGAATTGTATCATCTGCTTTGGCACGAGTTCCGACTTGGCTTCGTTGCTAAGAAGGCCAACTTGAGAGCAAACCTGGAGGGCCAGATCCCTGGACCACTCCACCTCCATTCTGGAGGAGGCCGCAATCAGCCAGTCATCCAGGAAGGGGTACACCTGGACCCTTCAGCGCTGCAGGAATGCTGTCACCACTGCCGTGCATTTGGTGAAGACCCTGGGAGCTAGAGAAAGGCTGAAGGGCATGGCCCGGAACTCGGAGAGGGATTCCTCTGCCCTGAAGCGGAGGAATCTCTGGTGAGACGGACGGATTGGGACATGAAAGAACGCGTCCTGGAGGTCCAGAGAACAGAACCACATGCCTCGTTCCAAGGATGGAATGATCTGAGCCAGAGTGACCATCCTGAAGGTTCGAGACCTTAGGAACCTGTTCAGGTCATGCAGGTCTAGAATGGGGCGCCAGCCCCCCTGTCCGTTTCAGGAGCAGGAAATACCTGGACACAAACCCCGGGCTTGGTGGAGGATCCGCCACCTTCCTGATCACCTCCTTTTCGAGGAGCAGGGCAATGTCTGCTCGACAAGCCGAAACGGAGGCTGCGGACCCCGTAGCCCCCCATGGGGCGACGGCTCAGAAGGGCGGGGCCTCCTCGAACTCCAGAGGCAGACCCTTTCCTACCACCTCCAACACCCAGCGGTCTGTGGTGATAGTGGACCAGGCAGAAAGGAAGTGGCGGAGCCGTCCCCCCACGGGGGCAACCCAAGGGGGAGCGACGAGGCTGGGGGCGACTCCCCTCAACCAGTCACTGGGCAGGCTTGGAGGAAGGACCATCCGAGGGACCTCCTGGGCCTTTCCCTTCCTGCTTCCTGTTGGAGGAAGCCGCAGGCTTGGCTTTGGAGTGCCAAGTGCGAGTCTGCTGGCCCTGATGCTGGTGTTGCTGGGCCTGACGTGCCGCAGGGGCAGAAGGTCGAAAGAACTTATGTTGCTGACGACGGCCCTTGTCCTTCTGAGCAGACGTGACAGAGTCCAGGGTAGCATTGGACTTTTCGATCCTCTGGAGGTGGCCTTCCACTCCAGGGCCGAACAGGTCGGTCCCCAAGAAGGGGACGTCTGCCAATTTGTACTGGGTATCCGCTGTGAAGGTGGATATCCTCAGCCAGGCTCTGCGGCGCATGGCCACTGCAGCCGCTACTGATTGGGCACAGGAGTCTCCAATGTCTAGAGCCATTTGGAGCAGCTGTTTCACCACTGCCCTTCCCTGATCCCGCACCTGCTTAACCGTAGTCTGCAGGTCAGCCGGGAGATGAGGGATCACCTCATCCAGGGAGCCCATGAGGGAGTGAAAGAAGTGCGCCATCAGTACGGCCGAGCTGGCCTGACGGAGGCCGAGGGAGGACGCAGCGTACACCTTGCGCCCGGCACAGTCCAGCTTTTTGGACTCCTTGTCGGGGGGCTTATCCACATCCCTAGCGTCCCCAGAGCGCCGGAAGACTATCGGTGACCAACCCCTCCGCAGAGGGGTGTTCTGAAAAACCGGACAAAGAGCCGGTAGGGACCGCATACTTCCTGGCCATCCTGGCCGATGGCGCAGGACAGGAAGCCGGCCGCTGCCAAAGCTCCAAGACTGGGCCAACAATGGCTTCAGCCACCGGAAAGGCCTCCGTGGGAGAATCCCCTCAGTCCAGTATCTCCGTGAGGGGATACTTGGCCTGCTTGGATACAGGCTCGAGCTGCATCCTGGTGGACTCCGAGATGAGCCGAAGCAGACCCATGAACGATGATGGCTCTCGTCCATCGACTGCCCCCCTTGAGGACTCCAGGCCAAGGGGCCTGGAAAACAGGGAGGAGTCGTCGTCAGACTCGGAGAAGTCTGCGAAGAGCTGCCTGGGGCCTGAGCCACCCTCCACCTGCTGAGGACAGTCGGGAGTGAGGGTGACTGACAACCGGTTGGGCAGACCCTGACCCGACCGAGAGTCCTTGGTCGGAGCACCCAATTTCGGTTGTGGAGGCGGAGGTTCCACCACAATCGGTGGGGCAGCTGGTTTCGGCTGAACAACCGGCCCAGGCTTGGGCACCTCGACCACCGCGAGGGGTTGTTTCGGCCTTTCGGGTGACAGCCACTTAATGGCCGGGGAAGGCGACAGCGTCGGCTTGTTCCCAGACAAAAGGAGCTGCTGCCACAGTAAGTCCTCGTAGTGTCGACACAAATTGCGCCGAAGTCTCTCCTCTTCCGAGGAGGAAGACGAGGACGAGCGGCACTGCCACTTACCTCGGTGCCGAGACCGAGACCGCCGATGTCAGCGGGATCGGCTGGACAGAGACAAGGTCCGCGACAGAGACCAAGACCCTCGGTGTTTCCGAGGGTGGGTCTGGGAGGGAGCAGGGGATACCCGCTCCTCCCTCGGCTCGGGAACCTTGACCGGGGACACCGGCACAGGAGGCACAGGCAAGTCCTCGGTTTCCACCGGGGGAACCGTGATGGGTTGTCTGCTTTCACTGTCGCAGTTCATCCGACAGGTCGAGAAAATCTCGACCGCTCGACGGGTGTTTTGGCCGGCTGACCTGACGGGACACCGTGAAGCCAGCAGCCTTAGCTGCACCCCACCAAGTCCCAGAGTGCCCACTGTCCGGGGAAGGTTACCTCTCTCGCTCCCACGAACGTCGACAGTGGGACTTACCCTTTGAGTCCTTCTTTTTTGACCGAGAAGAGTGTCCCGATGGCCCCTCTCCCTTCGTGGAGAGGGATTGGCAAAGCTCCTTAAAAGAAGCTGTGTAGGAGGATCCCAAAGACAGCGGATAAATGCCGCGACCAAGGAAGATGAGAATGTGGCCTGGGCCGCCTCCTCCTCGAGGGCGATCATCTGCTCTAGTTGCTCAGCCAAGCCAACCGCCACGGACACCACCCAACGGGCCTCCTTGGACTTCACTGGCGGGATAACGTTTCTCGGGGTGCCCACGTTGTAGCCGGGCAGTGCGGTCTTCAGGGACGTTGGCCGAGAAAGATCTACACAACTCGCAGGCCTGCGGGTCGTGGTCAAGGCCGAGGCAGTAGACGCACGTAGAGAGCGGATCCGTCCTGGACATCTTCTGCTCACATGGACACCGCTGAAAACCGGGAGTCGATTTGTCCATCGCAGCCGCGAGGGAAGAATTTGACCAAAGTCTTAAGAATTTTAAAATTATTTTCGGGTGAACCGAAGAGTTAGGATCCAGTCTATACGCAGAGCGTTAAGGAGGGAACCTGAGCTTCCAAGTGGTAAGGAAGATCTGGCGTCATGGGGCGGAGCCGAGAGTTTTACCACCCGGGTGGGTGGGAGAAGCCACCAGAATCAGGCAGATTTTTTTTTTTTAAAGAAACAGAACTATATCACTTTCCTTATAGTCAAAGGTCCTAGCTGTTTTATTTTTTTTCAAAGTGCAAGTTAAAGTAGCCGTAGTTAGGGAAGAAAATGGCTTCCAACTACAGCGAGCACACTGCAGACTACCTTAAGTAGTTGTGCAAGGAGAGAGGAGTCCTGCACAAGGGGAGAGCCACCAAGCAGAAGCTCATGGATGCCCTGATGGCAGCAGATGTCCACAGCATCGAGTCACAGACTGTGACTGTAATGACCAAACTTTAGGTGTGGAGGAGCCAGCAACCAGTACAGTGTCCAGATCCGGTGAGGAGGACAGCAGGGCCAGTGCAAGCCAAGGCCCACAGCAGCAGGGGTAAGTCACCAGCATTCTGGAGCCAGAAGCAATCAGGCTGCAGATTGAGTTGTGCAGAATGGAGCTGGAATTCCAGAGAGAGGCTGGGCGAGAAGCGGAGCGAAAGAAACGAGCTGCAGAGGAGAAGAGAGCGCAAGAACAGAAACAGGCTGAGTGAGAACAGCGAGCCGCAGAGGAGAAGAGGGAGCGAGAACAGCAAGAAGCTGAACGAGAACATCGAGAAGCAGAGCATGAACAGCCAGAGGTTAGTCCGTGAAGAGCATGAGTGCCTGTGAGGCAACATGAACTGGAGAAGCTATTACCCAATAAATACTGAGTCATTTTTCCTTCAGAGGATGTTACAATCATTTCAGTTTGTCAATTTGTCTATTATCATTCTTCTGTTTGTATTAGTTTCTGGCACAGTGTCAAAGGCCTTCCTGAAGGGCAGTGGACATGGCCTATCTGGACTTCAGCAAGGCCTTTGACACTGTGCCACATAAAAGACTATTACACAAACTGGGGAATATGGGTGTGGGCAGGACAGCAGTGTGGTGGGTAGGTAACTGGCTGGGTGGCAGGACACAGAGGTGGTGGTAAATGGCTGTCACTCCACAGAGGGAAGAGTGACCAGTGGGTACCACAGGGATCAGTGCTGGGACCGGTCCTATTCAACATCTTCATCAGTGACATGGCGCAGGACCTAGAAGGCAGAATTTCACTGTTCGCTGATGACACAAAGCTCTGTAACAGAGTAGACACACCAGAGGGTGTAGACAGAATGAGAAGGGACCTGCAGAAACTTGAAGAATGGTCAGGGTTTGGCAGTTGAAATTCAATGCAAAGAAGTGCAAGATAATGCATATGGGGCACAAAAACCCTGGCACAATATATCAGTTGGGGGTGAGGATATAGCATGCACCAAGCAGGAAAGGGATCTTGGGGTTGTCATCTCTGATGACCTCAAGGTAGGGAAACAGTGTGACAAGGCAGCAGGTAAAGCAAATAGGATGCTGGGATGTATAGGCAGGGCATCACCAACAGGAAAAGGGAGGTCATAATTCCGCTATACAAGACACTAGTGAGGCCCCACCTGAGTACAGTGTACGGTTCTGGAGACCATACCTACGTAAGGACATAGACAGGGTAGAGAAGGTTCAGAGGAGGGCAACAAAGATGGTGCATGGATTGCATCACAAGTCCTATGAAGACAGGTTGAAGGAACTGAACATGTACTCCCTGGAGGAGAGGAGGGAGAGGGATATGATAGAGACATACAAGTATCTTACAGGGAGGAACAGGGTGCAGGAAAACACTATTTTTAAGCGAAAAGATGTTCCAGGACTAGAGGGCATGGGATGAAGTTGGAGGGAGGACGATTCAGAGGAAACATGAGAAAGAATTTCTTCACAGAACGGGTGGTGGACAAGTGGAACACCCTGCCGAGGAAGTGGTGGGGGCTGAAACAATCACGGGATTTAAGAATGCATGGGATAGACATAAAGGAATTCTGGAGGTCAGGGGTAAGGGGAAATAGACTTCTAGGAAAACAAACTGAACTTACAAGCTCAAATGGGCAGACTAGGTGGGCCATAGGCCCTTATCTGCAGACACTGTCTATGTATCTATGTATCCAACTACCAGCACCAGAGCAGGTAAGTGGCTTGGATTTAACTGGAACTACAGGACTGGGTTACAAATTAAATTTCAAATTGATAGATGAATTTAAAGAGGGGGAGGACATGGATGCCTTTTTAAATTTCTTTGAAAAAGTTTGTATTCAGGCAAAGATTCCTAGAGGGTCCTGGAGCTTCCAGCTATCCCTGCTACTTAACGGGAATGCTCGGGATGCACTGAGTCAAATGGACAATGAGGACGGTAATGATTACAGCAAACTTAAAACTGCACTTTTAAAAAGGTTTGATTTAACTGCAGAAGCATACAGAGCTACATTCCATAAGCTCAGGAGAAGCCCTGACATGAGCTATGAGGAACTAGCCATGAAACAACGTCAGTGTTTAAAACGTGGGTGGGAAGGAATTGAAGCAAACTCTGTAGATAAAATTGAAAATGCTATATTGTCAGAACAGTTTTTTGGGGCATGCCCAGCAGAGCTGAAAACCTGGCTGGAGGACCGAGATCCCAAAACAGTTCAAGAGGCTGCTGAACTCTCGGACCGCTATGCCAAGAGCAGACCTGCTCTGACAGCGAATGGGGCAGGCGTGGCAGCACAGAAAGGGAAAAGTGTGCCTTCAGGGAAGCTAAAACCCTCACTGCTTCCACCGAAACCAGTTAGCCCCAGGTTTCAAAGAAAATATTTTTCTGAGAAAAGAAACGAATGTTGGGTTTGCAAAGAAACTGGGCATACTGCCAGAGAGTGTTCCAAAAGGATGAGCAATACGCAAAATGGGGCTAGGAAAGAAGTGGGTTGTTTGTGTGTCCTGGAAGCATGCCTGTGAACTTGAGGGAACACATGCACCCAGTCAGTGTGAATGGTATACAGACACAAGGGATAAAAGACACAGGGGCATCCCTGACATTGGTAAAAAGGTATCTGGTAGAGCCTGGTCAGCTTATACCCAATAAATTTGCAACTGTACAAGGCTTCACTGGGGAGGAGAAAACATTGCCACTCGCTAGTGTTCTCCTAGACTGGGGTGAAATGGAGGAACTGTGCAACAGGTGGCTGTAGCCAAAACTTTAGCAGTTAATGTCATCCTTGGCAACAATCTCAAACAGGGGATGGTGTGTGCAGTTACCCGTAGCCAAGCGGGAAGGGGAAATTGTAGTTCCCTGGACCCCATAGGAGCCACTGGGAGGCTGGTTCCCCAGCCTATGTCTCCTGATATAGAGACTAATGAAAAGGGGGTAGAAATTTCCCCAGTAGTAGTTAACCAAACAGCTACGGAGGGTTATTCCGAAGAAGGAAGGGTGACCCATTGTTAGAGGGTTAGAGATGACAGTGATCCTGACTGCCCTGAGGCTAGAGCCAGGGACCCTAGTTTAGAGACTGAAGGGGTCCTGTCCCATGCCTTGGGAATGTGTATGGAGTTTGCAGCTGCTCAGAAAAGTGACCCTAGTCTAGAAAAGCTGAATGCTTGGGCAGACTCTGACGGAGAACAGGGAGGTGACGGAAAACAAAGTTTATTGGGAAAATGGACTGATGTATACTCAGGATGCTAAGGCACAGGGAGGGGTGATAGGCAGGCAGCTTATTTCCCAGGGGTACCGTGAGCAGTTGCTCAAGATTGCACATGATATTCCCTTGTCGGGTCATCTGGGAATTGTACGCACTATGCAGCGGTTGGCCCAGAATTTCTATGGGCCCAACTTCACCCAGCAGGTAAAGGAGTATTGAGGGTCTTGTCACCAGTGCCAAGAAATAGGGAAGGTGGGTAAGAAAACCCAAGCCACCTTAATTCCATTGCCCATAGTGGAGGAGCCATTCCAGAGGGGGGGAATGGATATTGTGGGGCCTTTAAATACCCCCAGCTCCTCCGGGAAGAGGTTCATCCTGACTGTGGTGGATTATGCTACCCGGTATCCAGAGGCAGTCGCCCTATCCTCACTGAGGACAAAGTGGCAGATGCCTTACTTGGGATTTTCTCCCATGCTGGGTTTCCACAGGAGGTTATCACCAATCGAGGGGGTTCCTTCATGTCGGACCTGATGAAATGTTTGTGGGACAAGAGTGGGGTGGTGCAGAGGCACACAACACCTTATCACCCGCAAGCCAATGGGCTTGTGGAAAGATTTAACGGTACCCTCAAGTCAATGCTTCAAGCGTTGCTGAACAGCATGGGAGGGACTGGGAAAAATACCTCCCCCACCTGTTTGCACACAGGGAGGTACCCCGAGAGTCGACAGGATTTTCACCCCTCAAGCTCTTATGTGGACGCCGGTTACGTGAGCCCTTAGACTTGATCCAGGAGGACTGGGAAGGCAAGAACACCACCCAGGGAACTCCCATAGTGGATTATGTCCTTAGATTTAGGGAAAGGCTGAAGGAGCTTATGGGGACAGCCCAGAGCAACCTGGCAGCTGCCCAACAGAAACAAAAAGTGTGGTACAACCGTAGAGCCAGAGCTCGCTCATACACGGTGGGTCAGGAAGTCATGGTCCTTATCCCAGTCCGGAAAGACAAGCTGCAGGCTGAGTGGGCAGGACCGTACAAAGTAGTCAGAAAGGTAAATGACGTGAACTATATCATAGAGTTAGCTGACAGAAGACATACAGAAAGAATGTACTATGTCAACGCGATAAAGCTATATGCTAAAAGGGCTGACATGGTGTTTTCAGTGTGTAGTCCTGGGGAGGGGACGCACAAAGGAGACCCCCTTCTGGACTTGCTGGAAGAAATCAAGCGGGAGTCCTCTGTGGAGGCAGTTAAATTGTTACCCTAGCTGGCCCGGACAAGATCCAGGACATAAGGGAGGTTTTAGCAGACTTTGCCCCACTGTTTAGTGCCAAGCCTGGACTAACCCCCCTTGCGAAGCATGATGTGGAGACAGGGACACAGACACCCATATGGTGGACAGCATATCAGGTGTCAGAGGCTGTCCAAAAGGACATTAGGAGGGAGGTGGATGAAATGCTGGATTTAGGGGTAATCCAGAGATCCCACAACTCCTGGGCTTCACCCATAGTCCTTGTGCTCAAGCCTCTACTCATTTCTGTGTGGACTTAATGCAGTCACAAAGTCAGACGCCCACCCGATGCCCCGGACGGACGAACTCCTGGACAAGTTGGGAGGGGTGACATACCTTATGACTACTGATCTGACAAAGGGGTATTGGCAGGTAGAGTTAACTGACACAGCTAGGGAGAGGTCGGCCTTCATCACCTCCGATAGGCTTATTTGAATTTAAAGTAATGCCTTTTGGAATGAAGAACGACCTTGCCACTTTCCAAAGGTTGGTAAACCAGGTGTTAAATGGTGCTGAGGAGTATGCCGTGGCGTACCTGGATGACACTGCCATCTTTAGTGCCAGCTGGGAGGAACACCTGTCCCACCTTAGGGAAGTGCTGGGCAGGATAGGGCCGGGCTCACTGTCAAAGCTGAGAAATGCCAGGTGGCCATGGCTGAAGTGGCATACCTCAGGCATGTTGAAGGCTGGGGATAGCTCCGTCCCAACCAAGTAAAAATAAAGGTGATCAAGGCATGGCCCAGACCAGAGACACAGAAGCAGGTCAGGAGTTTTCTAGTTACAGCAAGGTACTATAGGAAATTTGTACCCAATTACAGTGCCCGGACTGCTCTCCTATCTGACCTGGTAAAGAAAAAGATACCTAAGAAAATTACCTGGGAACCAGCCTGTGAAAAAGCCTTTACCAGACTGAAGGAGGCACTGTGCAGTGCTCCTGTATTGACAAGTCCTTGTGACACTTGGACAGCTGGTTCTGACCACTGTATCATTTTTTGTAATATAAAAATGGGTTATGGACTGTCTCTCTTGAGAAATGCTGAAACAGCATGTGAGTATCTCTCTCACACACACACACACACACACACACACACACACACACACACACACAGGTTTTAGATACAAGGTGTTACCTGGAAGGCCCAAAGCTAATTACAGACTTTAAGTTAATTATAGCTGTAGTTGCTAAGAGGGAAAATCATAAACTTGGATAACACTTAGAGGAAGAAGAAGAGCAGGTTGTGACGTTTTAGTGCGAAGTCATAAAAGACACTTTCATGTCCTGGAAGGGGGAAGCTTATCATAAGGTCAAAGAGAGTCATTTGAAGAACATGAGTTATGCTGAGGTTGCAGAATTTAATACTTGGAAAAGACATCCTGTTTTTATATACATTTTTTTTTATATATTCAGACAGGGAGGAGCTAGGTGACCTCCTGCAACGAGGTGGGCAAAGTCAGCTGTCAGCAAATATTCCGTTTTACTTCAGAGACACTTCCATCTAGACTCTGACAAAGAAACATCTGTGAGCACTTTAAGCAGATATTTAGAGAGAGAGAGACAAATCTAAGTACTGCAGTAGGAATTGCACTGTTAAAACCTGTTTTATTTAAGATATTTATATGTCTTGTGATATAATAGTTCTGTATTCTATGTGTTACATATTTTTTTATCTATTTTAGTAAAACTCTATTTTAAGAGCTTACTTGGTCTGTCTTTGATTTCTTTCCTTTTACAAGTGGAGTATACATGGTTAAAGCAAACACTGTACATAAGCTTGAATAGTGATACCAAACCGGAAAAAGGTAAGCATTTTAAATCTGAGGTCTTTTATTACAGTTTTTAAGGGTTCTTGTCTGTATACCTGGTTAGGTGCCCATAGGCAAAGATATCTGGCCCCCCGAAGACAGAATTATCCGAGTCTGTACATTGGGTACACTAACAAGAGGTTCACAGTTTGAATCCCTCCAAGACTTGAGACCAAAGGTTGATTCGAATCCACAAAAACAGACAAGAGGGTTACCTTGTTCTGTTAACTGTTCACAAGACTGCGCTCTCGGAGATTGGCACTTTGGGAGTAGAGGGCTGACCTGGTGAATGGGTTTGTGACAGTCCTGACTATACAGACCCTTTATAGTCCAGACTGATGCCTCAGACGTGGGTAGTGGGGCAGTACTGAGTCAGACTTCCAACCAAGGGAAAGATCACCCCATAGTGTACCTGAGTAAAAAGTTACTTCCCATGGAGCAGGCACACTCCCCTGTGGAAAAAAAAAGAGTGTCTTGCCATAGTGTGGGCCCTAAAGAAGTTAGAGCCATACTTATATAGGCAGCATTTTGAGGTACAAACTGACTACAACCCACTGGTTTGGCTGACACAAGTGGGAAAAACTAATGGTAGACTATTAAGATGGAGTCTTGCTTTGCAAGGGTATTACATGACGATCTTACATAGGGCTGGAGCGACCTATCAGTACGCAGATGGCTTGTCACGTCTATATGAGGAGTGAACTGACTTGTGGAGCTCATCCCATGCAGGGAATAGAGACCCCAAATTCAGTCTAGGTGGGGAAAACTGTGACGCTTGGCCAGCTGGTTATGATTATTGTATGATATTGGTAGTATAAATAAATGGTCAGTGTATGAAATGTCAGTCTGAGAGATCTGGCCCTTTTAAATTACAAGGCGTCAGCAGCTGAAATCACAGGATGTATTACACTGACCAGGAGATCTCTGTAATGTAATTAACTTCCTTGAGAAATTGCATTTTATGGCCTTTTTATGACCTCATGCTTTTGAAGTAGGAAACTAAATATACATTTTATTACATCAGGAAAGGATGTCTTTTAGGTGATTCCTGTTGGCTATCTCACACCTGGGTGACGGACTGCAGAGCTGTAAACCTCAAAGGAACTGGTTGATCAAAGACTCATAATTTGGGAAATGGGTTTTTGCTGATGTCACATTATTAACATACCTCCTGGTAGGAAATCATTTTTTGTAATTTTATATTCTAAAAGGAGGAGCTAGATGACTCACAGAAGGGGTGTGGAGACACAGAGTTTAAACTGATACTTGTATCTGAAATGTATGTCATATCTTTTTGGGCTCTTAAGAAACAAAGATCTCTCTAATTTAAAGACACTTACAAAGGTAATACATTAGATACAAAAGATCTAAATGTATTGTGGTAGGAGTTTGTTCTGTAGTTTTTTTTTTTGCTTTATGTGATTTTGATGCTCTTTGATATTTGTTCTGTATTTTATCTTACTGTTTTTATCCATTTTTAGTAAACATTTTCTTAAGATACTGCCTGGTCTCCTCGATCATTTTTTTGCATGTTATTGCTGAACAGATATTAAGTCTGACAACTGTTCAAGGGCTCGATGGTGTTACTAAGCTTGGTAAAAGGTAAGAATACACCTAAGGTCTCTTATAGAGTTTTAAGGGTTCATTTTGGATACCTGGTTAGGTGCCCTTAGCCCAAAGATATATTACATCCCCCCCGAAGAGATTATTATCTGAGCCTGTACATTTGGGTACACTAGCATAAGGTTCACAGTTTGAATCCCCCCAGAACTTGAGACTAAAGGTGATTCGGACCCAAAAGCAGACAGGAGGGTTACCCTGTCTGTTACCTGTTCACATTATTGCGCTCTGAGGTTGGCACTGTGGGAGCAGAGGGCCTGACCTGCGGAGTGCATTTGTGACACAAAGCATGCCCCAGTTTCTTTCTGGAGGACGTAACATATAACATCTCCATCTGTTTGATCTTGTCAATGTCCATGCGTATGTAGAAGACCATGATCATATCATCTCTCAACCTTCTTTTTTCCAAGGTAAACATTTTATTTATTTATTTTATTTAGTTTTTGTTGACCAGGTAAGTGCACTAGACAAATCCTGCCTATTTTCAGGCACGACCCGGGGGAGGGGGATACAGATGAATACCAACGGACCTTGAACCAGATTAAGCTGTTGGTGGTATTTTTTTAGTGAAATGAGGGAAATTTGGCCAGGACACTGGGGAAATTCCCCTACTCTTTTCGATACATGCCATGAGATCTTTAACATCCACCTGAACTACCACCAATCCAGGCAGATGGGACCTCAGTTTAACGTCTCATCCGAAAGACGGTGCCAAGGGCCACCAGCTTCTTCTCATGGATTTTGTCCCCCCCCCTTTCCTGATCATTGTTGGGGTCCCTGAATGTCCCCTCTCTTAAATGTATCAATGTCCTCTTTGTATTAAAGTGGAATATTTATAAACAATGCCCACTGTAGTTTGAAAGTGCATGAAAAGCTTGTTTAAAATGGTTGTGTAACGCTACAAGCAATCTGGTGATACTGATGATGAAGTCTGCCCTATACTGATACTGCACTGCTGATATCACTGATGATCAAGCTACGGCTAGCCCTACTGTAGTCAAGCACAGTCAGTGACATCACATAGTTCTAAAAATGGTAGCAAGGCAGTATCAGTATGGGTCATACTTAATCATGGATATATCTGGAGTGCTGCTAGCTACAGAGGAAACATGTACTTCATTTAAGAGAGTTTTTCATTGCCTTTCAAACTATGATGGGCAGTTCATGAATGATCCACTTCAAAGAGCCCAGAAGTGTATCCAGTATTACAGGGTTGGGCCCAGGCCTTTAAAGTGACAGAATTACATCCCTTTTTCTGCTTTTCACTCCTTTGATATGCCCTAGCATTCTACAATACTTTTTGACATGACCCCGATACAGCTAGACAAGCCCCCCATGGTGTGCAGTCCCTATCTCTGATTTTCCTCCCTAAGTGCAGCACCTTGCATTTGACTACATTAGAGTTCCATGGAACTGACCAATCACTCAGCTTGTACAGATCTTCCTAAAGTTTCTCCCTGTCCTTAAAATGAGTCCACCTCCCTGGCTCGTTTGGTGTTGTCAGTCAAGTTAAGCATCTTGCAGGAAACTCCAGCTTCCAGATCACTGATGAAAACGTTGAATTGCAGTGGCCATAGCACTGATACCCAAGAGACACTGCTGAGTATCCCCTATCCTCACAGAACCAAACTTGATGGCTTGCCGATCACCCACTGCTGTTCTGGTCCTGCTTCCCACTCTGTTTCTGCCTATGCCCTGGTACAGAATGGTGAGCCTGTGTCCTCCCGCTCACCCGATTCAGCAACAGCCTGTAAATTCTGCTCCCACAGTAGCCCCAGTACATGACATGCTCTGCCCCCAGACAGCCACAGGATGAGATTAAAGGTGCCACTCTAACTCACAAAGTTCAGTTTCTCAGGTCCAGCACTACACTCTGCTCCCACAGTGGCCACAGCACAAAACATTCTCTGAACCCAGGCTGTCCCTAGCATGAGATTTCAGAGACTGCATGCAAAGCCCAGCCGCTCGGGTTTGGTAGTACATTCTGCTTCTGCAGTTGACACAACACTTAAAGCATAGGTGGCATGCTTTCCGCCCGTTGGCGCAGTGGTTGGATTTCGCTTGCAACGCCGGTGACCCGCATTTGGGAGCTGACTCCGAGTAGCTGGAAGTCAGCTGGGGGAGAAGGCCTGAGCATCCCAGGGACTGCTTGCCTTCTCCATGGGGGAGGGAAGGAGGGAGGGACAAGATCTGCGGCTTGTCTGACCCCGAGTGGAGGCCCGAGCTACAGCAAGCTGGTAGGACAGACCAATGGGGAGCTGTGTGGTGGACGTCGGGTTGTGATGCCTTGACGTCAGGGCGCACACCACACAGCAAGAGAAAGCCGGAAAAAAAGGCACGAACAGAGCGCGGGCAGACAAAGCTCTGGTGCCAGCCCTAATTGTGATGGCCTGCCTGACCACCGGGGGACCCGATGAAACTCGAAGATGTTGGGGCGCTGGGCCCCACCCTGTACCCACCTTGGGGGTATAGCCAAGGCTCCATGGGGGAACCTCCGGGATCTTAGGTAGGCCAGTCATTTGGGGGGCACTTAGGAAATCTCCCGAAGAAGCACAGCTCCGGGGTGAGGGAAGGAAGAGAAAAGTAGAAAGTAAAAAAAATACCTGGTATGCTTTGCCCCAAGCCAGCCCCAGTGTAGGATCAGGAAGAATGTTGGCAGTTGCATGGTTAAGGTCAAATAAAAATAATCACTTTTATACATTGTCTTCACTTTATTGAGGTCCCCCCGGACTCTTTTATTTTAATTTTTCCTTTGTTCACCAACCTAAGACCTAACAATCAGGGTTTTCTTTTTTTCTAAATACATTCGCTTTTACATGTGGGGATTGGCAGCAGAGCTGTTAAAGGAGAATTGTTATAAAGGCAACTTACTGTATTTTAGCAATGTCACAGCTGCTTGTCTATTTTGTAAATCTCATGATTGTTGGCTATGGCACTGTATGGAAGTGAGTAAGGGAAGGATCTACCTCACAGGCAGCCAACTGTCAAAAATTAAAGTGTTGTATTAATGTAACTGAACTGAAATTGTGCCGGGCATGCCGGAGTGGCTCACAAAAGTTGACTGTTACCATTCTTAATAGTGGCTGCTTCCAAGGAGCAGGGATGGGAAGGAAGAAGATGGAGTTGCCTAGTTGTTCTAGCTGAACAACCAGATAATCTCCCTCAGAATCCATATATCCATGCGAGACAGCCATTACTGTTTGCAGCTGCTCTGTGATGGAAAGAGAACTAGGAGATTTTTTTGAGGTGGTAGTCAACACTTTTCCTGAAACTGGGCCTACAATGCACCAAAATGCACTATTTTACACCTACATTTTCAAACTTTCCTGTGGGGCATGCCCCCAGCCCCCCTAGAAAGGTTTGTTTTTTGTAGCCAAGTGCTTCGTACCCTTCTGTCAATTCCTGGATCTGCCATTGCAGGGTGCTGCTTATCACCCTTCCATGGAATGCAGGCAGGGTATTAGGCCAATGACATCCAACAAAGGTAGCATTCTCTAAAGCAGGATACACTGGAGGAATTATAATGGAAGGTGTACAAGGAACCTTCGAAAATTTCTTAAGATTCCTTTCAGTGGAATCTTCCTCCTCCACAGCAAAAGCCCATAGCAGACTGCACCTGCTGCAACATGGCTTGGAAAAAGGGATCCTAGGGGGGGAGGCCTGGATGTGTAAACCACTGAGTCCTCACTGCAGGATGAGAGAGCAGAGCTGGAGGACAGCTGCCCTTCTTTCAACTGCCCCTCACCCTCATATTCCCCCTCTAAATCTCCCTCAAGATCCAGGAGGTCAGGATTATATTCAACCTCGTCATCGTTGTAAAAAAGACAGGTGCCACAGAGGGAACCGGTGACACCAGCAGTGGCTGAGGAGGAATAATCTGTGGAGTGACTGAAGAAGCTGTCAATAAAGGTCTTTGTATAGGTCGTCCTGCTGAAAGCATAGCTACTGTATGCAGCAGAAATGGCAGCAGCCATCAGAGTATATTTGAAAACAACACCAGCACAGCCTGGCAATCGATGGTGCCCTGAAAAGGTTTCAAGGCTACCTGTGTCGATGGGCCAGAGCCTGGCAGTCATGAAATGCTGTCCATAGTAGGTACTGCAGTGGCTGAGCCAAGCCCCAACCTTATTGTTTCAATGATGGTCAGGGGGGCTTTTGTCGATGCTGCTGGAGAGGGCATTGATGAGGATGTACCTGTTTTCAAAGGCAACCTGGACCTTGCTGGCGAAGCAGCCTTGTCTTTATGCTTATGGCCAGATGACAAGGAGGCCTGCGACAATGACCATTCCTTATCTTTTAACTTTTATGACTATTTCTCGGTCAATGATGAGGGGGAAGCAGGTCTGAGACCCATAGCCTTTTCCATGGCTTTCAATGCTTTTTGAGTGAGAACGTTTTCTAAGGCCTTCCGATGGCATCACCCTGTAGCCTGGTTGAAACTCTGGCAAATCTCACAGTCCGTTACATTGTGAGATAGGCCCAAATAGCACACACAAATAGTGCGAGTGTTGAAAATCTTGTACCTGCAGGTACAATAATGGAACAAAGGCTCTTTGTACTTTGGTGGCATACAGAAATCACAACTGGAATATATGAAAAGAAAAATAACAACAGCAATGGCTGCTGCAACATTATTTCTCTTCAGCAAATCTGCCCAGAGACCAACAGCAGGATGAGAAGTGTTGGAGCCACCCATGCTACATGTCACTGTGGGCAGCCCCTGGCTAGCAAAACATCTGAGTGGTCCTGACTCTGACTACTTATGGTTCCAAAGGTGTGGCCCAGTGGAAGAGATATCCTCAATTAAGATATACAACATCCTAGCTGTGTTTAATAATATTAAGAGGGAGGATCAAAACATTCATGCCATTTCCCTTGTTAATAAAATACATACTTTTTCAGATCAAACAACTGAATCAAATTATAGTATATGGTTATCTTACCTCTTGGTGTGAATGGACTTCCATCCTAACTAAAAAGCTGTTGTACCACTGTTCAAAGACTACTGAACGCTCTTATATTCTTCTGTGGTACAGCAGCTTTTTAAATGAGAATGGAAACTCATGCCACCTGCTGCTTTACTTCTGTCTCTCACACACACACACAAACACACACACACACACACACACACACACACACACACACACACACACACACACACACACACACACACTCTCTCTCCTTCTCTCCCTCTCTCTCTATACTAACACAACGTTTTCTGTTGTGTCATCATTTTGAAAACAGAAACCTAATGCTCACCTGGGTAGGTTTTCAGCAGCTGGGTGAGCGTGGGATTCTGTTTTGTTCAGATAATATTTTTAAATTTGAGTTCATCACATGAAACAGGACATCACAATACAAAGGACAGATAACTTGGTATGCATACAAGATATAAAAAAAGACACATTATACAGCAAATACTAAAACTGAAACAAAAAACATTACAGAATACAATAATCAGCAGTACATTCTACTTCTGTAGTGAAGCATCACATAATACAGTTTCAAAGAATGTGGGACAACATGGTGTACATGGTGTAAAATTATGCAGATCTCTCAGACCACCCCTTCTTGTAGGACTAGGGCCTCAGTAGCAGACAGAGACCAATAAACTTATCCCATCTTTTAAGAAGCAGTTCTTCCCAGCCCCTAAACACATATGTCAATCTTTCTAGAGCTATGGCCTGAGGCACAAGGTTCTTCCATTGTGGCATCAATGGGGTGACAGCCTTTTTATTTATTTTTTTTATTTAGTTGTTTAACCAGGTATAGCACACTAAGCTGAAAGCTTTTTTACAGGAGCGACCTGGGAGCACAAGGAGGTTAAGTGACTTGCTCAAGGTCACACAGTATGCAAGTGGAAGCTGAGGGATTTAAACCCAGGTCTGGTCTGCTGGATGTCACCAAATTTGCAGCTCAGAGCCTTAGACCACTGTGCTATACTGCCTCCCAATTTTTTGTCTGTTAAGTAATAAAAATTAAACCCAAGATTTCCTTGGAAGAAAAAAAAGCAGCATTCTTTCCTTTTATGTTTGAAACCACATACTATAAAAATAACCCAGGGGAACCATGCACAATTCAGCCTTGATTCCATCTCGGGGTTCTGATGATATCAGAGCCTTCTTGAGCTTTGCTCTTGCGGTCCAGATGATGTCATCAGAACCCCTCGATAGAAATACAGCCTTTTGTGCAAGGCTGCCTATGAATTAGCCTCTCTATTGTACATATCTGCATTTCCTGGAAACACTTGCTTACATACCATCTGCCCCTTATATTGGGCAGTAACTCAATAGAAAGTCACTATTTTCCACAAAAGAAAAATTAAGATTTTCTTAGCCCAAGAAGCAAGGATTCCAAATAAAGTTTAGTAACGTTTAGAATACTGCAGGAGCATCTCATGGTAGCCGAGGATCGTATGTGAAGATAAAACCCTTTCAGACTGAACAATCTACGGAGGGGTAAAGGGAAGGGAGAGAGGGAGGAGGCATTGGTAAGAGTCCTGTTCAGACAGGCATGGTACTACCACCAATCCAGGAACTGTCACCATACCACACTGCATGGATATACTTTTAAATATATCACTATACTTTTAAATTATATCTAGAAGAAAGTTCATCACACAGAGAAATTTCTTCTTCTGTAAGTTCCATGTTGTCACTGGGGAATTAATTTACTGCTAGGAAAATGTGAAGTTAACCAATAGGGGCCTGCCTTCATGCATATTCATGAGCTCCAAAGCTGTGACATCATCTATGGAACACTGTGGAGTGAGTGTTCCACTGGCAGTCAGGACTGGAACTCGCCTACATTTTCTCATCAGTTCTTTAGTGTTGGTAGAGGAACACGCGTTTGGCTCTGATACTTAATAAATTCTTTGCAATGAGGTTTTCTTAAAATAACTTTATAAAAACGTTTCCATTTTTTTGATTTTTCGTTCATGTTCAGACCCAAGAAGTAACATTCAGGCAACTTCCATACCCCTAACCAATTTGCAAAGCATTACAATCGCACAGCAAAAACTGCAACAATCTTCATTTAATGTTCAGTAATCCACATTTTCCTTGCTAAGCCTGCAAAAGAGTGGAAAACAATAAATAAATAAGCGTACCCTAGTTTTGTGTAACTCTTACCTGACTTCCAAACTGTGTTCCAGCATACAAAAAACGTTGTATATAGTAGAAGATGAGCCAAGCCAAGGAGATGATCATCATAGTGATGAATGCAATTGTTACAAACACCACCGACTGTCCACTGATGAACTCCTGAACATGCCGTGTACCAACGGTTATAAACATCTTTACCGGAATCCCTCTTCGTACAAGCTCAAAAATCTCCATTCCTTTTGGATGGCCAACCATGATTACAACTGTGCTTCCAGTCCCTAGAAAATGTTTAAAAAGAGCAGATGCAAGTTATTGCACACATTGCAGTTCTACTTATTCCACAATCTAAAATACCTACCACTAACAACCTTTACCAATCGTTTCAGGTTGGGTGCTTGCACGCTGCCTGGGACTTCTGGCGTCTATGGATAATAGTGGCATTTACTAGTGTGGTCCTTTGGGCCCACTGCAGGAGGCTTCCCATGCAATGGGAGTTGGGCCAGCAGTGGTCCCAATGCCTAGGTCATCTAGATCAGCTGCTCATGGAAATAGTGGATGCACCTCTGACAGTTCTGTTTAACAGCTCACTGGAAACAGAAGTGGTTCCAAAAGACTGGAGGAGGATAGATGTAGCGCCACTACACAAAAGTGGTAGCAAGGAGGAGGCTGGAAATTAAAGGCCAGTCAGCCCGACATATGTGGTGGGAAAGTTAACGGAATCACTGCTGAAGGAAAGGATTGTGGAATATCTTGAATCCGGTGAGTTACAGGACCTGAGGCAGCATGGATTCACAGAGGAGAGGTAATATCATATGAATCTGATAGATTTCTTTGACTGGGTGACCAAGGAACTAGAGCAGGGTGGAGCAGTGGACGTGGCCTACCTAGATCACTGATAAGGAAATAGGGCCACTGACTTTCAGTTTCCAAAAATGCCCAATCCCAACTGTAAATAGGAATCTGTTGTACGCCCATTCTCCCAGTTCTTTTTCAGTACAGTTGTTTGCACTTGCTGTACAAACAGCCAAGTTGTGAAAAGAAGTTACTACAATTTGGTATTAATTACTGCAATAAATTGCAGGAGTTACCACTTTCATGGGAAAATCCGTGGACCAAATCATATCATCGGGATGGAGTTTACTTGTGGTCCAATATGTGACCTCCCCAAATGTTTTACAGTTATCAGTGTAAAAAACAACTATGTTATGCAAACCAAGTACTGTTAAGCCCATACAAGTCTTGTTATCAGAACAACCATACCAGAGTCCCCCCCCCCAAATCCCAATGCCTTTCTATGTACTCTGTTACTTTGCCCATGAAATATAGAGAATGAGTAACAGGAGTGGGATAATAACTAAATGCAATCCCACTTGTGAGGATAAGACCCAAAGCTGAATAGCAAAAGATATCATAGTGCAAAGTACAGCGCTGAAAACTGGGAGGGCCCGACTGCCTATGAATTGATCCTACACATAACTGGAATTACTGGTAAGGAAATATAATTCCCCTTTGTGTGTCGGCTCCAATAGGTAGTCAGATGGCAAGTGCCCAAATAAACAGTCCCTAACCAGCAGTCCCTAAATGGTAGGGTCAGTGTTAGATAACTAAAGTCAGAACTTGCCTGCCAAAAGCAACATCAGCAAGCTGAATACATCAAGGTGGTAATGCCTGGAAAATGTGTGAATGAAGGCCCATGTAGCCGCCCTACAAATGTCTTCAAAAGATGCTGAAGCGTGCGCACACATGAGGCAGCCATAGCCCTTGTGGAATGAGCTCTGATCCCAGATGGAGCAGGCAGACTCTGGGAAGAGTAATCCAGTCTGACAGCAGCACACAGCGCTTTGGCTTAGACTGGGGTGGACCCCTTCTTCCCTAGCCCAAGGATAACAAAGAGTCTGTCTGTACTGTGGAATGGCTTTGTGCAACTGAGGTAAATTGTGAGGACTTTCCAAATATCTAGGAAACATAGATACATAGACAGTGTTGGCAGATAAGGGCCTATGGCCCACCCAGTCTGCCCATTTGAGCTTGTAAGTTCAGTTTATGTTTTCCTAGAAGTCTGTTGCCCCTTACCCCTGACCTCCAGAATTCCTTTATGTCTATCCCATGCATTCTTTCTATCCCATGCATTCTTAGATCCCGTGATTGTTTCAGCCCCCACCACTTCCTCTGGCAGAGTGTTCCACTTGTCCACCATCCGTTCTGTGAAGAAATTCTTCCTCACGTTTCCTCTGAATCGTCCTCCCTCCAACTTCATCCCATGCCCTCTAGTCCTGGAACATCTTTTTCACTTAAAAATAGAGTATTCCTGCACCGTGTTCCTCCCTGTAAGATACTTGTATGTCTCTATCATATCCCCTCTCTCCCTCCTCTCCTCCAGGGAGTACATATTCAGTTCCTTCAACCTGTCCTCATAGGACTTGTGATGCAATCCATGTACCATCTTTGTTGCCCTCCTCTGAACCTTCTCTACCTTGTCTATGTCCTTACGTAGGTAAGGTCTCCAGAACTGTACTCTGTACTCCAGGTGGGGCCTCACTAGTGTCTTGTATAGTGGAATTATGACCTCCCTTTTCCTGCTGGTGATGCCCCTGCCCATGCATCCCAGCATCCTATTGCTTTACCTGCTGCCTTGTCACACTGTGCCTACCTTGAGGTCATCAGGAGATAAACCTCAAGATCCCTTTCATGCTTGGTGCATGCTATATCCTCACCCCCAACTGATACATTGTGCCAGAGTTTTTGTGCCCCATATGCATTATACTGCACTTCTTTGCATTGAATTTCAACTGCCAAACCCTTGACCATTCTTCAAGTTTCTGCAGGTCCTTCTCATTCTGTCTACACCCTCTTGTGTGTCTACTCTGTTACAGAGCTTTGTGTCATCAGCGAACAGTGAAATTCTGCCTTCTAGGTCCTACAGAATGTCACTGATGAAGATGCTGAATAGGACCGGGTCCCAGCACTGGATCCCTCAGACCTACTGGTCACTCTTCCTCTGTGGAGTGACAGCCATTTACCACCACCCTCTGTGTCCTGCCGCCCAGCCAGTTACCTACCCACCACACTACTGTCCTGCCCACACCCATATTCCCCAGTTTGTGTAATAGTCTTCTATGTGGCACAGTGTCAAAGGCCTTGCTGAAGTCCAGATAGGCCATGTCCACTGCCCTCCCCTGATCCACCTCCCTAGTCACCCAGTCAAAAAATTCAACGAGGTTGGTCTGACATGACCCCCCCCCCTCGGTGAAACCATGCTGCCTTGGGTCCTGTAGTCCATTGACAATCAGATGTTCCACCAATCTCTCCTTCAGTAGTGCTTCCATGATCTTCCCCACTACCGAGGTGAGGCCGACTGGTCTATAGTTCCCCGCTTCCTCTTTGTTCCCACTTTTGTAAAAGGGGACTACATCTGCTGTCCTCCAATCTTTGGGTACCTCCCTGTTTCCAGTGATCGGCAAACAGGATAGCCAGAGGTTCAGCCACCACCTCTCTTAGTTCTTAGGACCCTGGGTGCACCCATCTGGCCCCATTGCTTTATCAACTCTTATCACTTCCAGTTCCTTCAGGACCTTTCTCGTAAAGGGACTTATGTCCATTTCTGCACCATTCTCACCCTTGTACTCCCTTCAGCCCATTACCCTCCTCTTCTCAGTAAAGACCGAGCAGAAATACCTGTTCAGTATGTCAGCTTTACTCTTGTTATCCTCCATGCGGCCCCATCCTCCCCTTCAGTCTCATCATCCCTCCCTTTGCCTTTCTTTTTCACTTATGTACCTGTAAAAGGTTTTGTCCCCTCTACCACTGATTTTTGCAATGTGTTCTTCTGTCTGAGCTTTGGCTTCCCTTACTGACCTCCCTGCCTCCTTTTGCTTCTCCTGGTACTTTCTCTATCCCCTTCTGCCTGTCTTTTGTATTGCCTGAATGCAATCTTTTGGCTTTCACTTTCTTTGCTACCTATTTGGAAAACCATAATGGTCTCCTCTTCCTTTTCCTCTTGCTAATCTGCTTAATGCATAATTCTGTTGCTCTTGTAATCCCCATTTCAAATACTGCCCACTGTTCCTCAACCCCTGATTCCTGCTCCATTCCCCTTAATGCCTCTTTCAAGTATCTCCCCATTTTCCCAAAGTCTGCCCCCCTAAAATCCAGGATACGTGTTTTTGTGTGGTTTGGTTCTGCTCTTTCTGTGATTTCAAACCACAATGACTGGTGGTCACTGTTCTCCAGGTGCTCCCCCACTGTTACCCCATCACACTGTCCCTGTTTGTGAGCACAAGGTCCAGTATTGCCTTCTGCCGAGTTGGTTCCATGACCAGTTGCTTGAGAAAGGCACCCTGAAAGGAGTCCAGGATAAATCTGCTCCTAGTTGATGCTGCTACTGGGATGCTCCAGTCCACGTCTGGAATATTGAAGTCTCCAACCAGTACTACCTCACCCTTGTCTGCCATCCTTTGGATGGCTAGCATCAGCTCCCTATCTGTTTCTTCTTCCTGGGCTGGTGGTCTATAGACCACACCTGTGCGGATGGCTGGCCCCATTTTCCTTTCCAGCTTAACCCACAGTATCTCTCCCCCATTTTATTCCTCCTGGATCTCTGTGGCCCTTATGTCATTTTTCACATACAGTGCCACTCCTCCTCCCTTCCTATCTGCCCTGTCTCTTCTGAATATGTTGTGGCCAGTATGGCCATCTCCCAGTCGTGGTTATCATTACACCAGGTTTCAGTGATGGCCACAATGTCCGGGTCTGACTGCACCATGACAGCCTCCAGATCTTCCATCTTGTTGCTAAGGCTCCTGGCATTGGCGCACATGGCTTTCCATGATTTGATCTCCCTAGACTGTTTCGCTGTTCTACTCCAGCCGCTTCCTTGGTTGTCCTTTATCTCTGGTTCTCTTTGCTGTCTGCCTTTCTACTGAATTTTGCCCCTTTTCTGCCTATCCACCTCTTGGGCGCTAATCTCCATCTATTGCACACTGCTTTGTAGAGATAGCCACTCCTCCGGTTCACTGGTTCCACTGCTAGCTGTGGAGGGTGAGCAAGTAGGTACCCTCCTTGCTGGCCTGCCCAACGTAACTGTTCCTCCTTTGGCATTCTTAGGGTGCGGGAAGGGGGGAGGCAACACTTCTTCCTGATGTCTGTGGAAGGAGGAGACCACTTTAGACAGGAAGATGTGTCCCATTCTGAGGTTACTTTGTCCTTGTAAAAAACGTACAGTTCCCTGAACAATGGAGCTTGAAATTCCCTAATCCTCCTGACTGAGCAAAGAGCCATGAGGAAAAGAATTCCTGCATATGCTCCTGGTAGAGTAGCAGTGCACTGCAAATATCTAGTGTGTGAAGAATTTACTCTGCCTCTGAAGCGTGCAGCTTTGGAAAGAAGGTTGGCAGAAAGAGTGCCCGATTAAAGTGAAACTCAGAAACTTCTTTAGGATGGAACTTCACACAGGGACACAGCACAAAACTGTCCTTGTAGAAAACCAAATATGGAGACTCCACAGACAGTGCCTGAAGCTCATGCACTCTTCTGGCTAAGATGATGGTGACCACAAATCGTGGTCTTCTAGGACAGATGTGACACATCGCAAGTGTCCATAGACTTGAATGGTTTAACTTTAGCCATGACAGCACCAGCGGTAAGTTCCATGATGGAGGTGATTTGTGTACTGGAGTGGACAGGTGGCCCAGCCCTTCGAATAAACAGCCAACCACTTTGTCCTGCACCACTGTCAGCATCCCTGCCTTAGCATGGTATGCTGAAATGGTGGTGAGACTTACCTTCAGGGACATAACCAAGGTTGCAAAAGGGACCAAAGGTAATCACAAAAGTGGGCTATGGGACAGGTGAGAGAATTTACTCTTACCTATTGCACCAGTGTGTGAACCTTGTCCACTCTTAAGTGTACATCATGCAAATCAATTATTTCTGAGAAGCCTCCAACACTTGAAGGACATTTTTAGAAAGCACCAGAGCCTTTAACTCTAGCCGCTCAGGAACCAGGTGGTCAAGTGCAGGGATTGTAGTTCCAGATGCCTGATCTTGCATTCAGATCTCATCAGAAGGTTTGGTCAGAATGGATGCAGCCACGGAGGACTGCTACAGGGACTGAAAAAATCCTGGTGCCAGAGCTGATGCAGCTAGTCCAGAGCTATCAGGATCAGTGATGCCCTGTCCCTCTATGCCTTTGGAACCACCTTGTGAACAAAGGGAAAAGAGATACAGGAGGTCCTGGGCCCAGGACTGAGAAAACCCATCCCTTACTTGAGTGTCCCGGATGGGGAATAGGCACAGAACTGTTTAACCTTCCTGTTTTTCCAGAAGGTTAACAGGTCCACCAATGGTGCTCCCACTGAGCAATCACACTGGACACCACCTCCTGATGCAGGGAACACTGGTATGACGTCTCCCCCACACGACTGAGAGCATCTACTAACTGGTTGTCATCTCCTACAACATGGACTGCAACTAGATCTGCTTGTGGGTTCAAACCAAGGACCAAGTCTGGAGTACCTCCTGATATAGCTGAAGAAAGTGTGCGACACCCCTGTTTGTCCAGGTTAAATATGACAGTCTTGTCCATGCTGCCCAGCACACTTGGCCCTTGATCAACGAGGCACCAGGCAAACTCCATCAGTGCAAAACGAACTGCACAGAGTTCTAGCATGCTGATGTGGAGCT
The DNA here is from genome assembly GCA_016271365.2 of Neoceratodus forsteri. Taxonomy (NCBI): domain Eukaryota; kingdom Metazoa; phylum Chordata; order Ceratodontiformes; family Ceratodontidae; genus Neoceratodus; species Neoceratodus forsteri. The sequence continues at coordinate 207,583,848 of CM057459.1, forward strand.
AAACTTTGCTAGCTGACCATAAACCTTGTGCTGTGTGATCCAGCAGATGTGTGCCCAATCCATCAAGGATGCATCAGTTGTCCAGTTAAGTGATGGCGCCGCCTGGCCAGAAGGAATGATCTCTATAAGGTTCAGATGAAAAAGCTACCAACTGATGGTGTCCAGCATCAGCTGGGGCCTCCAGACCAGCTGATTTAGGGTTTTGTATGACTGAGACCACCGCTGCCCCGATTCCCAATGAATGGGATGCACGTGCCAGCAGACCATGGCCATCATAGAGGCCAAGAAACCCAGAAGTCTGAGGAAGCCCTGAGTTGGGCGTGACTGTCTGATCAGAAATGTCTACCCTGTCTGGGGGCAAGTAAGCTATAGCTTGGAGACAATTTAACTCTGCTCCAATGAATAGGATCACCTGCTTCAGCACCAACTGAGACTCTGACTGATTGACCAGCATGCCCAAGCGCCACAAGGTCCAAATGGCCAGATCCCTGGCACATTCCATGTCATGCAGGTAAATGCTAGTTCAACCTGCCAGATCCCTAGCGCATTCCATGTTCTACAGGTAACTGCTAGTCTAGCTGTCAAGGTACTGAAACACCTTGATGCCCCTTCATCTGAGGAAGGCCACCAACAACAACTGGCACTGATAAACATCATGGGTACTGGTGACAGTCTAAATGGCAATGCCCTAAGCAGATAGAAGGTTCCATCTACTTGAAAGTGAAGAAACCAACAACTGGAGGAAGCGGAATGTGGAAGTACAAGTGCTGGAAGTCCACGGAGCAAAACAAGCGCCCCCACTCCAGGGATAAAATGATTTGGTGCAGAGTCATCACGCCAAATTTCTGACTGTGAATAAACTCATTCTGGTCTAGCAAATCGAGAATGCAGTACTAGCCCCATCTGTTTTATCAAGAAGTACTGAGATATGAGATACAAACCAAGGTCAATCGCACATCACTCAAGGAGCTTGCTCTGCAGTATGGGGAGAGTGTCCAGAGACAGAGTTTCCAATGGTCTCCAATGGTTCCCAGGTTCAACAAGGGGGCGGCACCTCAAACTCAAGAGACAACCTTGAACTCACCATTTCTAAAACCTACTGGTCCAAAATAATGGCAGACCTCTGTGGCAGAAAGTGATAGTCTGTTCCTGATCAGCAGCTGCACCAGAGTTCAGGGCAGCAAGGGGATGGACCCTTGGCCCACTATTTCTTAACCTTGGAGGTGGCTCCAGAGGACTAGCGTCCGACAGCACCACCTCTGCCACTCTTGCACTGACCTTGCCTTCCACTCTGCTGCTGAGGTTGCTGCTGCATGTGTGCCCTCCAAAAGGAGCCCTGTAAGGAGCCCTATAGCCTGTATTTGGACTGCTTTTTGGACTGGATGATGGAAGTCATAGTGTCCAGGGTCACGTCTGATTTCTCAGTACATATGACCCAAACAGGTCAGTGTAAAGGGCAAGTCCCCCATCCTAGGCTAGATCTCAGGGGGGATGACGAGACCAGAAGCCAGGCATCCCTACAGCTAACATGCAGGCTAACACGTCAGCAGAGTCCAATGCCACCTGTAACTAGTAACTGGCCAGGGAAAGCCCCAGATTGTGGATCTCCCGCAACTCTGGCTAGCACTCTTCTGAGAGCAGTTTCAGGATGCTGGAAAACTGTTGGAAGAATTAATGTCCAAACCTGGCAATCAAAGCCACATAGCTGGCCTTGCAGATGCCTGGAGTTTCATGTACTTATACCTTGGGACCAAGGAGATCCTGCTTCTTGGACTTCTTGACTGTCTATATGTCTGACTTGCCCTACAGCTCTGCCTTGCAGAACACAGTTTTACCACAAGCCCCTCCAGGGACAAACATTCTAAGAAGCTTGACAAACCTCCACTAAGACTGCATATTTGTGGTCCATATGGGAAAGAGGTGACTGGCAGAAGGCTGGGTGCTGCCAGCAGCAGTACAAGTTGGGGTTTGAGATATCCTCCACTCCACAACCAGATACATTTATGGTGGTATGTTAACACCAGAAATGGCCCAAGAACCTAGAGCCAGTTAAAACCAGGAACCAACAGTTCTGTATTAGAACCAGCACTGGCAAAGGAACCATCAGTTCTGTACTGGAACCAGCACTGGCAAAGACTTTGACACCGAAACCAGCATCAGATGAGGGTTAAGAACTAGAGATGGAAACTGTCTCCAAAAGGGACTTACATTGACTCTTCTTCTGTGACTCAGATGAACTGCAAGCCTTTTCCTGTACTGCATCACCAACAATAATGTCTAGCACTGAGGACTTTGATTCTGACAACCACTGGTGTCAGCTACCAATGGTAATCAAGAACCAGAATGTCATGTAGTGCCAGAAAAGGGACAATCCAAGTGCCACTTCCAGAACTGAAATAAAGTACTTTCCACCCAACCCATAATTCAAGTGAGACTGGTCTTTGTGTTAAAGTTTAGCCAGAGGATCAGACCCTGGAACCGAGGAAGAAGGACATCCCTGAAGCATGCTTACTTATACCCAGACCCGCCAGCAGTTCAGAGCTTCAGGAATCCATGTCCTTTCCCACTGGTGGCAGGCCCCAGCAATCAGCTGGTTACGTCCTAGGTTTCCAGGAACAACTTATTAAGGTGAGCCAAGAACAAGGGCAAGGGTATGTTTGGCATCTACAAAGTGAATGGGCCATAGACACAGTCATGTGCGCATGCTGCATTCTTCCTCCTATGATGAAATCCCTTCCACCACTCCAATGTGTGGGCAAGCACTTGCAAAACAGAGGGACCAGACACTGCCTAGTGACTTGCAATGGCACCATGAGAGGTCACCCCTAAATGTCGCTATAAGAGTAGTACCAGCAGCCCTCCCCACTCAGGAAAAGAGCTTATATTCATATGCTCTGAAATCCCACCCGCCAAACTGTTCTCCCAAAATCCTGGGCTGATGACATGAACTTAGGTCACTATCTTGCCAGAGCTGTCCCCAGCTACTCACCACGTTGCCAACTAACAGATGAGAAGGATATTGAGGTTGCATTAGGCAGGACTCTGAACCAATCTAAGCAGTGCTCAGCAACAAACAGTAAGTCTTAGCAGGATGCTGAGTTGCATCAAAAAGGAACTAGGGAATAAATAAAGAGACAAGATGCCTTTAAGCAACATTTTTGCTAGACCATATCTGGAATTCTGTGTTCAATTCTTGGGCACTAAATTATAAAATGAAACCGAAAAACTTAAGAAGGCACAGTACAATGTAACAAGTATGATTAAGTGGCTAGAGTAGCTGACCACAAACTAAGACTGGATCAGTTAGGACTATTTCCATTAGAGAACAGGATCTGAGGGAGATTTGATTGTGGCGTTCAGCATGTTGATGACCACAAAGCAGATAGATGCTGTTTTGGGAAATGAGAACTAGGAACCACTTGTCTCAACCTGAAGGGGACAGGAGTAAGATTAGATATCAGGAAATATTACTTCTTGCCATGGATAGCTGGATATGTGTGTGTGTGTTCACATAAGGATTAACCCACGCCAGAGCATGGGTCTCTCAGGGATTAATGTATGGTGGGGGGGGGGTGTTGGTCATTCCAACCTTCCAGCCATACATTAATCCCTGAGAGACCCACACTCTGGAGTGGGTTAATTCACTTGTAACATGGGGAAGAAAAAGGGTTCGGCTCACTTCTGAAAATGTTTTCTTCCCCATGTTATAGGCTGTAAGAGCGTATTTTTTGCACTTTTAGGTGGCGCTTCTCAACTTCCGGTTGCTTGTAGCGGTTAGGAATATTAGTAGATTTCCGATCATAAATAGTTAGCTATGCACGGGATACTTCTAACATTTACTTTTTTACCGTGTGTTTTGCGGTCGCTTTGAGTGCTGCATTCTGCTGAAATGTTCTGTGTGGGAGTGGTCGGAATCTACGGTGGTTTCTCCCATTACAGTGATGTATCCGATCATGCCCAAGATGCGTGAGACATCGCAACTTTCTGGGACTCGCATGCAGAGCACTGTCCGACATGGTAGAACTCCAGAGTTCCACAGGCACAAGTCACAAAATGCGATTATTAGAAGTTAAAAAAAAAAAAGTCTTGTTTCACGTCCCCTGGCTCGGGTATAACCCTCAGCCACATTTCCTCTCTCGGTGCACACCCCATCTAGCATTCGTTGTCAGACCAGAGTCGGGCTCGCTTCCTCTGTCTGTAGCAGCATCTGGAACCAGCTGAGCAAACCTGAACCAGCCTGAGAAAGGAATCCTGGCCGGGAAGGATGGAAACCAACATGGTCTCAGCTGCCTTGCTTTACTACACCATTGGAATTGGTGCCTATTATTATTATGGGCTAGCTGGATATAAAGTAGTTAGATCTCAGTAATATCTCTGAGACCTCTTCTTTATTTAGATCCTACCAATCACTCTAACTAGGTGGTCTGTATTTTTGCAGGTATACTTCTGCACTAGATGTTTGTAACATACACCCTATCTGGGGGAAATATATTCGGGGTCTGAGGCTGTTGTTAAGTGCTCTAGCTGGGTTTGTAACATGGGGAAGAAAAATGGTTACTATCCAAACATTTGCAACTGCATCACAGGCTAGGATGTCGGAACTGTAGTGTTACACAACGATCTATTCACAATATAAGAGAGTGCAGGCTCATTAGTGGATTTTATACAGTAGGTGTGGCGGTAGAATGAGACCATACATTAATTGTAGCATGTGCATACATTAACTGAGAATTAATGTATGGCCACGCTCACCACATGTGATGCTGTTTGTCCAATACCACTTAACCCTTTTTCTTCCCCATGTTACAATGTGTTTGTGTGTATTTGTGTGTGTGGGTGTGGGGGGACTGCCCCAAGAAGCCGTGAAAGCTTAGCAGTACAATACGTAGCTTATTAAAGCAGAGTATCCCAGGACAGAACTGGACAGCATGCGGCAGAGTAGATGTAGCTTTGGTCTTATTCATTCCATTACACCTACTGCATGGACTTAATATGAGAAGTGGAAAGAAAAATAGGAATGTTTGTGTATGTGTGTGTGTGTGTGTGTGTGTGTGTGTGTGTGTGTGTGTGTGTATGTGTTTTAACTGGTGGCATGATTACTTTTATTTTTTTTGCTCTGCTACTTTAAACTGCAATTTTTTTCAGCACTACAGTACTATACTAAGAAGAATAAACACTGTAGGCCAAAGCTATAAATTAATTCCTGACATTTGTCCTATTTTTCCACTATACTAGCTAGAGGACATTCAGTTTATGTAAGCTAAGCAGAACTGTGTCCTTATTTGTCAGCATGCACCTGCCATAAAGGTAATATTAATTTCTGCAGGCTTGCGTTTTCAGACACGTACAGTATATTATTTATGTTCCAAAACTCAAGGGATTAGCACCATCAGGAACACAGAAATTGCAACTAAAACTAGTAAACACAGTGATATAGGAAAAAAAGGTTCTCCGCAAACGGACGAGTTGCCCTTAACTGCTCTAGGAATTACACTGAATTTCACAGTTCCAAACAGAATTTCTTTGTTGTGTCACTTTTCTAACCTGGCTGGAATTCTGCAGCACCAATTTACAAGAAGCAAGAGCACCAGTACTTACTCTGGTTACACTATGAATAAATAACACAGTTATCTCTATTTTGCATCTTTTGTATGGTCTACGTACCGTTAGGGTGTGAAGTTTATGCCCCGTACATCTTTCAGAAACACAGGGTTTAAAGTCTGGCTCAGTTTAAATAAGAAATTATGCCATCGTTATGCTATGTCCCTCTAGTATCTGGACACCTAGGGACCAATGCTACCTCATGTATATCACTATGCCAAGTAGTAACAAGGCAAAACTGTGTCATGATGATAACCATGTGTGTAACCACTGTCTGTAACCACACTATGCTTGAACAACCTATGTAATCAAAAGTTTTTCCCAACTGTATTTTATCTTGTATTTTTATCTCGGGTCGCCCCTGAAAAAGGGACCCTCAGGGCTCAGTGGGCCTACCTGGTCACCAAAATTTAATAAATAACTAAAATAAATAAATATTTATAACCTATACAAAGCTTGTATCAACCCTTTTTTATGTCCAGAAACAGAAACTGATACCTACATTTTTATTAATTGATAGAAATTAAAGTATTAGGAGACATCAGCATCAACCATGTAGTAAGTGAAATTTTTGTTTCTCAAATAGTTTACAAATAGTTTACAAAATTCTACCAAATTGATACCTGCAAATGTTAAGCACTTTGGTATTTTAACCAAAAAGAGTATGTATTTTATTGGATATTGTTTTAAATCACTAGCTGTAATGCCTCCTTTCTTGCTTGTTATGTTATTGAATCTGTCAGGTGATGCGGAGCTTAATCCGGGCCCTCTGACAAATTGGAACTCGTCTTCATATATTCCTCAAGCAGTAAAAGGCCTATGGACTTGAATGCCTGTAGTGTTAATTCAAAGAAACAGGAATTGGAAGCTTTTATGGCTCAACATCACCCAGACATATTCTGTATAACAGAGTCTTGGTTGAAACCGTCAGTAGATGGTAGACTTTTTCAGACTGATGGTTATAAAATTACTGCGCAAGGACAGTGGTGGCAAAAAGAAAGGGGGAGGAATTTTAATTTATTTTAAAGAAAGTTTAGATGTGTTTGAAAACCCCATAGACTGGCACTCTCAATCAGAGTGTGAATTATTTCAATTTCATATAATTCTTGGTGGCTGCTATAAACTTAAGATTTGCACAGTATATAACTCTTAAAACAGCTAGTATGGGCATAGTTAAATTGGAATTTTTAGGTTCTGAAGGTAGATCCGGGGACCTTTTGGTCCTTGGTGATTTTAATATAAATTGGTCTCCTGATGATAATCCAGCACTCAAATCACTTATAATGAATGCAGGGCTTGTGCAGGTAGTCTCTACCTATACTAGAATGAATATGATAAGTAATAAGCATACTACTATTGACTGGATTCTTACTAATAATTATTCAAAAATAACAGCTGTGGATACTCTCCCTGATGTTGTGAGTGATTATTTCCTCTGCATGAAGGTGTGATACAGTAAAGCCTCCTCCTAGGTTTATATTGTATAGGAAATTTCCATCAGTAATCTCAGAGGATTTGGCCGAAGATTTAAATAATATAGATTGGACTTATTTAGATGCGATCCCTGAGGTAAATTGTGCAGTGGATTATTTTAATAAAACTTTAGCTGATGAACAGAATAAATTTTTCCCTTTAAAAATTCACAGGGTTAGAGGTACAATAAATGGTTAATGCCAGACCTATTTAAGCAAATGAAAGAGAGAGATTCTGCCTGGAGGCTCTATAAAAAGCAAAAGACAGACCTAAGTTTTAATAATTATCGGCGTCTACGTAATTTAGTTAAAGCTAAAATTAGACTGTGTAAGTCACAGTTTTATCTAACGAAACAGCAGAATAATTTGCATAATGCTAAGCAATTCTGGTCTGCAATTAAGGAGCTGACTGCCCCAAATCAGATGAATATTGATGGGAATCTTATGCCTGATTTATCTATTATTGCTGAAGCATTTTTGACTAAATTTACTGATTTTTCTACTTGTGCTAAGGATTCTTCCTCCTTACATTCTCAGGGTCATTCATGTCGCTAAGTGAATTATTCTTCTTTTTATTTCCGGCAAGTTAGGCCTAGTGAGGTCCTGAAATTATTAAAACAATTGCCTGTAAACAAAAGCACTGGACCAAGTGAACTTGAAGTAAGATTCTTGAGACTTGTAGCTGAGTATATACATGTCCCATTAACTAACATTTTTAATTTATCCTTGATTACGGGTGACTTTCCATTTTCTTGGAAAAATACAATCATAAAACCTGTGTATAAGGGTGGATCAGTAAATGAGTTGGACGGTTACCACCCTATTTCTCTTTTACCTATTTTGGTAAAATTGCTTGAAAAAATTGTGAATCATCAAATGGTGGAGTTCCTTGACTCCGCCGACCTCCGATCCCTGGCGCAGCACAGATTTCGTAAACATCATGGTACAGGTACGGCCTTGGCCAGATTCACGGATTATGCTGGTAGAGCACTGGATGGTGGTAAGCTTGTTGGAGCTGTGTTTGTGGATCTGTCCAGGGCCTTTGACTTGGTAGACCATTGTTTGTTGTTCTGGGGGTTGAAGGACCTCAGAGTCAGGGACTCCCTATTGAAATGGTTTTGTAGTTATTTAACTGAGCGTCCATTACAAGTTAGCTATCAGGGAGTTCAGTCTAGGAGTAAAATGATGAAGGTGGGCGTACTCCAGGGCTCCATCGTGGGGCCCCTACTTTTTTCTGTATTTATAGATAATCTCCCAAATTATTTGGTATCGGCTGAGGTTTTGATGTACGCAGATATTATTCTTTATATTAGTTCACCATCAGAGGATGAAATAAAATTACATTTGACCTCTAGTTTTCAAGCACTAGACATGTGGTTATGCTCCCACTGCCTTCTTTTAAATACAATGAAAACATAGAGTATGCTTTTTGGATCAAAGTACAGGTTAAAAAGATGCAATCCTTTAGAGATCGTAAGTTGTGAGGGTGTTGTTTTGGAGCAGGTTTTTCAATTTAGGTACTTAGGACTCATTCTGGACCCCCGTTTATCTTATTCATTACATATTAAAACCATCTGTAGAAATATTAACCAAAGGTTGGGGGCTTTGTTTAAGTTGCATGATTTATTGTCTAGGGAAGCCAGATTTGCAATAAGTCAAAGTGTGTTGTCAATTTTTAATTATAATGCATTCTTATTTGTGAATTTGGCGAAGTCTGATGTTTCACTGTTAACGACATTTTATGCTATATGCAGGTTTGCATTAAAGTTGCCATACAGAACACATCACTGTGACCTATATTTAGCAACAGCTAGGCTTCCCCCGTCTTTATATTCTCAATATAGCTTGAGTTGTTTTGTCTATAATATTCTTCATTTGGGTGCAGTTTCTCCTTTGTCTTCACTATTAAATGTTAAGATATCTAATAGGGATTTACGATCTAATGCTTCTGTTATGTTAACTATTACAAAAACAAAATCTAGGCTAGGTCAGTGAGCATTTTCTAACTATGCTCCAGTACACTGGAACAAGATCCCATGCACTTTACAACGTATTGCTGGAATTAATGCTTTTAAGGCATCAGTGAGACAACATTTCTTAAGTTTAGTAGTGTGTAATTGTTATTAGACTGTTTCTATTTAAATTGTTATATCTGTGTGATTGTATTGTATTGTATTGTGTATATATATTTTGTGTATTACATCTTGACTGTAACATGGGTTGCATTTGAAAAAGGGCCTTGGCTCATATTGTTTATACTGTAAACAAAAGTTTAAATAAAAATAAATAAAATTAATTGAGGACTGTGGCCACACAATACTGCTATGAGATTCTTTATATACTATAGCTGTGTGTGTGATAAGGAAATCATTGCTGTATTAAAGGTTAGTCAACCACCAGCTTCTGCACCAAATTCATCACAGGACTAGTATCGTCCCGTCTTTTGCAACTGTTAAAGACCATATGCAAAATATCTACGTAAATTTTAATTTGCTGCTGCATGTGATTCACTGACAGGTTGCTGAAGGGTTCCCTGTGGTGATTTCTGGTCTATGTTGCTGAAACACCCAGAAAATTAAGTGCATTTCCCTCACACATACTGCAGCTTACGTTCTGCCTTCAGTTTGTATTTCCCACTGCAGCGTCTAAAGGACGTCTAGCGTAATGACATAATTTGGTGTGCAAGCAGGGTTGTGGAGGGACTGACAGTACAGTCTAATACTTCATTAACTTCCTTAGTAAATGTGGTAATTGAATAAAGACATGCCTGCAGTGTAGCTTAAATTATGCTCCCTCACTCAGTCCTGCTGTATAGTTTTGCCCTGTTAAATGACAAGTTTAACTTACATCGAACGGAGGATTCTTTAGTCCACTTGTTCGCTTTTCCGTGACAGTCCAGGTGCGCTCACAATCTGAGGATGCGTCTCCAGCCGATGACCCCGAGCAGCCTAAAGACTCGTGCAGGGACTAATTTGCATATTGGAGCACAGTAGGCAGGGCTTGACAAATTTTAAAATTAGGTACTTGTCCACGGACAAGTGGCTTGTCCAAAAGTAGTTGTCCCAGTGCTTGAGTTGGTAGTCCCGGTATAAAATGGCATATTTTTAATGGAAAGTATCAAACTACAGAAAACTCAATGGATTTATTGTAGTATGTTATTTAGTGTTGAAATAGACAATAAGGAGAATAAATAATATGATTTTATTTTGTCGGCAGCATGGTGAGCATAGACAGAATTAGCATCAGCAGCGAGGGACTGACAGTCAAGTGTGGTTGCAGCAGCAGCACAGAGTGCCAGCCAGCAGCACAGTGAGAACATCATTACAGCAGAGTAGCAGACACAGCATCAGCATCGGGAAAAGTTACAGGAAGCCTGAGCTTGCTCCAGCCGGAGCATCATATTCAGTCATGTCATCATCAAGACTAGTGACAGCCTCAGGGACATTTTCGCGTGAATCAGCAGAACTAGTAGTTGAACTAGCATGACCATGATGACCATGAATGTGGCGTGTGCCAGGACCAGATAGTAGCCAGTGGTTGATAGCTTGATCCGGATCAAAGCTGTCTAATGCAGGGCCTTCAACTGCTATATGCAGAAGTGACTGGAGTGTGTCATCAGCCAAACTTGTTCTTTATTTTTGTTTTTATAAGATTATGAATGGAGAATACTCTCTCACATTTAGCTGTAGACACACTCATAGCCAGTAACATTTCTATTAGGTCAAGGATGTGAGCAAGCTGGGCCGGTTTCTCTCGTAGTAGTCGTGAATACACTTACAGATATGGCTTATCAACTGCAGACTTAAGCATTGCTTTTAATGCACAATACTCCCTTTTTATACTGGTTATGTGATCTTCAGAAAAAAAGTTGTGAAAGTAGTCTAATAAATGACTTAAATCAGTTGTGCCAAATTGTGCAAGTTCTTCTCGTGACAGATCGAAATTTTTGAAATCTAAGCAACTGAACCATTTTAGAGGTTCTTCCAAGAAATTCCGAAAACGCTGATCAATGTAAGATACTGTTGCATCTATTAAACTGTGCAGCTGTGTATCAGTCGTAAAATTTACTTCTGGACAGTTCCCTCTGAAAGTGAAAGGAACAATCTTGTCCTCACTGCCACGTTTTGAAATGAGATAGTTCATGCATTTCTCTGCAGGATTACATTGGTTTAGAAATGATGTCATAAACTTTCCTGGTCTTGTTTTTAGCTCAGTCAACTGGAGTAAGCATGTATCAACGAGTTGGGGACTTCTAATATTAGTAGGTCATCCTTCTGAAATTCAAGTGATAAATTTTTCAATATTGGCAGAAAATCTTGAAGAATAAATAGTGATTTTACAAACTGTACTGCGTGCGCATCTCTTAGAAGTGCCTTTGCTTTGGCCCCATCATCACCAGCAGAGTTTGAGACATGTTCAAGATGTTGAATTACTGTAGGCAGGTTGACTTGAACAGCATGAACTGAACAAGTCTTACTTTGCAAGCCAACGCACTTGCTTTATTGCACTGAAATGAGCCAACTCGGTGTGTATGACATCTGCTATTTCCTGCAGTTCCCCAAGTTTCTTGGGGCTGTAGTGGTAAAATTTAAAAATTCCTTTCAAGGTGTTTTCTACTTTTTGAACAAAGGGATTTTTTTTCATGACGTCGAGAACTGCTAACTCCAGTTTGTGGGCTATGCAATGCATGGGTATTACAGTGGGGACATGTTCTCGGATTTTTGCTATGGTGCCACCTGTATGGCCCATCATCACACTGGCACCATCAAAGTTGGCACATACAAGAACTGGTCCCAGTCTACTCACATCATTAAGGTCCGCAAAAGAAAGATCAACAGACTCAAGTGCGGAGGTTATTGCTTTAAAAACTCCATCTGCGTGAGAATGTTTAAGAGGTACAGCTTTATTTAACACAGTTGTAACTTTTTTTTTCTGCACCATCAACAAAACGAAGGAAGACATTTCCCCACTCTACAATGCTTGCATCTGTACTGCCATCTGCAAGAATGGTAACGAAGAAAAAATTACTCACCTTAGTAATGTTGTTTCTTCTAATGGAGTCTTGCTATATTATGACAGTAGCAGTTTGTCCCACCACTAGAACTGCTCCGGAGGTGAAATGGTTAATACCATTCCAAAATAGAACTTTGAGCACGAGCTCTAAGAAGCAGCTCTATCTGTGTAATTTCAAACCTGAACTGTCAGATCTTTACGAGCAAAACTCACTAGGTCTGTGTGGAAGCTGTAACCTACACTAGCCAAATGGCTACCTAAATATTAACAACCATTGCTGGTCCCAACACCCAAGACTCAAGTCAGGGGACCAGAACTACTAACAATTCTAACAACATGAGAATAAAACAACAGTATAATAAAACACACACACCCCAAACTCCCAAAAGGGGAGAAACGCTAAAAGGGCATAAAATAGTGCCCACACTAAGTTGCCCGCATCCCACCCAAGTAGAAGTTCTGAGAGGGGCAGGCTGGGGGGGAGGTCATAATATAGCAAGACTCCATTAGAAGAAACAACATTACTAAGATGAGTAATTTTTTCTTCAAACAACATGAAGTCTTGCTATATTATGATAGTAGCAGACTACACAGCAGTACCTCCATGGAGGAGGGGCAGAACCTACTTAGGGAATAGGCTCTGAAGAACAGCTGTGCCAAACCGAGCATCTCTCCTGGCCTGGACATCCAGGGAGTAATGCTTGGTAAAAGTGTGTACCGTTTTCCAAGTAGCAGCCTGGCATATCTCTAATATAGGGATGTCTCTGGCAGCAGCTAGAGACGCAGCTGTACCCCTGGTAGAATGAGCCCTCAAGCCAGAGGGGGATCTCTGCCCAGTTTCTGATAACAAAATTGGATACAAGAGACAATCCACCTGGCAATTGATCTCTTAGTGGCAGGTCTGCCTTTCCAACTTCACCATAGGTAAGGAAAAGTTGGAGGATTCAACCTGAGACCTTTGGTACGCCTCTATATAGTAACTAAGAGCTCTCTAACATCCAGGTTGTGCAACCTCCTCTCACCAGAAGAGGAGTGATCAGTGAAACATACTGAAGGGAGATAGATTGGTTAAGATGGAAATCTGAAACCACCTTAGGTAAAAACTTCCTATTAGTCCTAAGGACTACCTTATCCCTGTGGAAAGAAATAAAGACAGTTTCCACTGACAAGGCTTGCAACTCACTTATGCGTCTAGCAGAAGTGATAGCCACCAGAAAAACAGTTTTCCAAATTAGATACTTAAGCTCTGCAGAAAACAGAGGTTCAAAAGGGGGTTGCATTAACTGGGCAATACAAACATTAAGGTCCCAGGCAGGGGCCGGTTCCCGAAAGGGTGGATTAGTATGGAGTAATCCCTTAAAAAACTTGGAAAACACAGGGTGAGTGGAAAGAGGGGATGACTTTCCTGCTGACACAAAAGCAGATACAGCTGCCAAATGGACTTCAGGGTAGCTGGTCTGAGACCCAAGGAATTAAGATGGACCATGTAATCTAATACAATGGGCAAATCAGCAGATTCTGGGGAAATATTTTTCCCAGCACACCAAATGGAAAACCTTTTCCATTTAGAACTATAAGTAACCCTAGTGGAAGGCTTTCTGGAAGCCTTTAGGATTTCAATAACACCTTGAGAGAGGTGTAAATCAGCAAACCCCAACTCCTCAAGAGCCAGGCCTTGAGGTTGAGGGATTTGAGGTCCGGATACCAAACCCTTCCCTGGGCACAAGTTAACAGGTTGTGAATCCTGGGGAGGCAAAGGGGAAGATGGATTGTCAGTGACAGAAGGAGTGGGTACCAGGCTGCCTGGCCCAATCCGGGGCAATCAGAATCACCCTGCAAGGCTGAGATCTGATTTTGACTAATACTTTGAATAGAAGAGGGAAGGGAAGGAAAGCATAAAGAAACTTCCCCTCCCAATCCAGGAGAAGGGCATCCAGGGGTACTGAGCCCAACACTGGAGGCCTGCAACAGAACAGAGGAAGTTTGTGATTGCCTGGGGCTGCAAAAAGATCTATCTGAGGGGTGCCCCATCTGGCCCCAGCACTTGAAGATCCAGGGACCATTCGTGATGGCCCTGAGAAATCCTGCTGAGAGCATCCGCTAGGACATTGTCCTTCCCTGGAAGATGAACTGCTATGAGGGAAGTGTTCAGGGAATAGGCCAGAGACCACAACTTCATTGCCTCGGTGCACAAGGCAGAAGACCGAGTGCCCCCTTGTTTGTTGATGTACCACATTGTTGTGGTGTTGTCTGTTCTGACTTGTATCACCTTGTTGTGGACAGATGCAGAAAATGCTTGAAGAGCTAAAAAGACAGCTCTGAGTTCCAGCAAATTGATGTGGAGCAGAGATTCCCGGGGGGACCACACTCCCTGAGTGGAAAGGTCGCCCATGTGGGCTCCCCAACCCAGAAGGGAAGCATCTGTAGTGAGAGTCAAATTGTGAGCAGGGGGAATGAAGGGGACCCCTAATCTTAAATTGCTCTGATCCTGCCACCACTGGAGGGCCTGGATCAAGGTTCGAGTCACTGGGACCAACTTGAAAGGGGTCTCTTCTCTGAGACCAATAGGTTCTCAAGTGAAACTGAATGTCTCTCATCTGAAATCTTGCTCCCTGCACAACAGCTGTGGATGCAGCCATGTGTCCCAGGAGCTGCAGAAAGTGTCTGCTGTGTCGAGAGACCTGCAGGGTGAAGGAGGAGGCCAGAGTCACTAAATTGCCACCCTTTCTAAGGGAAGAAAGCTCTGGCTAGCTTTGTGTCCAACTCTGCCCCTATAAAGGCTAGTACCTGGACTGGTTCCAGAACCACTTTTGTAGATTTAGCAGAAAGCCCAGGGAGGTGAGAAGCTGCTGGGTAACTTGCAGGTGAGATTTTACCTGTTCTGGGACTGGCCTACAATGAGCCAATTGCCTAGATAGGGAAAACAGCAATCCTTTGCCTCCTTAAGTGAGCCACTGCCACTGCTAGACACTTTGTGAATACCCTTGGGGCAGAGGTAAGGCCAAGGGCATTGCTCTGAACTGGTAATGACCTGAAGGTAGTCTCGAATCTGAGGTACTTTCGATGGGAGCTTCTGATTAGGACGTGGAAATAGGCATCCCTGAGGTCCAGGGAGGCTAACCAGTCCCCTGGCCTTAGGGAGGGTAAAATCATTGCTAGAGTTACCATTTTGAACTTTGGTTTCAAAAGATGCTTGTTCAGATATCTGAGGTCTAATATGTACGCCATTCTCCTGTCTTTTTGGGGTAAGGAAGTATCTGAATACAGACCCTGCCCTGGTGCAGGGAGGAACCTTTCCACTGCTCTGAGAGCCAACAGGGTTGAGACCTCTGCTTCCAGAGCAAAGGTCTCTGAAGCACTTGCAGGAGAAAAATCTGGTTCTCAACTTGGGAAACATTTTGAAGCTGAGAACCAGACCCTGGCTTACTACTTCCAGAACCCACTTTGTCTGAGGTTAAAGAAGCCCAGTTCTGACTGAAGTAAGCCAGCCTGCCCCTCACCGGTAAAGGAGACCGGCCCTGGCACCCCATCAGGGTGCCTGCTTAGCAGAAGCTTTAGGCTGAGGGGTGGGAGCAGGTCTGCCCACCCCTCGCCTGCCCTTGCCTTCTGAAGAAGCCCTCTGAGCATAGGCGAGGAGGCCTGAGTCTGGTAAAAGGCTTCGTGAAAGGCCTACACCCTACCCCTGGGGTATGCCTCTGAGGAGTGGCTTCTGCCCTTAGCTTGGGCACTTTGTAAGTAGTCCCATATTCATCCATCTTTTTCATGTAATTCTCTGTCTGCTCCCCAAACAGAGAATTTCCCACCACAGGAAAATCCACAGCCTTAGTCTGGGTATCCTGTGACAGACTAATACACCTGAGCCAGGCCAACCTACGAAAAGCTACAGATGTGGCCATGACCCTAGAGAAAACATCATTAACATCCACAGCAGCATGAAACTGTACCTTAGAAGCCTCAATGCCATCAGCAGCCACCTGTTCTAGTTCGCTAGCCAGCTGGACATGGGCTTGCTTGGCTAATTCCATAACAGTATCCCATCTAGATTTCTGATACCTAGCTACATAAGTTTCTATAATTTGCTTGCCTGAGTCCCAGAGAGGCTGCCATATACTGTTTTTTCGCCATGGCATCAATCTTCCTGGAATCCTTGTCAGGAGGATGTAGCCAGGGGATATTGCTTTATCACAGGCTGCAGCCTGAACTACCCAACATGACTGCATTGTTGAGAAAGGAATTCTGTATCAGGACCTAACAATGTGTACCTTCTGTCCATCTTTTATCTACAGGAGGCACAGAATTAGGAGCTTAAAATTTTTATTGTTTGCTTCCTAAAAGACTTATGCAAAGGAATAGACAATCTCCTAGACTCTGAATATCCATCATTTCTACAAAATCAGGCTCCTCTTGCTCATCCACAGCTTCTTCCAAGGGAAGCTGGAGGGTTTCAGCAACTTTTGTAAAACATAAAATGAGATGGGGACCTAGATAGCATAGGGGAGATTCTAGAGGTCTGTCTGGGGAAATGTCCGTTCAATGGGCACACCCAGACCTTCCAGCCACATTCATACTGTTCATAATCATCCTCTTCTGGTTCATAAAATTCTCAACATCATATTCTGAACCACTGAACCAGACGAACCTGACCTTTGCTAGATAGTGGCGGTTCGGACGGAACCTGAGACAGTGACTGGACAATTTGTATGGTTTTGTTATCTCTGCAGCAGTTGGAGAAGGGGTTTTGGACCCAAACCTGCTGACTTTCTTTGTTTTCTTTACTGGAATTGGTTCCTCAGAACCAGCTTTTCTTTGCCCGAGGAAGTCTCGCCTGGTCAGAGGGATCTTCCTCCGGTTCGTTGGCACCGAACCGGGTGGCCATCTGGGTCAGCTGACTTTTGGCCTCTCGCCCTGAGCCTGCCCAATCTTTTTCCAGGGTGGCTGCAGGGAAATTTTACATATCTGGCAGTCTGACTGGAGGTGGTCAAACCTCAGACAATAGAACATTGTGTGTGGGTCAGCCTTGGTAAAGACTTCCCACAGACATCACAGTGTTGAAAACCCAGTGGGCCCGGTTTTTTGGGTTTCTGTGACATAATGCCAGCCTAACCCAGAAAACTTGCCCTTTTAAACGGCAGTGCCAGGCAAGACACCTTATCGGGTTCCTAACCGTGTCATTGGTATTGGAAAAAACGTAATAAAACTGCTTTTTTTTTAGAACTGATAAGAACCGAACCGCACTCTAAAATGTTAAACTTTAAAGTAAATAAGTTTTAACTCCAGCTGATCGGTTCAAAACCGAACCGATAAACTTACAAGTTCCACACAGACAAAACCTTTAATTTACTTACGATTACCACAGACAGAGCTTGAACCGAACGGTTTTGCGGTTAAAATAAAACTATTCTCGGTTGAATCGAACCGAGAAAACACTGTTTAAACCGAGAAATGAACCGAGCAGTAGGAGAAATCTCCGGAGTACTGTTCACTGAGGCGGAGAAAGAATCTGACAGTTCAGGTTTGAAATTACACAGATAGAGCTGCTTCTTAGAGCTCGTGCTCAAAGTTCTATTTTGGAATGGTATTAACCATTTCACCTCCGGAGCAGTTCTAGTGGTGGGACAAACTGCTACTGTCATAATATAGCAAGACTTCATGTTGTTTGAATTTTGTATTTTTGACAGTCTGGATCTGTGTTTTAGACATGACAGCTGATATTGCGTTACAGAAATCTCTGGCCCGTTTACCATTTGCGTAATTGCTGCCGAGTTTAACCCCATTTTTTCCTTGCAATGTGCAAAGCCACTCCATATCTGAGAAAGGATGTAAATTTTTAGCCAAGGAATATGCGGTGTTAAATAAACGCCTCATTTTATTTTTGGTGACTTCCTCCATCTGAGAAAATGCGTGATAAATTGCAGTTTCAAATATGTTAAAATTGACTGCATGTTCACCAGTTTCGTGACTATGCTGGTTTACACAAATTATATGTGGATTTGATTTCTCATGGGCTCTCACAGACTCAATTCTGAAATTATTTGAACCAGTGGCAAACACATTAGGTTTTTTTGAATAAGCAGGAGTCGCAAGAGTGGGATATTTCTCACAGACAGAGCAGTACATGACGTATTTTTGGTCATCATACCTTAACCAGGTAAACTGATTTAGCCAGTGATGCTGAAATGTTCGAGACCTTTTTACAACATCATACTTTTTATCTTTACTTATTTTCTCATCAGACTTTAAGTTTGTTGTTTCATTTTCCTCATCTAAAATCAAAGGTCGCTTTCTGCTGCTGCTATAATTTTTCTCACTCATTTCAGAAATTGGTATGACCAAGTCAAATTGATCACCTGTTATGTCTACAAATACTACAGACCCAGACTGAGAATCATTGTTTTGGTCGTTTTCCTGACTAGGGTGGTAAGGACTCTGAGGGGGAGCTGGTTGGGACTGGCTTGACTGTGAAGAAGTCTCCGAGTCTGCATCTTTACTTTTTGTTCCTGAAGAAGATGAGATGGAAGATTGTTTTCCAGTCCAAAGGGAAAATAAAGTAGTTTGCTTTGGCTTATTGTTTTGCATTTTTTTACCTTCTAATGCAATTGTAAAAAATATTGAAATATTGTTGTACACAATAAAATTGTATTTTATATTTGTGTGTGTTGTGTAATACTTTACCTGAAGCTGTTGTGCTTAGAAGTTAGTGCTTATGCTTAGAACACTAGTACAAAAGGGCCTGTGGGCAGGACAACAGAGTAGGTGGGAGTAGGAGTGAGAGGGAGGTAGAGGTGGTGGCGATCACCAAATATTACTCTTCCGCAGTTGTTCACCCCAAGTTCCTATACGGTCCTTCAGGGCAGGTTAGGTCTCTCACAGCCACTTACGCACACCTTCACCAAAGAAGAGTTTATTTTTGTTTACCAACAAATGTTTTTCCCCTGTTTGTATTAATTGCTTATTTCTATGAAGTCTGCAGTTGTTCCCCAAGTTCCTTCCTCTACCCTCTAGTGCAGCAGGTTTTATTTGTCTCACACACCTTCGCCAAAGTCAGTAATATGCAAGTAGCTACACTAGGTGGTTTATTTGTTTTTTCTGTGTAGCACAAAATGGACCAAAAGTCCACAGTTAGTTGTTGAAGTCCCTCGAGGCTCTACCCTCCCAGGGCAGCAGCACTCAGGTTGGTTAGGTCTCACACACACAGCCACACAATGTCTCTCACACCGTCCTTCAGCAAAGTAGGTAATATATAGGTAGCTAGGCTAAGGCTAGGTTTATTTAGGTTCTGTGTATCACAAAAAATGTTTTCCTCTTCAGTATAGTTTATATCTAATAAGTCCGCAGGCGGGCGCAGTTCCCCAAGTTCCTCTACCTCTCAGCCTGGGGGGGATGCAGGGTATTAGGTCTCACAGCCATAGTGTCTCGCACACCTTCACCAAAGTAATAGTAATATATATAGAACTAGATAGGTGGTTTATTTAGGTTTTCTGTGTATCACAAAAAATGTTTTCCCCTTCAGTATGTAAGCATGCGCAGTTGTTCCCCAATCCCCAAGTTCCTCTACCTCTCAGTCTGAGGCGCACCAGGCATAAGAGTTATTAGGTCTCACAGCCACATAGTGTCTCGCACACCTTCACCAAGTAATAATAATATAGGTAGGTAACTACACTGGGTTTATTTTTTTGTGTTCCTATAGTTTATTTTCTGTTAATCCCCAAGTCCCTCCTCTACCCTGGCTCTCAGGGCAGCAGGTTACACCTTCACCAAAGTAAGCAGGAGTAGGGGTTAAGGGGTATAGGTAGCAGATGCCAGACTAGCAGCAGTAGCAGGCAGTTGGGTTGGTTTTCTGTAGCTAGCAAAAAAAGTTCCCAAGTTCCTCTACCTCTCAGCCTGAGGGCAGGTTATTAGGTCTCACAGCCCCAGCTACACACAAACACTAGCTAGATTTAAGTACTTAAGTGTACTAATTATTAGTCACACCCCCCAATCAGCAGAGTAAGTTTAGTTGACTCTCAGACATAAACACATACACATACAGCCCTCTGATTCACTACTGCAGTGCTGCTGCCTGCTTGCCCATTTATTTTTTATCTTCTCCTCTCCAAGTTAAAGTTTCTTAATCAGCACTCCCAGTCTCCCTCCACAGAGTCCACTTTCTTCCCTCCCCGCCCCAGTCTCTCAACTGATCCGCTACCCCTCAGGCCCTCAGTGCCCTCTCGTATTTTGTAGTGTAGTATTTAGCACTGGCCCCTCAGGCAGTCGTTCTCTCTGTCCCACTCCCACCACGCAACCACCACCACAAGCTAGCAGCAAAATGCCTCTGCTCTCTGCAAGTGTCGGTGGCGAAATGGCGCATTTTCCATCCCGTGCCAGCTACCGGCCTCCCCCTTCCTCCTCAAGATCGTCTCCTCAATAGCAAGGGGACGGTCACGTCACAACAAGCTTTACCGCTTCCGTAGTCCCGCCCAACCTGTCTTCATGCTCCACCAGTGCTCCACTGCTCCCCGGCCCCGAGACAGAGAGAGAGTGCCCGCTAGTGCCTGTAACAGGGGCGCGCATTCCAGACCAGAGTGCCACATGACTACAGTTGTGGCTATCAGGTGACTGAGCCTTTGAGGCGGGGTTTGTTGTGCTGCTGAGAATGTCGCCGCTGCGCTGCTGCCACCTAGTGGCTGGGAAAAATGAAACAAATAAAAAAAAATAAAATAAAATAAAAGATTTGGTAGTCCGCGGGACAAGCAGTGCACAGCAGACTGCTTGTCCCTGGTTAAAAAATAATTGTCCAGGACGTCAGGCTATGGAATTTGTCAAGCCCTGATAGTAGGACAAACAAGTTTTCCAATTCAGAGATGAATGCTGAACATAAAGCAATCCTATACTGGAAATGAACACTACCACTGTTAAAATTCACATTTAAAATATTGGAGCCATGGCTCTGCACAGGTGCCCCCATGTCAACCTGGTGCGCATGCGTAGAGCCACGGCTCCAATATTTTAAATGTGAATTTTAATGGTGGTAGTGCACATGAACCTTGTTTTGTACATTTTTTTAATGTAACTGGAAATTTGGGCACGTGTCCCATCTGTTTAATATCTCAGTGTACTATTTATTGTGTTTGTTTTGCAATAGCCTATTTTTTTTTCCCATTAAAAGTCCTTTGATAAAGCTACTGTTTTCCTGGCTGATAGATACTCAATTTGATTTTTCAAGCATTCTCAAGGTCTGCCTACCGAGTCTTCAGGTCGGCTTAAGTTTGGAAACCTCTCGGCCCAAGGAGTATCACCAACTCTCCAACTCTCATCCTGATGGCCTGTGGTTTTTCTCACTGTGTTTTCCTCCCTCCCTCCCTCCAACCCTCCACCTACTTGCTGGAGCTGCCACAGCTATTGGTAGGCTCAGACACCACAGCAGAACCTGAGGACAGCAAGCTCCATGGCCCTTCACAGGGGATACTGCGGTGCTACCACCTCCCTGGGCAGGGAAGCATTGTTTCCCTGCCTCACCACCACATCCCCGAGTCCACTCCTCAACCCGAGTCACCAGGAGGGGTAACTCTAATATTCATTCTCTAATTGCTTGTGAGCTCTGGAACCCCCCCCAACTATAGTTCAGCAGACGCCCTGCATGGAAAGTTTGTAGACTTCTGCTCAACCAATGTAACTGGATTCTGAAACTCTTAAGGAAGTAAAAACATGATATCAAGCAGAAAAAAAGGCAGCACTGACAAGGGATCCAAAATAATTAAAAAAAAAAAAAAAAAAAAAAAAAACAATACACATGAAGCTGTACACTGGGGATATTAACCAGACTTCACTCGTGACCAAAGGTTTACGTTCTCTTTACCATCATGTTTCTCATTAGATGAATTAACATGCATTTGAAACTGAACTCCATAACTGCTGAATGATTTCAAACATGACATGATACTTTAGTGGTCCGTGTCTTCTAGGTGGGACAGGCTGTTCTTTTTTTAACTAGGTCCAACCTTTGTAACAAATAGATCAAATAAGAAATGCAATTCATAGCTGGCCTGCCGGCAAAGCAGTAGCGCTAACACTCGTGACACCGATGACCTAGGTTCAAGAATGAGCCGAAGTCGTCAGAGGGCTGGCCAGGAGAGGTGTGATGAGCATCCCACTGGACGCTGTCTACCTCGGGGGAAGGTGGGTGTTCGAGCTCCGCTGCTCTACAATCACCTGGGTGACTACAGGTGGTGGTGCACAGGAGCCGATGAGATAGGGAGGGGGGATTCCGCCACGCTCCAATGTGAGTGAATGCCGCTGCATTCACGTGCGTCATGTAGCTTCCTCAGCATCCCAGGGGAAGGTGAGGAAAGAAAAGAAGAAAAACACACCAGGTTGCGCAAGAGGACATCCATCCCCACATCGCAGGCCCCACACTACCAACCGAGGCACTCTACCCCCGGATAACTGACAGAGTCTCCGTTTGGGGGTAGTGCCCCCCCGATGGCCCCATCCTAGGAGACAAGCCCGGGTGCACTCTGGGTGAATGAGGTAAGTCCTCTAGAAAGCGGGTGATGGGGCTGGGTGGAGGGACTGGACTGATGGGGGTCAGCCCATAGTTCAGGGAGAAAAAAAATATACTAAATAATAATAATAAAAAAAGGAATGCAATTCAAACCTCAAGACTGTAACAGTGAATACACCGAACTGTGGTAAAGGCAATGGTCTGTTACACCCTATGCACATAAGCAACCAAACCTGTTTTTTTTTGGGGGGTAAACATAATACTCAAACCTGGTGGGGGTTATAATCAAGCCTGGGGTGGCAGTAAAAGTTACAATCAAGTGGGGTGGGAATCAAGCTGGGGATGGGGTAAACTAAATAAGCATGGGGATGGTGTAAAGTTATAATCAAGCAGGGGAGGGGGCAAAAGTTATCAGTAAAGGGGGTGTTAAAATTAAAAACACGCCAAGGCGAAGGGGTTAAAGTTATAATCAAGCAGGGGGTACAAGTTATAACCAAGCCGGTCGGGAGGGGGGTAAAACTTATAATCAGAGATCGACAAATCCCTTAGCCCGACATTCCTGGCTACAAGTTTCAGCAGATGGATAAGCAGTTTTGTGGCACTGGGTCATCCCACGGACAACCATCTTGGTGCTGTTTTTTTTTCTTTTCTTGCAGGGCCTGATCACTAGCTGCTGCCTGCCACATCAGCTGCTTCTTCCTCGGCAAGGCGGTCACATGACAAGCACACTGAAGGCTTCTGAAGCACCATGTGGGAGCTAGAGGAGAGCCACCATTCAGGACTATCAGGAGCGAGTGTGGCGTATGGTCACACGGAGGAAGAAGTGCGTTGCAGCAGTGGAGAGGGGGGCAGGAGCTGGAAGAAGTACAGACAATGGCACTTGCTTCACGTCATTTCACTCCATAGCAGGGATGGATGCTCATGTAGCACTGGACCCTTTAGGGCACCGGATGCTGGACAAAACAAACTCAAAAGCAAACAAAAACCCCCAAAAAACTTTTAAACTAGCAAAAAAAGGAAAAGATTTTTAAAGAGAGAAAAGAAAAGAAAAGAACTGAGGTCGGTGGGGGGAGAGAGATTGTGGGGAATGGGAACAACTTAAAGGTGGGTGTAAACAGGCCAGGGTCAGATAGATAGTTGGTCTGACACCGGACAGAACAAAAAAAAAAAAAAAAAAAAAAAAGCATTTCGTTTTAAAAAGGGAAATGAACTGAAGTCAGTGGGGGGTTGGGAGGTGAGATCATGGGGAACAACTTAAAGACTATCTCAGCCACATTACAAAGTAACAGACTAGACTGCTAATTATTTAAAAAAAAAGGAAAACCTTATAAGAGTGTGGGTGTTGTGGGATGAGCTGTGTTGCAGTTGGGGCGGAGAGGTGCTGTTACAAAGAAAGTAACGGGTAAGGAAAAAAGGACATAATTCATAAACAAAATGTTGTAGTTGAGGGGTATAGAAAAGAATATAAATTTTGCTGTGACTTTACCTAGTTAATTTACATAGTTGCCACTAATAAAGCACGTGAGAAAGGAGGCAGGAATCTTTCCTGTCCTGCAGTTTTATTAATCTATTGCTGCTACCTAAAGTACCACCATACCACTATCCCCAGAGTGTCTTGACCTCACAATTGTTAAGTAAGCATAAGCACAACAGCCACAACTCACTGAGCACAGTCAAAGTCCAAACAACTGTTCTCTCTCTTCAAGCAAATACTAGGCTCGTCACATGGCATCGGCACCGAGTAGATCGGTTTGGCCATGCTTGCTGAAATACTGTGGATCAGTGTTCAGATGGCATGGCCATGGGAGTGCTGCATATGCTGCCAAGAAGTTCCAGTGATTTGAGGAGGGTTCTGGCCAGGAAGGGGGTATGGGTGTGGGTTGGGCTCCTCTATGGTTGCGGCCAAGGATCAGGGATGGCTCTTCTGAATCGAGTTCAGCTAAACCTTTTTCCCGGCTCTCTAAACAAAGATGAACTCTGGAAGTGGTTCTTTTAGTAAACCAAGGGATAAAATTTGAAGAAAACATGGGCTCAGAGTTGAGCCAGGACACTGTGCATATGCATATTCACACGCCCAGTGTCACGGCTCGACTCTGAGCCCAAGTTTTCTTCACATTTTAGCCTTCGGTTTACTAAAAGAACCACTTCCCCCAGTTCAGCTTGGTTTAGAGAGCCAGGAAAAAGGTTTAGCTGAACTCGTGTCAGACAAATCCATGTAAACGCTGCTGTGACAACCAGAAGTGCAGGCTGGGAAAAGCCTGTCACAACGTTGTCAGTGGTGCAGGTGGTTCACACCGCAAAGTAAAATGCTGCAAAACACCTGCCCCACCTCGTGATCCCATGAAAAGCAGGATCGCGGCTGCAACAAAATGGAACCTGAAACAGCCAAACTACAGCATTCACATGTACACAACAGCAACAATCTTGCCGCTGTGCACCTCCAACAATACCACAGAATTAGCCGTGTGAACGAGCCTAAAACTCAGTATAGTTGCAGAACTCAAGTCACTCACTGTTGTCAGAGCAGTAAGCAAAAGAGCATTTGTATGTGTCTCTGTCACACCTTTACTACTGTGAAGTGTGAACATACTGAACTGGTGTGTTTGTGAATTTATAGAACTTGTGATAGATCTTCTGTGTGAGCTGGTCATTTGGGCTGGAGCCTGGCATGAAATAATTGCTCAACACACAGAGATAAAAAAATGTAATTTTATTTACTAGATAGAACATTGCCCAATTTAACAGAGACAATATGCAGAAAAATAAACAAAAGTAAACTACTGTCTTTTCCCTTCAGACCTCCTCCTCAGTCTCCTCCTCTTCATCTGGATAATAAAAAAAAAAAAAAAAAAAAAAGAGTGCCTTCTCAAACACCCCCAATCAGGAAAAGAACCAAAGTACTGGTTCTGAATCTGTGGTATTAGACGGAACAGCTGATTAATCCAGTCGGTCCGTAGCAATTTCTAAAACAACTGAGAATGACAGCAGCAGCTATTTGGTGGCATCACAGCTACTTAATAAAACGCGAGCTTTAGAGGAGGAAACCATGTTCAACATCGAGAAAAAAAGCAAAGATAAAAATTATGATCAAGACAAAATGGCTAGAATGTTTCAGCCTCACTGGCTAATTCAGTTCAACGGGTTAATATATAGTGATAAAAAATATTACTGAAACAGCATTATACCATGCATTTGCTCAAATGGAGGAGTCCACAAAAAACAAAATGATACGATTATTTAACACAGCATATTTCATAGCTAAAAATTTACATCCTTTCTCCGATATGGAGTGGCTTTGTACATTACAGGAAAAAATAGGATTAAACTCGGTAGCAATTATGCAAATGACAAGAGGACAAGAGACTTCTGCAGTGCAGTATCAGCTTTTATGACTAAAATCCAGATTCAGACAGTCGAAAATACTAAATTTGTTCCTGTTCTTGCAGATGGCAGTACTGCTGCAAGTGTAACAGAGTGGGAAAATGTTTCCTTCCGTCTTGTGGAAGGCACAACAAAACAGGTTACAACTATTTTGATTAAAACTGTACCACTAGAACAGTCTCATGCAGAAGGCTTGTTTAAAGCAATAAACACTGCATTGGAGTCTATTGATCTGTCTTTTTCTGACCTTAACGCTGTGAGCAAGCTGGGGCAGTTCTCATTTCAGCAAACTTTGATGGCGCCAGTGTTATGATGGGCCATACAGGTGGCACCATAGCAAAAATCAGAGAACATGTTCCAACTGTGATAGCTATGCATTGTGTAGCCCCTAAACTGGAGTTGGCCGTTCTTAATGTCATGAAAAAAAATAATTTTATTAAAGTAGAAAACACTCTTAAAGACATTTTTAAAGTTTACCGTTACAGTCCCAAGAAACCGAAAGAACTTCAGGGAAGAGCACATGTCATAGACTGGCACATTTCAGTGCACTCGAGCAAGTTTCTAGGCTTGACAAGTAAGACACGTTCAGGTCATGCTGTCCATGTCAACCTGCCCACAGCAGTTCAGCATCTGGAACATGTGTCTTGCTATGGTGATGATGATGGTGCCAAAGCAAAGGCACTTCTAAGCGATGTCCAGAGTGTACAATTTGTAAAATTTCTTTTTATGTTCCAAGATTTCTTGCCAATATTGAAAAATCTGTACTTGAATTTCAAATGGATGACCTGCTTATACTGGAAGTCCCCCAACTCGTAGAGACCTGTCTACTCCAGTTGATGGTGCTAAAAGCAAAGCCTGGAAAATGGACATCCTTTCTAAACCAATACAATCATAAATGGAAATGCATGAACTATATCATTTCAAAGTAAAGCAGTGGAGGCAGGATTGTTCCTTCCACCATCAAAGGCAACTTCCCAGAAATAAATTTTACAACCGATGCACAACTGCAGAGTTTAATTGATGCAGCAATATCATACACAGATAAGAGATTTCAGAATTTCTCAGGAGGTGCCTCTGAAATGGTTCAGTTGTTTAGATTTCAAAAATTTCAATCTGCCCAGAGAAGAACTTGCAGAATCTAGGACAAGTGAATTAACTCATTTATTAGTCTACTTTCATGTCTTTTTCACCGAAGATCAGAAAGACAGTATAAAAAGGGGAGTATGCAACATTAAACGCACTACTAAAATCTGCAGCTGATAAGCCATATTTGCAAGTCTATTCAAGATTACAGAGAGAGAGAGAGAGAGGGACAGACCAGCACAGCTTGCTCACATCTTTGACTTCACATAAATGCTACTGGCTATGAGTGTGTCTACTGCAAAATATGAGAGAGTATTTTCAACTCCAAATCTTATAAAAACCAAAGTAAGAACAAGACTGGCTGATGAAACGCTCTTGTCACTTCTGCAAATAGCTGTTGAAGGCCCTGCAGTAGAAAGTTGGGATCCTGATCCCGCTATCAACCACTGGCTCCTCTCTGGTCCTGGCACACGCCATGCTCACGGTCATGCTACTGCTGCTTCTCAAGATAGTGTTGACCCTGTCACTGGCTGCTGCCGCCACTGAAATTCAAGTGGAGACAGCACCCGGGCAAATCTCCCTAACAGACAACACTCCAAACACAGAAAACAGGTACACGCCTCTTGCATCTATACCATCAGAAAGGAGAGAGGAGGCCTCGGATAAGCACAAAGCTGAAAGCAACAGGGTAACAAAACACCATTATAAACAGAATTCCAAGGACAACAGGAAAAAGCTCATAATCATAGGGGACTCCATGATTCAGGGTGTGGATCCTCACCTGAGCAGAAACAAGTGGGCGGATCTGCAAGTCAGATGTCTCCCAGGAACATCCGCTTGGAGGGACACTGATCGAATAGTCGGCAAAATTCAAAGGGAAGGTATAGGCTCTAACATCTTGGTCCACCTAGGGACCAATGACCTTGCTAACCTGCCAACTGAAGAGGTTAAGGAGCACACTGCCCAACTCGGGGAGAAATTGGTTTTCCTTTCGTCCAGCTTTGCCTTCTCAGATGTTCCACCTGTTTGGGAAAAGGATAAAAACAGGAAAAAAAAAATCAGAGAGGAGATAGGTGAGCTCAATGCATGGTGCCACACCAAGGGGCATAATTCTGTCGGAAACTGGGACAACTTCTGGGAAAGGGAGTTCTTCAAATTCGGCGGCCTCCACCTGACTAAGGAAGGGGTTAGGGCACGGGACCAAAATTTTTTTTGTTCATTTAAACTAGCCAATGAGGAGAAGACAGCAGCTCTAGGAGTAGCACACGTAGAGCCTGCCATCTCCCCCCCCTCCAGCTAGCACCAATCCTAGAGGACACTCCAGGATAACAGTTGCAGAAGGCAGAAAGCAAGCAACCCTGTCAGAAACTGACAATAAAAAAAAAAAAAAAAGTAAAGCCACAATAGCAGAGGCAGGACTGGACTGGGTTGCCATGACCGAAACATGATTCACGAACAATCACGACTGGAAGGAGACTATCCCAGGATATAACTTGTTCAGGAGAGAAAGGACAGGGAAAAAGTGAGGGGGGTAGCTATTTATGTTAAAGATACCATAAGTGCAACTGAAATCCAGCAGGCACAGGGGGAAAACAAGGACCTATGGATTACAATCAGGGCTGGAAGCCATACATCCATCCGGGTAGGAGTAATCTATAAACTCCCAAATCAGGAGGAAACCAGGGACAGGGATACCCTGGATACCATCCTTCAGATGTCAGACAAAGGGGACATGGTACTGGTAGGGGACTTCAATCTACCAGACACTGATTTGGAGTTCCCACATAGTAGCATCAGAAAAAAGCAGGGAATTCCCAGTTACACTACAAGAAGCAGGCTTAAGTCAACTAGTGAAGACACCTACAAGAGGAAACATGATCTTAGACCTGGTATTCACAAATAGCGATAGGGTTCTGGGCATCAAAGTGGGGAACATCTGGGAAACAGTGACATCGCAGAGTATAGTTCAAGGTAAACAGGACTAAGAACTCCACACACTCTAAGCTTAAGGTCCTTGACTTCAGCAGTGCAGACTTCACAAAAATGAAGGCCTGTCTGAGGGACAATCTTAGTAACAGAACAGAAGGGAGCATCGAGGAGTGTTGGATAAGGTTGAAAGATACAATAACCATGGTCGCATCACAATGTGCCCACTAGGTCAGTAAGAATAAAAAGAGGAGAAACCCACTATGGTTTTCCAAAGAGGTGGCAACCATGGCACTGAGGGAAAAGCACAAAGCCTTCAGAAAGAACAAGGAGTCAGAGAAAGAGGCTGACGAAACAGAATATAAAGAAAAGCTAAAAGAGACAGGGAAAGTGATAAGAAATGCCAAGGTACAGACAGAGGTGAGGATAGTTCAGGGAGTGAAGAAGGGCGACAAGCATTCTACAGGTACATACAAGAAAAAAGGAAGACTAGGGAGGAATTATTAGAATCACAAAAAAGGACGAGCAGCACACGGAACATGACGGAGAAAGAAGGCAGAGACACTCAATGAATACTTCTGCTCAGTATTCACACAGGAATCAGACGGTAGTGGTCCAACAATAGGCAAAAAGAATATTCCACTTGGAGGCTCAGACATGAATCCCTTCACAGAGGAAAGGGTACTAGATGAAATCAACAAGTTAAAGGTGGATAAAGCTATGGGGCCAGATGGGATACACCCAAGAACACTTAAGGAACTTGGGAGAGAACTAGCAGCCCCCTTACCAGTGCTCTTCAACAAACTGTTGGACAGCAGGGAGGTTCCGGAGGACTGGAAGAGGGCAACAGTAGAGCCACTCCACAAGAGCAGAAACAAGCAAGAGCCAGGAAATTACCATCCAGTTAGTCTAACTTCAGTGGGGGGAAAAACCGATGGAGTCCCTACTGAAGGAAAGAATTGTTGCTTTTTTGGAGGAAAGTGGTCAGTTTGACACAAAGCAACACGGTTTCACAGCAGGGAGGTCCTGCAAGACAAACCTGGGAGATTTGTTTGACTGGGTCACCAAAACAGTGGATCAGGTTGGGGCAGTGGATGTGGTTTACCTGGACTTCAGTAAAGTGTTTGACTCAATTCTGCACAAAAGACTAGTCAATAAACTGGAGAACAGGTGAGTCAGGCATAAGGTAACAGGCTGGATCAGGAAGTGGTTAAATAGGAGAACACAGAGGGCATTAGTAAATGGCACTCTGTCAGAGGAGGGTAGGGTGACTACAGGGATTCCGCAGGGCTCGGTTCCGGGGCCGATCCTCTTCAACATATTCATCAGCGACATTGCTGATGGACTGAAGGGAAAAGTGTGTCTGTTTACTGATGACACCAAAATAGCCAACAGGGTTGACACACCAGAGGGGCAGCAAAGGATGGAATCTGATCTCTGAAAGCTAGAGGAATGGTCAAGGATCTGACAACTGAAATTCAATGCCAAAAAATGGAAAGTCATGCACCGGGGGAAAAGGTAACCCAGGGAGAAACTGTACTCGATGGGAGGGGAACAGCTGGTTGATACGAGGCTAGAGCAAGACCTAGGGGTGATCATGTCAGATGACCTCAAGGTCAGTAAATAATGCGAGAAGGCAGCACTAAAAGCTAGTGGCATCCTGGGATGCATAGGAAGGGGCATCATAAGCAGGAGGCATGAAGTGATCATGCCTCTGTATTGATCCTTGTTAAGACCCCACCTGGAATACTGCGTCCAGTTCTAGAGGCCACACCTCAGGAGGGACACAGATAGGCTGGAGATGGTACAGAGAAGAGCAACAAAGATGGTCCAGGGCTTGCACCAGAAACCATACAAAGCCAGACTCAGTGAACTCAATTTATACTCCCTAGAGCAGCGCAGGAATCAGGGGAACATGATAGAGACATATAAATACCTTAAAGGCAACAACAAGGTACAGCTGCAGAACCTCTTTCAGGTAAAAGACTAAAGCAGGACAAGATGGCATGACCTTTGCCTCAAGGTAGGTTCAGGAGCAATATGAGGAAATTTTTCGTCATGGAGCATGTTGCAGAACCACGGAATAGCCTGCCAGAGGGGGTGGTGGGGGCGAAGATGATAGGGGAATTCAAGCAGGCATAGGACAGGCATTGTGGGATACTCAAGCAGGCAGCTAAATAGGGGGTGTAGGAAAACAAGGGCAGACTTCATGGATCATAAGGTCCCCATCTGCTGACAACTTCTACGTTTCTACGTTTCTTGTTTATGATGATGATGATGATGCTGCTCCAGCTCCTATAGACTCTTTTGCTGATGCTGCTGGTTCTTGTCCTCCCCACTATTCTGACTGACGTCATTTCTTTGGCAGTGTTTTATTACGTTTCTTTAGAATATGCCTATTTCTAACTAGACTACCAACTCAAACACCAGGACTACTAGTTTTAGTCAAGCCACTTATCCATGGCAAGTACTTAATTTTAAGATGTGTCGACCCCTGGTTATAATGAAGCCTTTTAGAGTCACCCAGCTCTGCGGCTGCAGTGGCAGCTCCTCCTCCTTTGTGTCAAGCATGGAGGCGCCTCTAGAGACCGCCAACCCTTTCTTCCAGGAGTCATGACCAACAGCACAGGGACAACATGTCATCTTCAAGCTCCTGCATGATGCTGGCTGTGTGGTGACACACATCTACGAGCTGCAGGAGCACAGAGTGCAGGGTGAAGACACACATGTCCAAGAAGCCCGACCAAGGGAAGTCTACAAAGTCAGGGGAGAGGTGAAAGTTATATTGAAGCCTTTTAGATTTACCCAGCTCTGCAACTGTAGCAGCAGTTCCTCTTCTTTTGTGCCAAGTGTGGAGATGCCTTTGGAGGCTGCCAACCGTCTCTTCCAGGAGACCTAAATGATGGCACAAAGGCAGCAGGTCACCTTTTAACTGCAGCATGATGCTGGCAGCATGGCAGCACGCAACAGCGAGCTACCGGGCTATCAGGTGCAGTGTGAAGGTGCTCCCGTTGCTCCCATCTGAGAAGGTGAACCCTGGCTGGGGGTGGCTACTGCAGCCGGTCACTGGCACTGGGGCAGTATGGCCCACTTGATGAAGGACATAGCTGGGTATGTGACTACGACTGGTGATGGACTAGTCAGCCCGCTACTGTACAAGGAGCCAAGAATGGACTGCAAGTTAAGGAGGAGCTAGCTGCTCCCTCCCGCTCTCCTCCTCCTCTCAAGTCTCAGCTGCTGAGTCTGGAGAAGTGCGGGTGCATTGGAGCTGAATGACCAGGAGGTCACTTGGGCTCCACTCCACTTGATCATCCTTTCGGATGGGCAGGAAGGAAGGGAAGGACAGGGTCTCTCTCTTTTCCATTGAACCATTTTTAAAAAATCTTGGGGAGATTGCATGACCATGACTATCATATCATTCTTTGGTCTTGCAAAACAAGAATACCTCTCCGCTTTTCACCACCTACAAAGAGTGTAGCTGAAAAAAAAAAAAAAAAATGTTTGAACACCATAACCTTGCTTGTTGTCCCCAGTTGTACCTTATTTCTTGCCCCTAAACTCTGCTTGTTGCCCCATTTATACAGAAGAAGCACCCAAGCAGACAGTTGCAGAGGAAGTGTGGCGGAAGTGAGAAAGCAATGGTAGTGGAGTGAGAACAGGTGGTTGGGGTGTTGAAAGTGATAGCTGCACCATGGTTTTAGTAAAAAAAAAAAAAAAAAAAAATGGAACTGCCAGTCTGACAGTGGGCGAAGGGTGAGGTCTTGAAAGCATCATGTGAATGGCAGACAGCAAGATCAGGAGCGCACGGAACCAGGAGAGCCGCAAAGGGAAGAAAAGAAGCATGGGGGCAGGAAACAGACTGACAGAGAAGAAAAGAAGTGTGGGGGTCAGACAACAGAGGAAGAGAGAAAGGTGAGCGTGACACACACACACACACATAAATCACCCCATAGGGGCAGCTGCAGAGGAAGTGCGAGGGGTGCAGGGAACAGACACACTGACTCATGTTGAAGTGCTTCAACTCCACTCACTGGGCAGAATGTGAAGCACACAAACTGCTAAGTATTCAGTATCCTGTCATGCCCTAAGACCCTCTTTCTCTCTCCTCCTCCTATTGCTATACGTCAGCATAACTCTCACTATGCAGCCATACAAAAAGGGGCATAAGATAGTCCATCATTCCCAGTAAGGAGGGGCAACAAGTGTCTTCACAGCCCGAACCTATTTTAGAAAGGGGGGGGAAGACAAGGTAAACATGACTGAAGTAAGTCCGGGGGATGGAGAGTAGGTGAATGTGTCTCTATGGAGAAGATATTCATAATGATCAAAAGGTGTGGTAAACAACCTTCCTGTCCTTGAAGAATCAATCTTCTCCACAGAACCACTCTTTTTGGTCAAGTGTCCTGCAATATTAAAAAAAAAAAAAAAACAGACAAGGGAGACTGGAGGCCACAGGACTCACTAGGATAGTAGGCCTTGTAGCACAGCCAATCCAAATCCTGCCTGCCTCCTGGAATGGACATGCAAGGTGTAGTGTTTCATGAAGGTATGTACACTACCTTAGGTAGCAGCCTACATATTTCTGAGAGATGGACAGAACAAAGCTAAGTCACTGAAGTAGCCACTGCCCGAGTGGAGTGAGCTTTGACAAATCCTACAAATGCAGTCCTGATACAGTTTTGCAGTACTGAATGAAGCTGACAATCCACTTAACTGGAACTGTTTGGAGATGGGTACTCCTTCAAATTGGGGAGGAAAGAGACAAACAGTTGGGAAGTTTGCCTGTAGATCTTGGTTCTATTGAAGCAGCAGCTAAGCAACACTTGTCCCAAATTCTCCAGTTTGGGGTAGAAAGTCGGAAACACTTAGGCCATCCCGATGGTCCAGCAGTAGCATATCGTGGACGAACCAGGTTCAGGAACAAACTCAAGTGTGTTGAGTCAGGGAGCAGGGCTGGTGGTGGGTATTGCCATCACAGCGACCCCTGCAGCTGGTGAGGGAGTACGATCCTGCCACAGTGGGAAGCTGTGCGTGGCAAGGTTGAAGACATCACCCACACTTTGGGAGGAGGGGAGAAACCCAGCTGCTCTCACATGACAGCCGAGTTCTTCTACCTGAATAGGGTATATCCCTGCAAGATGGACAGCCAGCCGGAAAATAACATATACACAGAAAAAAAGAGAGTTGGAAGCACTAAAGACTGGTTAAGATAGAACACCAACAACACCCTGAACATAAATTTAGGAAGTGCATGGAGAACTACCCTGTCCTTATGGAAAACCGCATATCAAGGATCCATTACTAGGGTTTGAAACTCAGATATTTTGCATGCTGAGGTTTATTTATTATTTATTTAGATTTTGATAACCACTGAGACCAGAGGTCCCTTTTTCAGGGGCAACCCAGAATTAGCTACAATACATTAATTACATACATTTGATACTTACTTTGATTACTTACAGAGTTTAACAGTTCACGTACAGTATGTTAGGTACACAATACATATCATACAAAACACATAAGACACGTGGATGAGAAAGTTGCACTCCCTTGATAAAAGCACCACCCTTCAGATGCAAAACACATTTGGGGGAAGGGGGTCCCGTGAGGATAGCCGATCACCAGCATGTTCTGACTAATCATTTTTCACTTAAAGAAAAGTTTTTGCACTTTACCTTGAGCATAGTGCATTTTGGGGTTGGGTTACTGGGTTCGGGGTTTTTTATTTCATAGTACTGAAAAGAGTGGTCTAAAGAACCCTCGCTGACTGGGCAGGTGAAGTGATATCCTAAATGAAAGGAAATTTATCATAATCATCAGTCTTATCATCCATGAAATTTGGGTTATATTCCTTTTTGTCATACAAAGAATGATGCCATGGGCTTCGGCACTGGCATCGAGGCTGACTCATGTAAACCCCCGACACCAGTCCTTGTGGAAATCAATGTCTGGTAAGGAATCTACACTAGCACAGCAGCAAGCATCAATACAGAGGATGGCACCAGGTCGAGGATGATGCTGGCACCATGGATAGCACTAGCACAAACAGCCAAACCTAAAACTGCCCTTGACAGCTCAACTGAGATAGGAGATGGTACTGACATGGTGCAAAGGAGCCACCATTTCATCCAAGACACCCCCTAAAAGCAGCAGGGGTAATGGAGATGGAGACACTGTTACAGGTGCAGTTAAGAAGTCCAGCATAGTGCCCTCTACTGCCAAGAAAGAAAACTGACGACGACAGAACCTCTCTCACACCCTGTAGAGTAAGCAGACTCAGAGCAAAATGTTGAGAACTAAACCAGGACCCATGTCATCATTTTGTCTTTTTATGGAAGGACAAGGTCGAGACTGAATGGTCCCTGGAATCCAATGCAGAGTGTATGTGGGGCAAGGACCATTTCTTTCTACGAGTACAGGACTACCCACCTCTCAGTCATGGAGACCGTTCAGCACCGAAACATCGCCTACAAAGGAGTGGTGATCTGAGACGGACTCATTTCCAGAGCAATGTGCCTTACCAAGTGCCCTACCTGACATAATGGTTAAACAAGGCAGGGCTGTGAGAAACCTGAAGAAAAAACTAATCAAGAATGTGATAAACAAAGAAAATTCAGTTATAAAGAAGTATTCATCCGCAATGAAGTAGACTATAAAGTTACTAGTATGCAAACTGATGTTCTGGTCCCGAACAAGGAAAAAAGAGGCTGATGGCTGGGAAAAAGGTACTTCGGAGGTTGGGGCAAGTACAGTACAGTTACAAAAGAACTTACCGTAACAGATATTTGAGAAGAGCTCTTGCAGCTGGCTATAATCATTAGGATAAGCCGCCAGGCACTAGATCCATGAAAACTTAGCTAGCAGTTTTCAGTGGGGACCGCCCCCTGACGTCGGCCCGTCCCGACATCAGCCAATGGTAAAAAAGGGGGCAGTACCCAGCCCCACCTCAGTTCTCCCACCAGAGACCCGGCCCTACAGAGGAAGGAGAAACCGCAGATGTTTAAACCATGCAGAAAGAATACCAGTGGGAAGGTGGGAGGGAAAGCAGCGTCTTCTGCAAGAGCTCTTCTCAAAGATCTACTGTTGCAGTAAGTTTTTATGTAACTATATTATCTATCTTCTAGTTGGAGCTCTTGCAGCAGGCTATAACCATTAGGACCGAGTCCCAAGCAGTCAAGGAGAGACATAGTGCTCCAGGTGGAGTCTTTTAAGACAGCAGGCCTTGGAGGACAGCAAGTCCGAAACCAGTCCTGCAAATGGAAGCAATGTCCCGGCTATAATGCTTGATAAAAAAAGTGCGGACAGAACTCCAAGTAGCAGCTGTGCAAATGTCTGCAGCTGACACGTTCTTCAATGAGGCAAAGGAAGTAGCAACTACCCTGGTGGAGTGGCCTTTTACCAGGCCTGGTAAAGGCTTGTCATACTTCTCATAAAGGAAAACAATGTAGTTAACTAGCCATTTAGAAAGGGTCTGCTTAGTAACTAGCACCCCATGGGTCCTGGGGGAGAAAGAAACAACCAGCTGGTCGGAATTCCAAACCGGAGCCGTCCGGTTAAGGTAATAACGTAAAGTCCGATGGACATCCAGAGTATGCAGCAATGCCTCCCCTCTGTTAGAATGCTCTGGATAATAAACAGGTAGGTGGATGCCCTGGTTCAGGGTAAATTCGGACACCACCTTCGGCAAAAACTTAGGATTAGTACGCAAGGACACCCTGTCCTTGCAAAAAACTAAGTAGGGCTCTGTATGCATCAGAGCCTGGAGCTTGGAAGTCTTCTGAGCAGAAGTAACTGCAACCAAAAATAACGCTTTCCAAGACAGGAAGCACAGCTCGCAATCTGCGGCTGGTTCAAAGGGAGGCAAAGTAAGCTTCTCCAACAAAATTAACAGGACCCAAGGAGAGACAGGATCCCGAATGGGAGGTTTCAGGTGAGGGATACCCTGTAAGAATGTACAGGACAAGTCCAACTGGGCAATGGTTTTTCCTTCTATATAGGTGCAGGGTACGCTAAGATGGCGGAAAAGTGCACCTTAATCGAGGAGTAACTCAGTTTGGAATCGGAAAGAGAGAGTAGATACTCCAGAACCGAATTCCCTGGGCATGAGAAAGGGTCGAGCTGTCAAGCGGATGCCCAAAAGTAGAACCTTTTCCATTTCATGGCAAAGGTGGACCTAGTGGAGGGCTTTCTCACTGCCACTAGAACGTCCCCTACCCTGGGGGACACCCCAAATCTGGAAACTGCTAAATCTGCAGGAACCATGCATGCAGGTGCAGGGACTTAAGTTCCGGGTGGACTAGGGTGCCCCTGTCCTGAGAAAGCAAGTGAGAGCTCAAAGGTAAGGGTTTTGGGGGTTCTGCTGCCAACTGTTGAAGCAGAGGGAACCAAATCTGACAAGGCCAGTAGAGAGCAATGAGGATCATCTCCGCTCCCTCCGTCTGTAACTTGGGGAGTACTCTCTGAAGCAGAGGAAAGGGAGGGAAGGTGTACAGGAACCTCACTGTCCAGCAGCAGGACAATGCGTCTAGCCAGAAAACACAAGGCCCTGGATCTAATGAGCAGAAACTGGGCAGTTTGGCATTGAGTGGAGATGCAAAAAGGTCCGACTCTGGTCTGCGACTGACTGGAGTAGTTCTCATTCATTGGCTTGTGACTGAGACCTGCTTATGGTGTCGGCCAAGACGTTTTGGATTCCTGGAACATGCACGGCCATGAGTTCTAGTTGATGTTCCAGCACCCAATAGCACATTCTCATGGCCTCTCGGCAGAGTGTGTAAAAGTGAGTGCCCCTCTGCTTGTTGATGTAAAAGACCACTGACATATTGTCTGACTGAACCAGCAGGGGGCCCAGGAACAGGTCCGTCTGAAATGCCTTCAGAGCATATAAGACCACTCTCATTTTCAGAATGTTGATGTGAAGAATCTGTTCCAAAGGGGACAAGGACCCTTGAGTCTGACGGT
The DNA here is from genome assembly GCA_016271365.2 of Neoceratodus forsteri. Lineage (NCBI taxonomy): Eukaryota > Metazoa > Chordata > Ceratodontiformes > Ceratodontidae > Neoceratodus > Neoceratodus forsteri. The sequence goes on from CM057459.1 coordinate 207,621,765, forward strand.
CCGCTAGGTGAGCTCCCAAACCCTGTCCCGAGGCATCTGTGGTGAGAATTTGCCTCAGGGGCTCCTGTTTGAAGGGGACTCCTTTGGAGAGATTGGATGGAGTCATCCACCAGGATAGAGTCTGACGGACTGGAATGGAGACCATGACTGGTATTTCCAGGTCATTGGAGCACTGGTCCCACTGCACTCTGAGTGTCCACTGGGAGACATTCATATGTAATCCGGCCAAGGCTATGGTTGGGATGGCAGCGGCCATGTGACCCAATAGTGTCAGAAAGGATCTGGCCGAGGTCTGATGAGACGAAGTCACTGCCTAAGCCTGGGATAGAAGGCAATCTGCTGTGTCTGGGGGCAAAAAAGCTTTGCCCTGCACTGTGCCTAGAATCACCCCAATGTACTGGAGTCTCTGACTGGGACATGGGAACAACTTTGGAAGATTCAGGGTGACTCCCAGCTCTCTGAAGAGAGCAAAGGTGTCTCCTAGAGTGTGGAGCAGCTGGGCTCTTGAGGGTGCTGTAAGAAGCCAGTCATCGAGGTAAGGAAAGATGTAATGGCCTTGTCTCCTCAGGGCTGCCGCCACCACTGCTAGGCACTTGGTGAAGACCCTGGGAGCCGAGGACAGGCTGAATGGCAAGGCCCTGAACTGATAATGACGCCCTTAGAAGAGGAAGCGCAGGTATCTTCTTTGAGGCTCGAACACCAGAGTGTGAAGATATGCATCCTGCATGTCCAGGGAACAGAGCCAATCCCCTTGTTGAAGAAGAGGGATTAGGCCTGGAAGGGTAACCATTCTGAACTGCGTCTACTCAATGTAATCGTTCAGATGGCTTAGGTCCAGACTGGGACACAGATCTCCGGTCTTTTTGGGTACCAGGAAAAAGTGGGAGTAAAATCCCTGACCCCTTTGACTTGGGGGAACTGGCTCTATTGCCTGCTTTTGAAGAAGCGCCTGAATCTCCCCTTCTATCAGGACAACACAAGACTGTGAGTAGCAGAAAGATGCAGGATGATTGCCTGGGGGCTTTTCCAGAAACTCCAGCGTGTAACCCCTCTCTATGAACTGGAGTACCCATTGGTCTGTGGTGATTGTGCTCCAGCCCTTGAGATAGAGGGAGAAGCGACCCCCCACCGCCTCTCCCAGAGATTCTGCTGGGGGGGGGGGGGGAGTCCGGCAGGGAGTCAGGCTGTAGAACCAGGGGTTGGCAGAGCGACTTAGAAGGGTTTGGCAGCTCTGGGAATCGAAGGACCTGGAGTCTGGGAGGTGGCTTTACTTTTGTAGCCCCCTTGCTGTTGCTGCTGTGATCGAGGCTGCTGACCTGACTGTTTACGAAAGGCCTATGAAAATGCTTCTGGTTGGCCTTGTACATTTTTCCCAGCCTGAAGGTCCTGAGTGTAGCCAGGGACACTCAGCCAGGAATGGCGCTGGAGGCAGATGCCAGTTGCCACTGCCCAGGCCGAAGTATCAGCAGTGTTGTATGAGACACGTAAGACATGTGTGCCCACATCCGACCCTGACTTAAGGATGTCCAAGAGCTCTGCTTTTGTGGAGCATCTGGCAGAGCTTGCGCCAATTCTATGCTCTTCTCCCACAAGGCGTTTAGATACTGTACCATGTGGTTAAGGAAACTGAGCGACCTTATGGAGCAGGTAGCGGATGCATATACCTTCTTCCCCAACTGGTCCCATTGCTTTGATTCTGGATCAGGGGGCTGAGTGCTCAGGTGCTTGGGCTTCTTGGTCCTGTTGTGGGCCACTATGATCACTAGGGAGTCGGCCACAGGATGTTTTGCCAGAAAGGGTTCATCCCTGGGCACCCTGTAAAGCCTGTCTGACTTTTTATGGCATGGCAGACAAGGAGGAGGGATCAGATAATTCTGGTGAGGTCCTGGAAGGTATCCACCAAAGGAGGCACCATCAAAGGTTTGGGTTCTTTTTGCCAGAGGTATTTTGCCAGCCAGCACCTCTCCGGATCCAAGTCCTCTGTTTCCCAGCCATTGCTCGTTTGGATATGCCTCATGACATCTATAAATGTTGGGTTATCTGGAGGCGATCTGGGAGTGTCCTTAGTGTCTGGGAAGGCAGGATGGCCCCTTCGCTCTGAGTCACTAGAGGACAAGGAGAAACCCCAGCTCGAATCTTCCGAGCTAGGAGGAGAGCGGGATGAAGAAGAGTCATGCTGGTGTCTGCCCTTCATCTGGTGATGATGTCGGCCTGATGACCCAGAGGGAGAATGACGTCCCCTCCGGCCCTTATGCTTTGGCCTTCCTCTGTGTCCCTCATCAGTGACAGTGGAAGGGCTCCTATGGGGAGGAGTCTTTTCTCTAGGTTCAGGGGAGTAACGTTTAGGTGGTGGAGTCTTCTCCCTGGGTGGAAGCTCCACAGGTTTGGGGGGAATAAGGTCCCCTTTGATCTCGTTACACCAAAATCGGAAGAGATCCTTGACCTCACTCAGAGGATTGTGAGGGCCTGACGGACTCACCGTCGCTTGAGGCTGTGGTGCTACTGGCATTGGGTTGGCTGACATCGGGTTGCCTGGCATCAGTATGACCATCTGGTCACCGAACAGCATCTGGTCCTCCATCGACAGTGAAGGGGTGATAACCATGTCCACCGGAGATGCAGGAGGATCCGGCGACCATGGGGATGTTGCCAGGTCTGATGTTGGAGTACCCGAACAGGCAGGTGTCTGGTGTCCCTCAGGAGACACCGCCATTGACAGCTTGGCCGGAGCCTATTGCTCCTTGGACAGAGCCGTCTCCCAAGGCCTCGTCAACAGACACATGCCCCTGACATCAGGTGGCCGAGGCAGACGCCATGACTGGGTGGACGACGGGTGCCACCTGCTGCCCAACTTAGAACTGGCCAAACCGCCTGAGGAGGTTGAGGACTCACAGACTGCCATAATCACCTTCAGAGGCTTTAGGACCGGGACCGAAGACCCAAACCCTGACATACCTGCACCCATCGCCAGCACCAGGGTGGGAGGTTTATTCATCAGCTGCCCCAAAGAAGTGAAAGCAGGCCAGTTAGGGTGGTCTGACCTCCCATGGGAGGAGACACTGGAGGTGGTCTTCTTCTGGTGAGGAGACCGAGAATGGGAGCGAGTCCGGGGCCTAGCTCTCTCCTTGTCCTGGGACTTATGCTTCCCTTAAGATTTTTTCTTCTTCTCTTTGTTGGAGGATGAGGAGGAAGAAGGAGAATGACTCTTCCCAGAGGATTGTTTCTGCATGTCTACTAATTGTTTCTCGAGGATGTGTGCCTTAAGAGTCTTATGGCGGCAGATCCTCATCCACTGATCGAAGCTCTGGCAGTGCAGGCAAGCTTGAGTATCATGGTCCGGGCTCAGGCACAGGAGACAGGCCACGTGGCCATCTTTTGATGGGATCTGCTTGCTGCACGCACACTTACAGGTCCACTGTTCTATGGAGGAAGCTGGAGAAGACGATATGCAGATACGGAGAAGAAAAGAAATAAATCTACTGTAATAAATGAAATAAAGCAGTAAAACGCATAATGGCGGTCAACTGTAGCAGAAAGGCATCCATGGAGCCGATGCGAATGGGTCAACAGCGGAAAAAGAACTGAGGTGGGGCTGGGGACCGCCCCTTTATATATCATTGGCTGATGTCAGGGCAGGCTGACATCAGGGGCAGTCCCTGCTGAAGACTGCCAGCTAGAAGTTTTCCCATGGGGTCCTAGTGCCTGGCATCATAGTCATAATGGTTACAGCCTGCTGCAAGAGCGCCAACTCAAAGAAAGATCATTCTTTATTCTGTGAGCATGCAGATGACACATGCTTCAGTGCTAGGGATCGGCCCCACCGACCCCAAAAGTTCTGGTGTCTGTGGGTTTGGACCACCTCCCACTCCAAGACCAAAGGGTGTGGCTCTCTAGAAAAGACGGATTCTTGAAAGATCTGTGAAACACTGTATAAGCAGAATTAGCTGTAAATATAATGTTATTTAAACAGATTCCCTAAGTTAGCCCCATGCACCACACAGTTCGGTGCCTTACCTCCAGGAAATGCTTCTGATCTATAGTTGCCAAAAAAATATCCACTAGTATAGTAGTAAAATTGCTTGTAAAACCCTCCCCACCGGGACATGGGCACTTCCCGGTTGGAAGATCCACCCCCGCGCTCAGCCAACTTTATGATGTGATCACAGGTAGAGAGCGGGAACACGCTACATAATAGTCTATGGGGAGGTAACTTTAACAAGAATTTTATATATCACAGTGATTAAGTGGTGATTAAAAAAAAAGGCAGCAGGCGACTAACAGGGAGAGTGACTGGCCACTAGGGCACTCACAACAAACTACAGGTAGGGCTGGGCACACTAGGAGGGCCTAAGACTTTTTTTCTGCAATCATCTCCTACGCTTCTAAAGGAAGAAGTAACCCCTTAGCTATCAAAACATCAGGACTGATGTTTTGATAGCTGTCTGTTTCAGAATTCTAAAATAAATGAGAGAGAGGAGAGCCTCAGAGTGAAAGACTGTCACACAGCCTTCAGAGGGACAGCAAGAATAACAAACAGATAGACCGGCTCCAAGATACTTAAGCTGGAGAGAGACACCTGGCCCACACACAAGACAGGCAAGTCTAGTGACATACATCAAATCCATTTTTGGAAAATGTTGTAAAATGGGGTTGTTTCATAGACAATTGTCTATGTATATGTTGGGGTACAGCAGAAAGTGCTGAACTATTTATCAAATGGTTGAATGCTAATGAATGGAATCTTAGATTCACTGTCAAAACTCATGAAGAAATTGACTTCTTAGACATGACACTTCTGGGAAATATTAAAACAGGCATAATTACCACGAAGGGTTTCAGAAAGGAGACATCCACCAACTCTCTTCTGAGAAATGATAGCTCTCATCCCTATAAACTTAAAAACTCCATACTATATGGACGGTTGATCAGAATTAGATATAACAGCACAAATTATACAGATTTTAAACAATACGCAGAGGAGCTACTGGGCAGGTTCAGAGACAGAGGCTATCAGGAAACTGTCCTGAATGCAGCACTGGAGAGGGGCAAAAACATCACACAAGGGGATCTAATGCAACCTAAAAAACATACTACTAGGCAGAAGACTGACAGCAAGGGGGTACCAATAACTTGCTCCACTGAACAAAATGAAGTTCCAGATCAAACAGGAAACATTGTATAGAGAAATTGGAACATTCTTAAAAAATGATGAAATTTTAAAAACAGTTGTAGGTGATAAACCATGCATCACCATTAGGAAAACAGCTAGTTTAAAGGATAGACTAGTACATCGTTTAAAACAAAGGAGACAAACAGAATCACATGGATTCCAGTTAAACCTAAAGGATGTTACGGGTGTCACAACTGTAATATTTGTCAGTATAATGTAACACGGAAAGACATCATCTCTCCAAGTAATAGGAGAAAAATAGAGATCAGGGGATTTATTTCCTGCACATTATTATTTATGATCTACATGCTTTGGTGCAGTTGCAATCTTTGCTATGTTGGTAAAACTGCCAGAATGTTGATAGGGACAATTCAGGAACATGTTCGCTCCATTGTGAACAAAAGAATGGACACTCCAGTTGGTAGACATTTTTTACATTTTCACAACTCTGATCCAAGTACTTAAAAATTTGTGAGTTTAGATGGGTGAGACAATCCAATAGGGATGGGGATCGACAGAATATACTGTTATAAAAAGAAGGGTACTGGATTTTTGAATTATATACTGTCAGACCAGGGGGTTTGAATGAGAATTGGGACCTCAAAACCCTTTTTAAGAAGTGGTAACAGATATTAAATTGTTTCCCTTTTCCCTTCTCCCTCCCCCATCCAATACAGCCTATTCGTTTAATACATTTAAAGAATTAAGAAATGAAATGTTACTGTTATTTCTAAAATGCATAACTATAATCATTTTGATAAAGCATTAACTAGATTATCGTTTTTCCTATTTTAGGGGCTCTTCTTCTTTAGTCTTTTTCTCCAGAGAGATGGCCTTCCATATGAACTGGCTACCTCTATTCAGTACCACTTCATTTTCTCTATCTGGGTCTCGCTTCTTTAAAAATGTGATAACAGCTGTAGAATAGTGATGGACTATTTTGCTTATATGATGTTAATTACAGATTTAGTCAGTGGCATTTATAAGGTGTATGGATCCCTCAATCCAGAGGTGATCACATCTTGAAGCAAACAGGTTTCTTTAAGATTAAATGGTATCTAAGAAAGTTTATCCCTATTATTACAGCACTAAGAGATGAATGGAAATTAATTTCACTAGCTAGATGATATTTCTCCGTTTTCGTTTTTTTAATTTTTTACTTGTCATTTTGTGTACACGTAGAGCTACACTTTAATAATTAGGGATGTACATGGAGTTGATGTTTTCTTTTGAAAAACCATATATTGTGGATGGGAGTTTTGATTTTACAAATCTGTTGAAAAATTTTGAATGAACACCACATGACTGTTAATGTGTGATGTCACACACTTTGCACCCCATAAAATGTAATGTGTCCATGAATGGTAACGCCCCCGAGGAAGCCTTTTGCCGAAGCATTGGGGCGAGAGGCGCAAGTGGGAACTCAAAGGCACTTTGCTTGCTTGCTTTTTGTTGAATAAATACAACATTGCTAATTTCTGCATTCAACTGTTTGAAGTTCCTTTATTTGGTATCGAGTGGCTGGAATAGCGCTACAGCTTTTTGAAATTTACTAGTGACATACTGCCAGGTTCAGGGTTTGCTCTGTCTGTGGGCATGTTAGCATTCGTCAGTGCAGGAATAAAGTAAGTTACGTATCGAGACGGGCCACATGGGTAAATAGACTGCATAGTGTGTTGCTGAGCGCCTCTCTTTGCTCCTAAGACTTCACTTGTCTCTGCTTTTTTCTTGCCCTGAAATCAATAATTTCTTGCTTTTTACATCAGAATAACTTCCAGGACAACAGGCTGTGATGTCATAAAACTAAGATTATGACTTCATAGCAGGAAGAAGCACCCAGAGCATCTGAAGTCTAACAGGGAAAAGATGCTGTTTAAGTGAAAAGGTATTCAGCAATAAAAAAAAAAATGGAATGTACTAATAATAAAATGTTTGAGAAATTTTGTGCAACTGAATTCTGCTGATGCCAGTAGTGTACTTTGTGCTAAAACAACAGAAAATCTGAAAGCATAACTGCTATAGATACAAAAGTTTTAAACATTTCATTTTAGTAGATACCTGCTCTTTAAAGGTTTTTCTCTTTGCAGATGAGTTGGGTCCACATCTGCATCCAACAATTTATGCAGCCAACCAATTCGAACATAGGTTAAGTAAGCAATAAGACACGACGGGGTGTTGGCTGTGCTGCCACAACCCTGCACATGAGGGTGTAATGGGCCTGAACTGCAGGCAGTGTCTCTTCAGCCCTGGAAGCATTATTGTGGCAGCACAACCAACACTCAGAGTGTCTTAATCGCGCTTATAAAATGGGGGTTATGTTAATAAAGTGAAGAGAAAAAATTTAAAAAAAAACTGAAAAAATGGTTAAAAATCAGTAGTTTTGTGTGAAACAGTCCCTCTGCATATGGGCTGTCACCACAGAGTGCAAGTCTGAATTGCACTATGGTGCATGTATTTTTCTGTGAACTGTCTCTTGAAGCCCCCAAAGGTTTTATTCCATTTTTTGTTTCTTTAAATAAAAAAAAAAAAAAGACTTGATATTGTTTTACTTTGTGGATTTGATCTGGAAATAATTAGCTTCAGATGTTTTAGTTCAGTGACTGAGTGGACCAGCAAGTGCATAAAAGCATACCTTTCAACTGTCCCCCATTTTCAAGGACATCCCCGATTTTGCATAATACATGTTTTCTGTCCCTTCTAAATTTAGCATTTTGCCACTGAGGTGCAGAGATCTGAATCAAAAAATCATACTAGACAATAGTTTCAGTCTAATTCCCCATCAGAAAATGCTTTCATCACTAAACCTCTTATGGTAACAGTGCCAAGAACTGATATTACCCTTTTAAAGATGTGTCCCTGATTTTTGAGGCAAGAGGTTAAGAGTCATGCATGAAAGTGAAACCGGCATTAGGGATTGCAACATCCAGGAGCTGTACATTGATATTTGCAGTAATTGAGCAACACTAGTACTGGGACTTTTCAGAATCATACCCATTGGTTGTGTTGTCTCAATCCAACGTGTAGGAACAAGTTTCAGTAAATCAGGATGCAGAATTCTTAGCAACCATTTCAAAACTAAAACTATGGCCACCTGGTTTGAGTTAAGAACTGATCCAGTCTCTGTAACTGATCTCAGTCAACTAATGAAATTACCCTCCTTAGTAGTGCCAGGCTGCTTTCTTATCTGAACTGCAGTTGCTGTCTTTTATGAGATTAGCACTTATCTGCAATTAACAAGCTTACTTTTCAAAATGGCCACCTGCTTCAAAGATGCAATGAAAACAGAAACTAACAAGCTTATAACCGCATGACTGTGGCACAACCACAGCTCCGGACCACTGTCTCTCTCTGAATTTAGTCCAGCCCTGCTATCTTTAAGCAATTTATCCCTCCAGAGTGTGGGTATACTGGAGGATTTACCATGGCTCGTGTGGTTCGGTCACATGGCGCAGCAGAGTGACTGAACCACAAAAGTCGTATTAAGCCCTCCAGTATACCCACACCCTGGAGGGATAAATTGCTATTATGCAATGGTCTGTTTTTTGTGAGACATTAAAACAAAAAAAATTTATTGTGTTTATTACTGCGTGGCAAAAAAATAGCCCCAGATTGCTAGGGTTGTGCTTGGGTGTGAGGGCTGCTGCAATGGCTGGCGAGTTGGAGGTCCATGTCTTCATTTGGGACAGCTGTCATGCTTCTTAGTTGTGTGTTTTTAATAAAAAGAAAAAAAAAAAACGCTCTGTGCTGTGTTTGAGTGGAAATGGAGTGTGAGAATGTGTTGAAAGCAGTAACGGGATGCCGTACATGAGTGTGATTATTTCCGGGTTCACTTCTTGGGTCACGAACAAGGAACGCTTATGAGTCGGATTTTTTTATTTTAGAATGTTGGCCGAACTGGGGAAGTAGTGGTCAAAGGAGGTGAGAGAGAATCAGTTTCCTGCTGGATATGAAAGGTACTTGGGGAGAATGGGGAGGTGGAGAGACGGAGAGACGGACGTCTTTGAGCAGTTTCGAGACGGAGTGGTGAAGTGCGAGGAACAGCGATGTGGGCTGGGGGCTTGAGAATTCCGAGTGGCACTTAGTGTGAAAGCTGAACTATGACGAGCTTTCATGTTGCACGAAAACATGAATGCACAGGTGCAGAGTCTGTGTTGCAGACGATTAAGTGTGAGACAGTTTTGTTTTTTTTGTTTTTTTTATATAAAATCGGCAGGCTTGGGGAGGTGGGAAGGAGTCCTTACTGAGGAGATTCTTACCATTTGCTCTCTTTGACAGTGCTGAGTTCACGGAGGTCGGACTGATTTCGGAGGAGTCATTGCTACGGCTTACTGGCAACTGGCACCTCTTCGCGTTGGTACTATAGAGGATTTACAATGGGCATGAGGTTCCAGTTGACCAATCAGAATGTTGTATTTGTGGTGCCCATTGTATAATAGATTATTTTAACCACATATCAGTGCCTAAACTACTGTCAAAGACCTCCCACAAACCAATATTGTAGATAGCTTTTTGTATTGAATTTAACCCATATCCAGTCACCCAGCTGATAAAAACCCAAACTCAGTGTCCAACTTTCACTACCTTAAAAAAATAGTGAACTTTTCCTCCTTTTATATTCTATATTATACAATGGCTAAGGAAAGCCACACAAAATCATGCATTCTGATTGGATAGCTGGCACCTTTTCAGTGTTGTAAATCCTAGTATCACCCCACAGGAAAAGGTGCCAGCCACCAATCAGCCACATCATGAAACCCTCTTAAATCACTCTGATCCCCCAGTCTTCAAACAAACTCCTCGCTAAGCTGACTAGCAACTCCCAAAGAGTATAAAAATCCTGCCCCAAAGCTACCTGTAAGAAAAAACTAAAGTGTCTCCTCTAGTTTATTAAAAAAAAAAAAAATCTGTCCCTCCGTGTCCCCTGCATTTAGATCTCTTCACTCTCCGGTCCCATGACAGCCAAACATGGGAACCAGTAGGGCGGTCACAGGAGGGTTCACAGTGAAATCCATGGCCGTTGCCACTCTGCACCCTCAGACCTCTGGCTCTACTGAGTTCTCCGAGGGGTTGAGGCAGAGTACAAAGGAAAAAAACATACTTTCTTTCCTGGCTTAGAAGTCAAAACAGCCGAGGAACGAATGAAAATCCCCATTTTTACTCCCCCTAAACCACAAGGCTGGACTGGGAGTTTCAAATCCATGAAAAGATAGTTACCTGCCATCTCATCTGACTCTCGCTCATCCCACTTTCTGTTATGTTCAGTGCTGCTGCTGTAAGAATCACTCCTGTCAGCCTCTGTTGCAGTACCACTAACTCCATTGAAAGAAAAAAAATATGTTTCTTCAGAACACCGTGGACAGAACTCATTCTTTTGAGGCACTGGGCACCGGCGAGATTCATGCCACATGCTACACGAGGCTGGCGCTATAAAGACCCAGTTGTTACTTGCGGGCTCTCTCAAAACAAACAAACAAATAAAGGAGTCCCAGGCTCTCCAGTTGTTACTTGTGGACTATGTAGATATATATATATATACACACACATATACACACACACACATAAAAAGAACGCGACTCACAGGCTGTCCACTTCTTACTTGCAGGCTCTGTAAAACAAAGAAGAAAAAAAAAAAAACACGACTCCCACGCTGTCTCAGCAAGAAAGCAAACATGACAGTACAGCATCTGGAGCTCAGAAGCAGCTACCAACTAAGGATTATTTTCTGTCTCGGAGGAATAAATTCAGTAAAAATAATTTAAAATAAAAAACGTTTTCTTTATTTACTTTTTCCCCTCACAAAATGAACAGGCCACTGCATAACATACAGGGTCCACTGTATAATCACATAGTAATGAAGTGAGATGTTAGGTTACCCACGCCAGGTGCTTTGCTCACTTGGACTGCGCCTCTGACCAAACAACTCACCAGGCGTTGGTAAATCCTGGCATCACCAACACCCTCTCGTGGTATATTGCTTAATTATACAATGTGGTAAACTGAATAAGCCAAATCCTGCAACCTGACTGGTTGGCTGGTACCTTTCCCAGCATTGTAAACCCTCCAGTGTACACACTGGAAAAGGTAACAGCCAACTTTATCTCCTGCCAATCAATGCATCACTAGAATGCTTTCACTTCAAAACAAAACCGCCGCCATTTTTCCTGTCGCTGCTTCGCTAAGACACCGCGGTAAATGCAAAAAAAAAAAAAAAAAATGACATCCTCTTTCGAACTATATGACCTCAGTGAGTTAGAAAATATTTTTTCTCAAGAAAACGAACATTCCGACACTATTTCTCACCTTACATAGTAATACAAGAAGAGTCTCAGCCTCCGAGCAGCATAACTCTCGAAATCTCAGCAGCTGCAACAGACGCCGGCATAATTAACCAGAACTATTTTTTTCAACGTAACAATATTTCACTAAATATTGCTATATTTCTCCAAAATAAAAATGTAAAAATCAAAAAAAAAAAAAGTTAAATAAACATTTGACATTGTATAATAGCAATTTATCCCTCCAGGGTGTGGGTATACTGGGGGGCTTAACACGACTGGTGTGGTTCAGTCACTCAGCTGTGCCTCGTGACCGAACACGAGCCGTGGAAAATCCTCCAGTATAACTACACCCTGGTGGGGTAAATTGCTTAATTAGATTCTTGCCACTTGCCGCTGCTGCTTGCTGACTTGATTAAGATGGAATGGCTGCTCAGATCCTCAGATGCTGGCATGTGTTATGTGTAGGTACCACTCTGAAACTACAACTGTCAGTGGCACACGCAACTAACACAGTCCCACATCACAGGACTGGAGCAGTCAGCAAGCAGCCACAATCTAATACAAAATACAAAGGATAGATGGTTAATTTTTTTTCTTGGTAATGTGAGTTGTACACCAAGATAGGTTTTTGGGTGCAGGATTGATGGGGGCGCAGGGTCAATTTAAAGATTACAAAATGGGTAGAAGGAGGTCACAGTAGGAAAGTCAATAATCAGAATGTAAAAAAGCACACAAAAAGAAAAAGATACTAGCGTAGGGAAAAAAAAATGTTCTGTACCTCAAATTCTATACTTTTGGGCCATCCTGACAGTCCAGCAGTACAACTTGCTGCAGTGCAGGCGACCAGAGCTCAGAAGCTAGCTTGGGAAGCTGTGCTGGAAAGCAGGCCAGGCTGGCAGATGCCACTCAGCAGTGCGCTGCAGTAAGGGAGGGCTGGCATCCGTCAACCAGTGCTGCAGCAACCCCCGTCATGGGCCAAGGGAATTTTCTCCCTCCGCAGGGTGTGCACTGCATGCAGCCAAGACCACTAGCAGGCTCTGCTGAGGAAAGGGGAGGAGAGAGGGACAAAAAGAAGGGAGAGAGAAACCCATATGCCATCATTATGATGGCCTAGGTCCTGGAGCCCTCAGGTTGCAGCCACCAGCAGATCCTAGCCCATGCCTGTGGACTGCATCAGGGGAGAGAAGTGCCCTTCCCCACAGCCCCCGCCATGGAAGAAAAGCTGCAGAGAAGTTGGACCCTGCTGGTGGAACTGGGAAGGGGGAGGGGTGCAGGGAAAGCAAGCCTGACCATGGTATATCCCAGGAACAAGGTATATCCTTGAGACAAACATGGGCTGGGAAATGAAAAGATTAATAGAACAAAATCCTAGATTTTTATAATCCCAAACAATGCACAGAAAGACCAAGTTTAGAAAATAATATTTTAGTTTATATTTAAAGTTTTCTTTCTGACCTTATGCCGATTTAGGCCTTGAGCTGTTCAGTTCATCCATAACCATCAAAGTGTGCAACAGTTCAGTCAGAAGAAGAAATACTGGTAGGGACCGCAGTGCATTATGCTGCCACGGATGAGGCCACAGTTTAGGAATGAGCTTGTACCTCTCAAGTGACTGGGCTAGTGGAGAGCGGGCACGTCATGGACAAGATACGCTTGTTCTGCAAAGAATGAGAGCTGTACCACATCAGTCTTCAGCACCTCCAGCTATCAAAGAGCGGGTCAGTGAAGTATCAGAGAGGAAAATGGGACCTGAACGTTCTTTCTGGCTGGGTTTGGCACTGAGCCAGTGTGCCACAAATTAATAGGGTTGAGGTGGGGGTGAAGGATACTTGGGTACAAACAACAGAGTAGAATCCAAAAGCTGGCTGGTTGTCTAGAAGCTTGTGTTACCAGCAACTACAATTTAAAAAGGCAACGCGCATTTATTATTGGTTTCCTACACTGGAGGCTCAGGGCCCCTTATAAAACAGCAACCAATTCCAGAAAAGTGCTGCGAGCTCCAGGGGTGGGGGGTGCGCAGAAAGGAGGTGGCCAACCCCTATACAATCCACAAGTCAAGTATTGCATGCACACCACAGACAATGTCCAATACACTGGCTTTGAATAATCCCAAGATTTATTGTAAATTTACAAGGTACAATATCTGCCAGTGACAAGATTCACTCACTGGCCACATATTAAAGCATACCGTGCAAAATGAAGTATATTAAATTCCATTCATCTACAGTTTACTTTCCCTAGATTCCACTACTGGATCTTTTATTTTGATGATGAATTATGATTTCTTACCAACCCCACTTTTTAAAAATGCACTCATTTTATGGATAAGTTAATCAAATTGTCATGTGGTACAGTGAGAGATGTCTTGTGGTATTCTCAATGCATCAGATAGAGTACATATATAAGTTGAGATGGCCAACATGCTGGAATCTTATTATAGATCAAAGGAGCTTCCCTGACCAATCACAGCATTTCCTTCAGTTACATGTGAGGTACTCTTATTGCCATAAGAGTGCCTCACACGCTGAGCACTGTAAAAGGTTTCTTGCTGACTGCCGCTCACACCACAGAAAGGGACAGCAAAAAGGGTATTTTTTTTCCCTCAATCGTGGCATGATCTGTAATTTATCGGGGTGCTAGGAGGGCCTCTTATGACTATAAACATGTTGCCTCTTGCGTCTTTAGGACCACAGAACTGCTCACCTTTGGTTTGCAGTCCTCTGGTCCTAAGAGCCTGTGAAGCAACACTCATAGCCATAAGAGGCCCTCCGACCGGACTCATAAAACTTGTAATGTAATGCAGCAAACTTAGCCGTGGGGCTCATGTTGTCTAATGCAATGCAAAGAGATTAACACTCTGATATTGCATCAAGGTATTATACAGCAGGAAGAGCTCCATGAACAAAAACAGGAACAAAATAAACCTAGAGATGAAAGACTCTAAACTTTGTTTTAAGAACAGAAAACATGCCCAGCAGCACCCAAGAAACTCAGTTGCACACCATGTGGGTACAAGGGTTTATGTTGCAGCAGACCTGACTGCCACACCCATACAGGTTCAGACTCAGGGGGGCAGCTCATCCTGCTGCCACAGCATTTCAAGCAACGATTTACTAAGAAGGCACAGACTGCCTGCCAGTCCCAATGGTACAGTGTTGCACTGTACTATCATGAAGACAGCCCTGGTTCAGAAGCGAGCCCGGAACCCATGGCCATGGGTGCAGGGCTTCCTAGCTAGGAAAGGAGGCACTGTCCTTCCACTCCTGCAGTGACCCCAGAGGTGGGCCAGGGAGGGCCCGAGGCTCCTGTGCTCACTGCCTCTTCCATAGGGGCGCTGCAGGAATATTGGTGAGTCGTGTGATGAATGCAGGAGGGAAGGATAAGGGGGAAAGGGACAATACTCCAACCACAGCTGTCAACAGCACAGCCACCAGTCCTCTTGGAGTCCCATGACTCAAACAGAGCTGAGCTGTGCTGTGTTGGTCAGGTCTGGGAAGTTGCCTATAAGGGACAGAGGCTCCAACTGGGAACTACCCTAGGCATAACACTCATTATACAAAAAAAGGGAGGCACTACTGTGAAAGACCACACATAGTCCTCCCCCCACCACCAAGAAAGACATTGTACAGATTTCCTGAGAGAAGAGAATGTGGGAGGGCCATAACAAGGGGCCGGAGGGGGGCCGTGTGAAGAATGGGCTTACCAGAATGAAGCCTCCAGCCTGCTGATGTTGTAACAGCCCCCCTGCCTGCTAAAAAGGACCCTGTTAGTTGATAGGTGGCTTTGATTTCTTCAAATATCCCCTCTAAAATATATATTTTTAAAGCATTTAAAAAAAAAATGGTCCTGTAGAAGTCTATGGAGCATGCCCCAGCACTATCCAAACAATTACATTTTACATCACAAAACACGAGAGCACAGGGGTGGGGCTCACTCTTCGGAAGTGCAAGGGATCAGGCTGCTGGCTCCACGATGTCCAAATGCAATCCCTTCCCTCCTGAAAACCATGCAATAAAAAAAAATTAATTTTGGCATTCTTGACCTCCACCGGGGGGGATAGGTGTCTGTGGTGTATCATTTGTTTTTACCAGGAAAGGTGCTCCTTAAATCAGAACCAAAAGGAGGCCTAAGGGGTTGACTGTATCATTTTAACTGACAATGAGTGTGTACCTAACTCCTATGAATTTCATTCACTTGTTCACTCAGCACTTCAGTCTCCCAACAGCAAACAAAGAAGAAAAAAAAAAACAGACAAACAACTGGAGCCCTCTGTAAATGAGATGTACGATTTCAGTCAGGCTATGTTGGGTAAATAAGTTCTCAATAGATGACCTGTTTCTGAACTATCAGCATACCTAATTCCACTGGTGGCAGACCTGCCTGCAACAGCTGTTTTATGTTTGAGCTACACTCTGTGAGGGCATTTTGTAGGCTGAGGGCATTTGCTGGCTACAAAGCCCACCACTACTGCTATCAATGGAATCACTGTTACAGTGTAAGCTGCTTATAACGGACTAATCCACGTTGACTGTTTTTGACAGTGATACAGATTTGCTGCCTGCGGACAGAGAGAAGCCACAGAGGCTACCCCTCACCCTCCTTCCATCACTGCAGCTGACTTGATGGTAGTGGACCAGACTTAGAAAAGCACACAGCCCTTTGACTCGCCCAGTGCCTAGGACATGGCTCACCTTGTGCCGTAAAAATAAATGGCATTTGTATACCCTTGGATACTATAAGCATTTGCATATTGCACTGAACTATGAACTAAGCACTTCTGTACCCTGTCAAACCAAGGGACATCACTGTTACAATTATAGCTAGTGTAATAATGTAAGCAGTTGGAATGATCTTGTGTTTTCTAGCAATGTTGTCTCCAACACAGGAACGGTTTCACAGTTGCATTTTAATTAAAGAGCAACTGACACTTTCTGGGCAGGCAACTCATAGTAAGTAGTTGCCTGCCCAAGGAGCTAATTACGCCAATTATTAATTTTTTTCCATTCAGTTATATAGAAGAAACTTAACAGTTATATAGAAACATAGACTTTGACGGCAGATAAGGACCACTTGACCCACCCAGTCTGCCCATTTCCCTACCTACTGGATAAGCTGCAGATTCTAGTTAACCAACAGCCTACTTCCTGCCACCCCCCACTACAATTGCCTTGAGTCTGTCCCATGCATGTTTGAATTCCCCCACTGTTTTAGCCCCAACAACCTCCCCAGGAAGGCAGTTCCACGCATCTACCACTCTCTCCGTGAAAAAAGATTTCCTCACATTACCCCTGAGCCGTCCTTCCTCTATCTTTAAATTGTGTCCCCTTGTTCTTACACATCTCTTTTTCTGAAAGATGCTACCCTCCTGGACTTTGTTGATTCCCTTGAGGTACTTGAACGTTTCTGTCATGTCCCCCCGTCCCTCCTTTCATCAAGGGTATACATATTAAGCTCTCTCAGTCTTTCTTCATATGATTTCTGATGCAGACCCTGCACCATTTTAGTTGCCCTCCTCTGGACTGCTTCCATTCTGTTTATGTCCTTGCGTAGATGAGGTCTCCAAAACTGCACACAGTACTCCAGATGGGGTCTCACCAACTGTCTGTACAGAGGTAACCACTTCCTTTTCTACTTGTGATGCCCTTCCTATGCATCCCAGTATCCCCCTGGCTCTCCTCACTGACTTCTCACATTGCTTACCCACCTTTAGATCATCCGATATGACTACCCCCAAGTCCCTGCTCCATTTTTGTTGTTGTTAGTACCTCCCTGCTATTGTATACTCTTCTGGTTTTTGTTTCCCAGGTGCATTACTTTGCACTTCTTTGCACTGAATCTAAGTTGCATATGTCTGACCATTCCTCCAACCTTGCCAAGTCCCTTCTCATCCTTTCTACCTCTGTATCAACTCTGTTACAGATCTTTGTATCATCTGCAAAGAGGCATACCTTTCCCTCCAGACCCTCTGCAATGCCACCTATAAAGATGTTAAAGAGGACTGGACCCAGTACTGAGCCCTGAGGGTACTCCACTAGTGACCCCCTTTCTTCAGAATGTGCCAGCACTCACTTTACCTTCTGTGTCCGTTGTGCAGCCAGTTTGCAAACCCAGGCTACTACCCTGGGACCCACTCCCAAGCTGGCTAACTTGATTATTAATCTTTAAGGGACTGTGTCAAATGCCTTGCTAAAGTCTAGGTGCTACATCCACAGCCCCTCCCTGGTCTATTATTTTGGTCACCCAGTCAAAGAAATATATTAGATTCGCCTGACATGACCTTCCTGCTGCAAATCCATGCTGCTTTGGGTCCTGTGCCCGCTGGCCTCTAGGTACTCAATAATTCTTTCTTTCAGGTGATTCCATCATTTTCCCTACCACTGAGGTCAAACTTACAGGTCTGTAGTTTCCTGCTTCTGCCTTGCTCCCACTTTTGTGAAGGGGAATCACATCTGCCCTCCTCCAGTCCTCAGGTACCACTCCATCCTCCCATGATTTGTTAAAAAGTGTGGTCAGTGGTGTCACTAGGTCCTCCCTTCGTTCTTTTAGGATTCTGGGGTGAATCCCATCAGGCCCCATTGCTTTGTCCACCTAGAGTTTTAGGAGTTCTTTCAGGACTCTTTCTTCTGTAAATGGACTGGTGTCAACCCCCCTACCCAGAGTGCTTCTATTGTCTGGTTTAGGTAACTCCTCCTCATCTTCTTTTGTGAATACTGAGCAAAAGTATTCATTCAGTATCTCTGCCTTTTCACTGTCTCCCTCTGCCCACCTCCCCTCTCCCTTATTAATCCTCATTATTCCTCCCTTAACCTTTCTATGCTCCCTAATGTACCTATAAAAGGTTTTATCCCCCTTCTTAACTGACTTGGCTATTTTTTCCTCAGTTTGGGCTTTTGCTACTCTGACTGCCTTCCCCACTTCTTTCTGCTTTAATTGATACAGTTCCCTGTCCTGCTCCTCCTGTGATGCCTTATACTTTTTTTTGAATGCAGCCTTTTTCTCCTTAACCTTCCCTGCCACCTCTTTTGAGAACCATAGTGGTTTTTTACTCCGCTTTGTTTTCTTTATCTGTGTCACACAAAGGCTTGTTGCCTCTATGATGGCAGTTTTGATTTTTCTCCATTGTTCTTCCACCCCTCCTTTTTGCCCATTTGCCAGTGTATTCCTCAGGTATTCACCCATTTTGCCAAAGCCAGCCCTTCTAAAGTCCAGTATGCTTGTTTTTGTATGGCTTATGCCCAGCTCATAACTTCCGAGTACAAGCCGAGTGGCCACCAAGCACTGCAGCCCCTTCCCAAATAGCATTTTGATGATGTGTTGGTAGGGAACAGGGCTGCAGACGTACGACATATAGACAGAATGAAATCGGGGAAAGTGGTCTCTTTGCTATAAGTTATACTTGTATGCGGCTAATTATAGTGGCGCGATTGAGTAGGCACTTTCATGTCCAACCCCCAATTTTTCCATTTTTTTTTTTTTTTTTTTTAAATTGTAGTTTCTCTCTTCTCTCTACACCGGAGCTCAGCTCTGTCAGGAGTCGCTAAGGGCATCACTCCACTACTGCCTTACCTGTAACCCCGGTAGACCCCCATGGAGCCGTGGCTATGTCCCCCAGGCAGGTACGAGGTGGGACCCATACACCCCGATCAATCAACTTTCGTTGGGTCCCCTAGTGGCGGTCAGGCAGGCAGTAGTCATGAGGGCCCATACCCAACGCTCCTTCCCCTCGGTGCTCCAGTGTGTGTTTTTCCTTTGTTCTAGGGGAGTGGCTATGCCCAGACATCAAGGCGTCCCCTTGACGTTCTCCTCCCAACCCCTCGTGTGCTTGTGCTTGTTGGCCTCCAGCTTCGCCAGAGGCCAGACAAGTGCTAAGTCGGCATCCCCCACTCCTCAGGAGAGGAGAGCTGTCCTCAGATGTCAATCCTCTCCGGTCCTCTGACCTCTGACGCCTGGCCTGCTCCCGAACCCAGGTCGCTGGCGTGGCACGAGGTGTGGCATCCACCGCCTCAACCCTCAGCGCCACCAGGCCCAATTTTTCCACTTTAATAAATTTGCAACCATTCAAACGGATCTGCATGAAATTTTGCATGCGCGGTATTGTTTGGTAGATCTGCAGATGTGCCAAGCTTTGTTCCGATAGGATGTGCCAGATACTGGGTTCTGAATAGTGCAAAACATGAATTTTTCGGGATTTTTTTTCCCCAGTCGATTTTGCTGGATTTTGTGTCAGGATGGCTACTGCCCAGACGGGTTGGACTTTTGGTCTGAAATTTTCAGGGTACAAAGGGGCTGGCCCACAGCTGTGCCTTTTGCTTGTTTAGCAAAAAATATCAATCCGTTCCAAAGTTATTTAATTTTGGAATTAGCACTTCAAATAGCTGTATGAAATGAAAAAAAGAATCTTTTTTCGTACTGACGTCATCCTTTTTTGTGAGAGGGAAAATCCTTTTTTGTTTGTCGCCACCTTGTTTTCCGTTTTCTCCTACAAATTAAGATTTCAAAAGCCACAAAAATCACATTCTGAAGAGCAACCAACACATGTATCTTGCTCATCAGGACCTTCTTAGCTGAATTCTGCACTTAACTGTTGAACAAATGCTCTTGCAATGTGTATTTTTTAAAATTATAAATCCTTTTTCATGACTTGCTTCCGCTTTTATCGAATGGACTTCATATGAAAATTTTCGTATGGCATTTTCCTGTTTCTCATTTTCTGCTGTTTTGGTCAAGAGCTGTACCACAGAAATGGTTTGGAATTTTGGTCTGATATTGTCAGGGTACAAAGAGCCTGGCCCACGGATGTGCCTTTTGCTGGTTTGGTGGAAAAATAGTATTCCATTGCAAACTTATAACATTTTAAAATGTTGGGTTCTGAGCATGTTCAGTAACCACATCTGTGGTAAGAGCAACCCCGTCCAATCGCGGCCCCATAATTAATATATATTTCCTGGTGTCTAGTGGCACCCCCGTCCGATCGCCATCCCCATTATTAATATATGTAATATTTCCTGGTGTCTAGTGCCCCGGCCCCAAGATAGCTATCCTGGTCATTGATGTATATTTCCCCGGTGTCTAGTGGCACCCCCACCACCAGCACCCGATCGCTGTCCCTACCCTGTAACAAAGAAAATCTTCCCTCTATGGGTTTTGTTTTTAACCTGTAAACAAAAACAAAAAAAGTCCCTTGCTGTTCCAACCCCCCTCCAAACCAACCTCCCACTGAGCACCCATCACCCTGCACCCCCTCACCCCCCATACCCTCTCACTCACCTCAACAGGTCCCAGGGTCAAGATACACTCTCCGATTGAAGACACGTCTTGCTGGAACTGCCGACTTCAATATGAGAAACTTAGGTAAATGATTTTCAATGTATTTCAATGGGGTTTTCAACTTTGCATAACTTCGTCATTTTTGCAGATTTTGACCCAACATTTTCAACATGGGCTTTTTGGGACCCTACCTCATGACCAATGTTGATGGAATTTCGCAAATCCAGCACGAAAGATGATTTTGCAGTCACCTGACGAAATCACCTTTTGGCCAGGATTTGAACATTTCTATCAGCCTTGTTCATGAGGTGGGGTCATAAGACGACTATGTTGAAAATTTGGTCATAACTTTGCCATTTTTACATATTTATACCCATACGCAGATATTTTCCTATGTTTGTTCGTAACTTTGGCAATTTTAAATATTTAGAAACCAAGTATTCAACATAATCATTTTTTTTTTTTTTTTTTTTTTAAACACCATCTCATGAACGTGACAGTTATTTTTTAAATCCTAGCCAAACTGTGTTTTCGCACCTGTGACGTGCAATGGCGCAGTCATGTTCTGGCGGGGATTTAAACATTTTCATTAACGAGTTCACGAGGTGGGGTAATAAGAAGGCTATCCTGCCAGTTTTGTCCCTGTTATATGTACGCATTTAAGGAGGGATGGGAGCGCAGGGCCCTACACACAAATGAGGATACAATCATCTGATCAAAAAGTAAGGAAATTCTTTGCAAAAAACTTTGTTAATGCACTAGTTACAGGGGTAGCATTAAGGGTGTTTTCTGTGCTTTGAGCACGGTCAGTGATTACAGGAGCACATTTTCTTTGTAGAAAATTCAGTTATCTGTGCTCCACTTATCTTTCATGAGCACAGTTAGAGGCAGAAGTTCCATGTAGTGGGAGGGTGGTGGCAGAGTCCCGAAGGACACTGGGGATGCAGATCAGGCTTTTGTTCTTAATTTGACAGAGTTCATAGTGAGATGGGCAAGCTATTGGATGAGCAGGAAGCCATTAAGTTAGTAAGTGGACCAGCAAGTTTTTGTGTGCTATGACATGTTGTCAAGGAACAAGCGTGTTAACAGCCAACACAGGCTAGTATGTGCATGGGCAGGCACAATACGAGTATGAGAACATCTGGTAGACAAATGCCCATGTAGTTGGGCAGGTAGGGGATGAGCGGGTGTGGTTTCAAGGGCTTTTATTGGAAGGTTGGAAACAAATGTTTGGGCAAGTGGCAGTGCAGCAGGCAAGTAACGAGCATATGTGCACTCTCTGGCTACCAGAGAGAGTGCAGGCAGGTTGGAAGAACAAATTACTTGCCATAGTAATATTGTTTCTTCCAGAGGATCCCTCAATGTGCTTGACTCGTGCAGTTACGCCAGCTGGGTTCAGCTGCCCTGGAGGTCGAGTTATGCTAATGATGCTGGGGAATTAGCCAATCAGGTTATAGTAAGAGAGTGCTGCCTGTAGGTGCTCCTGTACTTCCAGTCAGATTCATTTTGAAGCCTGAGGGGCAAAAGGCCCCAAACCCTAAGCCTATGCTAGTACTATAGCAAAAAAAGGAAAACAAGGAAAAATGGAACTCGCCTGTAGCGGAACTATATACATCATGCTTCACTGTGGAACGTTACACATTTTATTGTTCTACAGTAAGAAATTTGGCCCAAGGCAAGGACTGCAGTACTATTCTCAGCCTCGTTATGTGAGGGGAAGCTGGGTTGGAGGTTAGGCATACTGAGGGATCCCTGGAAGAAAAAATATTACTATGGTAAGTAATTTTTTCTTCTCACCCCAGGAATCCCTCAGTATGCTTGACTAGTGCAGACTACAAAGAAGTGTAGTTCGGAGGAGGAAACAGAACCTATTTTGGAAACAGGTTCTGCAACTGCTGTGCCAAATCTGGCACCTGATCTGGACTGTACAGCCAAGCAGTAGTGCTTTCTGAAGATGTGTACATTCTTCCAGGTACTGTAGCTGCTTTGCAGATGTCGAGCAAGGGTATGTTTCTTGCTGCTGCCACCAAGGCTGCAGTGCACTTGGTTGAATGGACCCTGAGGCCTTGCGCTGGCTGTCTGCCAGTCTAACTGTAACAAAACTGGATACAGGAGACTATCCAACGTGAGATAGTCCTCTAAGAGACTGGCCCTCCTTTATCCACCTCGCCATAGGTAAGGGAAAGTTGAGTGTGCGAGGATTTGCAGTGCTTAGTGTGCTCCAGGTAGTGGATCAGTGCCCTTTTGACATCAAGGCTGTAAAGTCTGCACTCAACAGGTGTGGATTTGTCTGTGAAAAAGACAGGGAGTGTTATAGACCGGTTCAGGTGAAATTCAAACACTACCTTGGGAAGATATTTCCTATTAGTCCTGAGAACTACTTTATCTCTGTGAGAAATAATGTAGTTAGGCTCAGTACAAAGAGCTTGCAGCTCTGAAATTCCTCTGGCTGAAGTGACTGCCACTTCCAAGATACATATTTTAAGTCTGCAATAGCCATGGACTCAAATGGAGACTCTATCAATTTAGCTACACAGAGGTTCAAACCGGGGGCAGGTTCCCTAAGTGGGGTTGAAGGTGCAGCAGGCCTTTAAAGAATTTTTTAAAGACGGAATGAGAAATTATAGATTTCTCCTTATCAACAGACATGTAAGCCAACATGGCTGCCAAGTGAACCTTCAGAGATGAGGCTCTTAGGCCTGATGCTTATAAGTGTACCAAATAGTCTAGTATGGAGGATAGGCTAGGCTAGCCTGCCTGTCTTTACACCAGAAACAAAATCTCTTACTGAAAAGGGGGTATGATGCTATCAAGTTGAATGAGACTAAACAAACAGTGGATGTGATGGTCAGGGAGGAACTGTTTCACCCTAGCAGTAGAAGGATTAAGTCTGACCCTGCTCTAATGTTCATTACCACCTTCGGTGAGAGGAACAAGAGATAGTGGATATAGAGAAACCTCACAATTCTCAGGGGTGTGCAACAGCTATGCCCATTTCTATCCACTCCCATGCAGGTATCCTATATAGAAGAGGTAGGATCCTCTGGAAGAAACAATATTACTATGGTAAGTAATTTGTTCTTCCAACCTGCCTGCACTCTCTCTCTCGTAGCCAGAGAGTGCACATATGCTTGTTCCTTGCCTGCTGCACTGCCACTTGCCCGAACATTTGTTTCCAACCTTCCAATAAAAGCCCTTGGTCAATGGCTATCAGAGCAAACAGGCCACCAGTTCCTATAGGAAAAAAATGGGAAATAAGAAATGTGGCATGTGCAGGACCTGCTCCATAATGATAACCTGATGAACCCTAAGACACATAAAATGGTAGAAATTCGGTCTAGCACAGACTGTAAAAACGCAGGCAGTTGTATACCTCATTCTGTGTTCATGTGGAAGCTTTTATGTGGACCGCACCAAACGCAGACTCAGACTTAATGAGCACTTACAGGCCATAAAAATAAGAATCTATAGTATGCAACTGAAACACACATACACAGAGCACCCATAAACTTGGTACATAAAGTACAAGCATTAGCGATTGAAGCTATCACCAGAAACATTAGAGGAGAAACTTAGAAAGCCTACTGAACAGGAAACAGTAGGAATGGGTCTTCCACATAGGAGCCTTGAAAAAACAGGACTCAACAGCAGATTTGAAGTAAAACTCTTCCTAGGTAAAAAGTAAGGTGTGTGTGAAGTTAAAAAGAGAATCAATATTATGTGGCTATACTGTAAATAAAAAAGGATTATATAACATACTCCTTATCCTTTCTGCCACCCCCCCTCCTCCATAGACATGGGGACTCCTGTTGAGTAGTATAGAGCAGTTTAGAAAATACACAATATGTGGTTGGCATCTTCCGCTGATGTCTGTTGTTCTGTTCTCTCCTGGGATCCAGGTCTCAGAAATGTTGGATGATTTAGATACCATTTAAGAAGAGCTTTCAAAGGAATTATCAATGAAGCTGTTGCACTGGGACTTTAAAATGGCACTGCACTGCTGGGTGTTACTTTGGGTTAATTATAATTCACTTATGATGTGCAAAGGTTGCAAGCATGTCATTGGTTAAAAGGAGTTTAAAGACTAAGCCTAAGACACAGTCACATTCTCCGATGAGGGGTTCTCTCTATGAGGGGTTGTGGAGGTCAATGGGAGGTGGTGAGCACCTGGTCTATCTGGATGGATTTCAGCTGACCGGAATTCATTGACATTGTGAAGATTGTCCAGACTCTGCTCCCAACCTGTTGTAGTCTGGATCTGGGCCCTACTCCCCTATTAGTGGGGTGTGTAGATGCTATCTGCCCGATCTTAGCTGAAACTGTACGGAGATCCTTAGAGAGGGGAGTCTTTCCAGACCCCCTAAAGGAGGCGGTCATTCAACCATTCCTTAAAAAAAACCCTCCTTGGATCCCGACGATCCAGCCAACTACCGACCTGTCTCTAACCTTCCCTTTATGGGGAAGGTTATTGAGAAGGTTGCTGCATTGCAACTGGATGATCACCTTGTAACTCAATGTCTATGAAGCTCTTCAGTCTGGTTTTAGGAAGAGGCATAGCACAGAGACTGCCCATGTTCGGGTACTAAACCACCTCCTAATGGCGAGAGATAGAAAGGCTCGTACCACCTTGGTCCTTCTTGATCTCTCAGCATCTTTTGACACTGTGGACCATGGGGTGCTTTTGGAGACCCTGCGGTTCCTTTGTGAACTGTCAGGAACAGGCCTCGAATGGTTTCGATCTTTCCTCATAGGCAAGTCTCAGAGGGTGGTCACTGGAATTTATTCCTCTGATGCCCTCCCATGTCCTGTGGGGTGCCGCAGGGCTCTATATTGGCACCCATGTTGTTTGCAGTGTATACACTGCCATTGGGAGATATCATCTCCCTAGCTGTTGCTAGCCTTGCTTGTAGAGCAGAAAGCAGCTAACTAAAAGAAGTTACCATTTTCTTAATAATTTAACACTTTAATCTCAACATGAGTCAGTATCTATTGAGATTAAGCAAACAGATACTTTATTAGAAATAGAAGGGGTCTTATTTAGAGTTAAAAAAAAGAAAGAAAAGAAAGAAAGTCAGTGTGTGTTCTGTGCTGGGAAGGGTACTGTATCAACTTACTTTGCTAAACCAGTAGGAGGAGAGAGAGAGAGAGAGAGAGCTTAATTGGGTGTGTGGCTTAGACAATATAAAAGCAGGTGACTCAAATTACAACTTCCTGTTGCTAGCCTTTTTTTCTTACTAATTGCCCTCCATCCCACCCACCCTAAGCCAGCTCTACTTTTAAGCCACTGGATTTGACTGAGAACAGAAACTTCCTGTTTGGCAGTAGGAAGGGAATGATCATAGAGAAACATTGGTTTTGTCAACCCTAAAGTAAAAGTAGCTTTCCGCCCCAGCTGCTGGTGGTCTAACAATGAGCAAGGAAGAAGGAGGCTACTGAAGAATATAGGAAGTTGCTGTCCCAGAACAGGAAGGGTGAGAGTTGTAAGGAGAGGAGAGAGTAAGCATACAGAGAAACAGGAGAGGGGACACAAAATAAGACATGACAGGAGTGGTGCAGTGCAATGACTGTGGGGCAGCAGTGTTCCGGGAGACATTCTGGAGGCTGCGATGCTGCCCTATTTGCAGGCACCTCTCTGGTCTGAGGGAGGAGGTTGCCAATCTCCAGGCTGACCTGGCTAGGATTCGTGAAAACTCCTCCCCCACCCAGGGACCACCAGGGCCAATGCCACTACCTCAGAGGTTGCCAAGAAAGAGGAGAGGCTGGACCAGGGTGGGCTCAGGGAGGGACAGTGTGGTGAAACAGAGTTGCATCCCTCCAGCTGTACCTCTCCACAATTCATACGTTCTTCTGGTGGACAGCGGTTCCTCTATTGAGGCACCTGCAGTGGAGACCAAGGAGGATGCTGGGAACCTTCACAAAGGAGACCCACAGGAAGGTGGCAAGGGACCCCACAGGGGAAGGAAACAACTCCTGGTGAGGGAACTCAATCATTAGTGAGGTTAGAAATGGGGGAGGAAGAGGAGAAGGAGGTAAGGTGCCTGCTTGGTGCCATGGCTTGGAGGGACAGGAAGTGAATCCTCAGGATCGTGGGAGCAGCTGTACGAGGGAGGGAACTGGATGTCAGCGTCCACCTAGGGACAAATGACCTGGCTAGGAATGGGATCAGAGCAGTGCAAGAGGAGTTTGTAGAGTTGGGGAGGGGCCTTAGACAAGTAGTGCATACGGTAGGTAACCTTCTCGGAGGTGCTGCCTGTCTATGGCAAGGGTGATGCTAGGGTACTCCTCATCAGGGAATTCAATGAATTGTTGAAAAACTGGTGTGGAGCTCAGGGTTTTGGCTTCATTGGGGACTGGGGAGCTATCTGGAGGGATGCAGACCTATACTGGTGCGATGCTCTGCATCTGTCCGGGGATCCAAGATCCTAGGTGACAGGCTGAAATGCTTCACTGGCAAGCATTTAACTAGCGGGGGCACTGGAGAAGGAATTCCCAGCCTCCCCCGCAAAACACGGTAATTAGTGAGGTAGAGAAGTCATTAGAGAGCAGGACACAGGTAAATGTAAAAAAAAAAAAAAAAGCAAAGGCAGTAAGGACAGGAATGGGGCTAAAAGGGGTAAGGCCATCAAAAAGTGGAGGGTGATGAGTACCAATGCCCGTAGTCTGTGTAACAAGCTCCCTGAATTAGTAGCCTTGATGGAAGAGGGTTGCCTGGATATTGTGGCAGTCACAGAAACATGGTACACAGAGAACCATGACTGGGATGTCAACATACCAGGATACACAATCTACAGGAGGGACAGGGCGGTAAAAGAGGAGGAGGAGGAGGAGTAGCTCTCTATGTAAAGGAAGGGATCAAAGCAACAGAACTAAAAGAGTAAACGGAGCAGATGAGGCACTCTGGGTCACCCTGGAGACAGGAAATGGCACCACAATCTGCATGGGGGTTGTATACAGACCCCCATCTCAGGGGGAGGGAATGGACAAGGAAATGATAGAAGGCATCCTTAGGATGGCAGAAAAAGGGGAAATATTGTTGATGGGGGACCTGAATATGCCAGATGTTAACTGGAGCACCTCTGCTGCAGCCACATCCAAGAGCAGGGTCATTCTTGATGCCCTACAAGGGGCATGCCTCAGACAGTTAGTACTGGAACCCACTCGGGAGGGAGCAATCTTAGACCTGGTACTCCCAAATGGGGACGGAGAAAGAATCTCAGATTTAGAAGTGGATAGCCATCTGGGAACAAACGACCACCAAACAGTGTGGTTCACAATAAACACAGCCATACAGTCAAGCCATACAAAAGCAAGAGTATTGGACTTTAGGGGCTGACTTTGGGAAATGAGAGAGTGCCTCAGAAAAGCACTAGCAAACAGTCAAGAAGGAGGGGTGGAGGAACAATGGGAGTAATCAAACAGCCATCACAGAGGCAACAAACCTTGTGTAAAGCAAATCAACAAAACACAACGAAGGAAAAAAATGCTATGGTTCTCAAAAGAGGTGGCAGAAGGTTAAGGAGAAAAGATAGCATTTAGGAAATATAAGGAAACACAGAAGGAGCAGGACAGAGAACTTTATCAGTTAAAGCAGAAAGAGGCTGGAAGGCAGTCAGAATAGCAAAGGCCCAAACTGAGGAAAGGATAGCCAACTCTGTTAAGAAGGGAGATAAGACCTTTATAGGTAAGTTAGGGAGTGAAGAAAGACCAAAGGAGGGATACTAAGGCTTAATAAAGGGGAAGGGAAGGGAATGAGGGTAGAGGGTGACAGTGAAAAAGCAGGGTTACTGAACAAATATTTCAGCTCAGTATTCACAAAGGAAGAGGAGGGGAGGTACCTAAATCAAACAAGAGAAACACTCTGAAGACAGGGTCGATACCAGTTCATTTACAGAAGAAAGGGTTCTGAAAGAACTAATAAAATTGAAGGTGGACAAAGCAATGGGGCCTGATGGGATTCACCCAAGAATTCTAAAAAAACTAAGGGTAGAACTAGTGACACCGCTGACTACTCTCTTTAACAAATCATGGGAAGATGGGGTGGTACTTGAGGACTGGAGGAGGGTGGATGTGATTCCTCCTCACAAAAGTGGGAGCAGGACGGAGGCAGGAAACTACAGACCAGTTAGTTTGACCTTAGTGGTACGTAAAATGATGGAATCACTTCTGAAGGACAGAATTGTTGAGTACCTAAAGGCCAGTGGGGCACAGGACCTAAGGCAGCATGGATTCACGATGGGAAGGTCGTGTCAGACGAATCTAATAGATTTCTTTGACTGGGTGATCAAAGTAGTAAACCAGGGAGGGGCTGTGGACATGGCCTACCTAGATTTTAGCAAAGCATTTGATACAGTCCCTCACAAAACACTAATACAAAAGTTAGCCAGCCTTGGAGTGGGTCCCAAGATGGTAGCTTGGATAAAAAATTGGCTAGACAACAGGATGCAAAGGGTAGTAGTAAATGGAGTCCTCAGTGAAGAAAGGAGGGTTACTAGCGGGGTACCGCAGGGTTCTGTATTGGGACCGGTCCTTTATAATGTCTTTATAAGTGACGTTGAAGAGGAACTGGAAGGGAAAGTATGTCTCTTTGCAGACGACACAAAGATCTGCAACAGGGTTGATACACAAGATGGAGTGGAAAGGATGAGAAGGGACTTGGCAAGGTTGGAGGAATGGTCAAATGTATGGCAGCTCAGATTCAATGCAAAGAAGTGCAAGGTAATGCACCTGGGAAACAAAAACCCAGGGGAAGAGTACACAATGGGGGGTGAGATACTGACAACAGTAAAAATGGAAAGGGACCTGGGGGTAATTATATCAAATGACCTAAAGGTGAGCAGCAGAAAACAGGAAGTTGTTATCCCTCTGTACAGACAGTTGGTGAGACCCCACCTGGAGTACTGTGTGCAGTTCTGGAGACCCCATCTCCGCAAAGACATAGACAGAGTGGAGGCTGTCCAGAGGAGGGCAACCAAAATGGTGCAGGGTCTGCACCAGAAAACATATGAAGAAAGACTAAAAGGAGCTTAATATGTATACCCTTAAGGAAAGAAGGGAGAGAGGAGACATGATAGAAACTTCCAAGTACCTCAAGGGAATCAACAAAGTCCAAGAGGGTAGCATCTTTCAGAAAAAAAGATGTGCAAGAACAAGGGGGCACAATTTGAAGATAGAGGGGGGACGGCTCAGAGGTAATGTGAGGAAGTATTTTTTCATGGAGAAGGTTGTAGATGCACGGAACAGCCTCCCTGAGAAGGTCGTGGAGTCAAGAACAGTGGGGGAATTCAAGAATGCATGAGACAGACATAAGGCAGTCCGGGGGGGTGGTAGGAGGAAGTAAGCTGTTGGCTAACTAGGATCTGCAGCTTATCTGTTAGGTAGGAAAATGGGCAGACTAGGTGGGCCAAGCGGTCCTTATCTGCCATCAAATTCTATGTTTCTATCAGGCGATACGACTTGAGTTTTCATTGCTATGCAGATTATAGTCAGCAGTATGTGTCTTTCGTGCCAGGACAGGTTGATGCGATCTCTGTGCTAAATAGTTGCCTCTCTGGGATCAAAGACTGGATGAGCTTGAGTGGGCTGAGACTGAATCCAGATAAGACTGAAGTGTTGGTTGTGGACCCAGGTCACCTGGAGGCAGGTTTTGGGGCTGGGCACATGTCGGGTCTATGGCTTGATGGCGTCCAGCTCACTATCTCAGACTGGCTGAGTAACCTTGGTGGTATTTTTGACAACAGCTTGACCCTGAAATCTCAGGTGTCAGCCGTGATTAAATCTTCATTTTACCATCTAAGGAAAATCGCTTGGATGAAACACCTGGTTCCACCAGGTGACCTTCCAACATTGGTCCATGCCTCCATTACTACCCGTCTTGACTACTGCAATGCCCTCTACCTAGGGCTATCTGGGGTTGAGATCCGCCACTTGCAGCTAGTGCAGAAAGCTGCGGCCAGGCTGCTGACTGGTACTTCTAGGACCAGTCATATTATGCCTGTGCTGTGCGAGCTGCACTGGCTGCCAGCTAAGTGGCAGATCACCTATAAGGTAGGCTTGCTTACCTTTAAAGCCCTACACGAACAGGGACCCGACTACCTGAAAGATCTCCTGACTCCCTATTCCCCCAATCGTCCTCTCCAATCCGCTGACGAGGGATTGCTAGAGATTCCCAGGGTTTGTTTAAAAATTTCTGGAGCTCGCGCTTTTTCATTTATAGCACCAACCCTGTGGAATTCTCTACCTCGTCGGTTAAGAGAATGCCTGACCGTCAATAGTTTTAAAACCATGTTAAAAATGCATCTATTTTCCCAGGCTTTTCCAGACTGATTTTAAATAACTCATACTGCTATTTGTTTTTATATACTGTGGCTTATGTCTGCATAGCGCCTTGACTTCGAAAGGCACTTTATAAATAAAGCATTGATTGACTGATTGATGAAGCCCCCTATTGGTGGAGGTGAAACGTAAGGAGGTAGTGGTCTGCCACCACCATGCTACTGCTTGTATGAACTCACGGCTTTGTGGTGATTAAGCTGAAAATAAAAAGGAACATTCATTAAGAAATCATTTCTGAAGTCTCTTTCTTGGAGGGTGAGTGCTGCCATTTATATACCTTCAGTGATTAAGCCTGCCAAGCCGCACCACCACCCAAGTGCTAACTACTATCTTTAACTATGGAATAGCAGTGGTGTTGTCTGTCCTGACTTGAACAAACTGACTCCTGAGCTGGAGAGTAAAGGCTTTGATAGCCAGGTACACAGCTCAGAGTTCGAGGAGATTTATGTGACACTCTTGGAGACCTCATGCTGCTTATGAACTGGTCTGCCAAGTCTGCAACCTACCCTAGGAGGGAAGCATCTGTACTGAGCACTCTGGAGGGTTCCCTCTGCTGGAAATAAATTCCTTCCCTGAGGTTGTCCCTGTCCTTTCACCAGTCCAGTGCTTGTAATAGTGTCTTCACAACTGGAACTAGTTTTGATAGGGAGTCCCTCTTTTGACACCAATGGGCTCTGAGATAGTACCGAATATCCCTCATCTGTAACCTGGCCCCTGGCACTACAGCTGTAGTAGATGCCATGTAGCCTAGAAGTCTGAGGAAGTGCCTGGCTGGTTTTGGTTGGTCTATGACAAATGAGTGTGCCAGGGTCTGCAGGTTTTTCACCCTGTTCAGAGGGAGCAGGGCTTTGCCTTGCTGTGTGTCCAGCTCTGCTCCATTAAACTCCAGGAGTTGAATGGGCTCAAATTGGGAATTCTTTGTGTTGATCAGGAAACTCAGGGACTCCAGGGTGCACTGTGTGAGACAGAGAGTCTCTGCCATTTTGAGGAGACTTGTCCACTATCAGCCAGTCGTCCAGGTAGGGGAAGATAGAGACCTTCTGTCTTCTGAGATAGGCTGCCACCACTGCCAAGCACTTTGTGAAAACTCTGGGAGCTGAATAAAGGCCAATGGGCAGAGCTGCAAACTGGTAGTGGCCAGATGGCAGCCTAAATCTACATAGAAACATAGACTTTGACGGCAGATAAGGACCGCTTGGCCCACCCAGTCTGCCCATTTCCCTACCTAATGGATAAGCTGCAGATCCTAGTTAACCAGCAGCCTACTTCTTTCTACCCCCACCCCCTAGAATTGCCTCATGACTGTCCCATGCATGCCTGAATTCCACCACTGTTTTTGACTCCACAACCTCCTCCAGAAGGACGTTCCATGCATCCACAACCCTCTCTGTGAAAAAATACTTCCTTAAATTACCTCTGAGCTGCCCCCCCCCCAATCTTCAAACTGTGCCCCCTTGTTCTTGCTCACCTCTTTTTTTGAAAGATGCTCCCTCTTGGACTTTGTTGATACCCTTGAGGTACTTGAAAGTTTCTATCATGTCCCCTCTCCTCTTTTCCTCGAGGCTATACATATTAAGCTCCTTAAGTCTCTCTTCATATGTCTTCCGGTGCAGACCCTGCACCATTTTAGTTGCCCTCCTCTGGACAGCTTCCATCCTGTTTATGTCTTTGCGGAGATTGAGTCTCCAGAACTGCACTAAGTACTCCAGATGGGGTCTCACAGTCTACAGAACTGCACACAGTACTCCAGATGGGGTCTCACCAGCTGTCTGTACAGAGGGATAATAACTTCCTGTTTTCTACTGGTGATGCCTCTCCCTATGCATCCCAGTATACCCTCAGCCCTCCTTGCTGCCCTCTCGAATTGCTTGCCCACCTTTAGGTCATCTGATATGACTACCCCCAGGTCGCTTTCCATTTTTGTTGTTGTTAGTATCTCACCCCCATTGTGTACTCTTCCCTGGGTTTTGTTTCCCAGGTGCATTACCTTGCACTTCTTAGCATTGAATCTAAGCTGCCATACATTTGACCATTCATCTAACCTGCCAAGTCCCTTCTCATCCTTTCCACCCCACCTTGTGCATCAACTCTGTTGCAGATCTTTGCGTCATCTGCAAAGAGACATACTTTTCCTTCCAGTCCCTCTGCAAAGTCGCTTATAAAGACATTGAAGAGGACCGGTCCTAATACTGAACCCTGCGGTACCCCGCTAGTAACCCCCCTTTCTTCAGAGTGGACTCCATTTACTATTACTCTCTGTAATGTGAGCTATTTTCTGTGAGAGGACCAGACTGGAATACGAAAATAAGCATCTCTTATGTCTAGGGAGGCTAGCCAATCTTCCTGTTGCAAAGAGGGGATCACCACTGACAGGGTGACCATCTTGAATTTGGGATTGAACAGGTGCTTGTTTAGATACCGGAGATCTAAAATGGGTCGCCAGTCCCCATTTTTCTTTTGGGTTAGAAAGTATGTGGAATAGAGGGACTCTTTCCACCACATTTGCTGCCAGGAGAGACTTTACCACTAACTCTAACAGAATTTTCTCTGTGGGGGTTAGGGGTTTTACACTCCTGTGGCCCTGCTGAGTGGGACATTTTTTGAACTGCAGGGTAAGCCCTCAGCTCACCACCTGCAACATCCACTTGTCTGTGGTGATGCCACTGGTGGAGGTAGTGGGTCAGCCTTCCTCCTACTGGCAGAGGGGAGGCGACCTGGGCCTTCCAGTCAAGAGTTTGTTTTAGTTGAATTTTTGTTGAAGGTGTGGGATCAGTACATTTCTGAGCCCTTCTATTTCTTCCCCTAAAGCATCCTCTTATCTGAGAGTAATTCAAGGGCACTGGCATAGGGTAGAATGCCCTGGGATAGTAACCCTACCTCTGCTCCCTCTTTGGCTGTACGGCCAAATGCCCTTCCAGGCTAACCCTTGCCATAGGCCATTTGTTCTGGGGTTCTTAGGGGGTCTTACTTGTTTTGGTCATGGGGAGCCCATAGTAGAGAAGAGCTACAAAAGACAAGAACCCCAGAACAAATGCCCTGAGGCAAGGGTTACCCTGGAAGGGCAGTTGTCCATACAGCCAAATTTCACAGAGAAACACAACTACACATACCCAGTGATGGAAATAGTTGCATTGTGAGGCCATTGGGCACTATGCAATTCTGCTTAAAGTTTAGTCAGCCCAAATTCCTTCATGGGGAATCTGCAAATTCGTCCCATGATGCTCTGCATTATTGGGGTATGTGCAACTGTGTTTCTCTTTGAAATATGGCTGTAAGACAAAATGCCCTTCCAGGGTAACCCTTGCCTCAGGGCATTTGTTCTGGGGTTCTCAACTTTTGTAGTTCTTCTATTACTATCGGCTCCCCATGACCCAAACAAGTAAGCCCCTCTTAAAGCTGGCTCCCTCCAAGCTAAGTTACAGATATGGCACACTGATGAGTCCCAATAAAGACAAAACATGAGTCTATGTCTATTGTTCATGGCCTTTTGGCACAATGGAATTCTGCTTGATTTGGGGTGTCTCTCATTGTGTTTCTGTTTAAAACTTGGCTATATAGCCAAATTTCCTTCCAAGGTAACCCTTGCCTCATGGCATTTGTTCTGGGGTTCTTGTCTTTTGTAGTTCTTCCACTCAAACAAGTAAGACCCTTCTAAAGCTGACTCCCTGGACCCTCTGGGCTGAGTTACAGATATGGCACACTGAGGACAAAACACATGTCTCTGTCTGCTGTTCTCAGCCTTTGCTGGTTGCACCGTCAGGCCTTTCAGCACCATGCAATTCTGCTTAAAAGTTGAGCCAGTCCAAATTCCTTCATGGGGATTCGCAGTAGCTCTAAATTAATTGTAAATCAGCCTGTTGCACCCAGAGTTTTAAGGAGCTCTAAATTATTTGTAAACTTGCACCTGGAGCCTAAATAAATTTTAAAACTTACAGCCTCTGTGTGCTGGAGCTCGCAATTTTCACTTAGCTGTCTCTGCCACTTCAGAGTACTTTGTAAATTGTACTAAAAAGTGAATTCCATCTCTTCCCACAGCAGTTATGCGGCTGCTCCCCGCCCACCCTTTGCTGGTCGTTCTTATATAGGACTTTGGAATCATGTTACTAACTCCCCACTTTCGCATTAGCAGCCTATAGTAAAACATCTGCAAAGGGCACCTGATATATTCTACTAGGTTTACAGGTAATACTAGCCTGACTGAAAGAAAATAGTTACAGTTGAGGCCCTAAAGTGTGTTTTGTACTTATCCTGGCCAGCTTACCATCTCAAATTACTGTCTCAAGCTTATTTCCATCGCTCCCCAATTTTCCATATCCTTGGTAACTAGTGTAACACTCTGTCTTCTTCTGTGGCTCTCACTGGCATCCCCCCAAAGCCTCCACCTTAGATCATAATGGTTTCACCTTTTTTAATCTACCTGTAACACCATACAAGTACCATGATCTCACCCCCTTACTTATCTCACACCGCTACATCTATTTTGTGGCTTATACATACAAGTAGTGCCTTTTCTGCCATTTTTCCTTCCTCCTCCTTACGTCCATCGCAAACTTTGGCACCTTCTTCTTGCTCTTATTCTTGCGGCAGATACTGAGCTAAACCCTAGCCTACCTGCTTACCTCTTCTGCACTGATGCACACTGGAAGGACACAAAGGGACTTTGAATTGTACATCTTAATATTAGGAGCCTCCTCTGTAATCTGGCTAAACTTAAGGCATGGGTTTCACTATGTCATAGATACATAGATACATAGACAGTGTCGGCAGATAAGGGCCTACGGCCCACCCAGTCTGCCCATTTGAGCTTGTAAGTTCAGTTTGTTTTCCTAGAAGTCTGTTGCCCTTTACCCCTGACCTCTAGAATTCCTTTATGTCTATCCCATGCATTCTTAAATCCCGTGATTGTTTCAGCCCCCACCACTTCCTCTGGCAGGGTGTTCCTTTGTCCACCACCCGTTCTGTGAAGAAATTCTTTCTCGTGTTTCCTCTGAATCGTCCTCCTCAACTTCATCCCATGCCCTCTAGTCCTGGAACATCTTTTAGCTTAAAAATAGTGTTTTCCTACACCCTGTTCCTCCCATAAGATACTTGTATGTCTCCATCATATCCCTCTCTCCCTCCTCTCCTCCAGGAGTACATGTTCAGTTCCTTCAACCTGTCTTCATAGGACTTGTGATGCAATCCATGCACCATCTTTGTTGCCTCTCTCTGAACCTTCTCTACCCTGTCTATGTCCTTACGTAGGTATGGTCTCCAGAACTGTACACTGTACTCCAGGTGGGGCCTCACTAGTGTCTTGTATAGCGGAATTATGACCTCCCTTTTCCTGCTGGTGATGCCACTGCCTATACATCCCAGCATCCTATTTGCTTTACCTGCTGCCTTGTCACACTGTTTCCCTACCTTGAGGTCATCAGAGTTGACAACCCCAAGATCCCTTTCCTGCTTGGTGCATGAGATATCCTCACCCCCAACTGATATATTGTGCCAGGGTTTTTGTGCCCCATATGCATTATCTTGCACTTCTTTGCATTGAATTTCAACTGCCAAACCCCTGACCATTCTTCAAGTTTCTGCAGGTCGCTTCTCATTCTGTCTACATCCTCTGGTGTGTCTAC
The DNA here is from genome assembly GCA_016271365.2 of Neoceratodus forsteri. NCBI lineage: Eukaryota > Metazoa > Chordata > Ceratodontiformes > Ceratodontidae > Neoceratodus > Neoceratodus forsteri. The sequence goes on from CM057459.1 coordinate 207,658,430, forward strand.
TCTGTTACAGAGCTTTGTGTCATCAGCGAACAGTGAAATTCTGCCTTCTAGATCCTGCGCAGTGTCACTGATGAAGATGTTGAATAGGACCGGTCCCAGCACTGATCCCTGTGGTACCCCACTGGTCACTCTTCCTCTGTGGAGTGACAGCCATTTACCACCACCCTCTGTGTCCTGCCACCCAGCCAGTTACCTACCCACCACACTACTGTCCTGCCCACACCCATATTCCCCAGTTTGTGTAATAGTCTTCTATGTGGCACAGTGTCAAAGGCCTTGCTGAAGTCCAGATAGGCCATGTCCACTGCCCTCCCCTGATCCACCTCCCTAGTCACCCAGTCAAAAAAATTCAACGAGTTGGTCTGACATGACCTCCCCCTGGTGAAACCATGCTGCCTTGGATTCTGAAGTCCATTGATGACCAGATGTTCCACCAATCTCTCCTTCAGTAGTGCTTCCATGATCTTCCCCACTACCGAGGTGAGGCTGACTGGTCTGTAGTTCCCTGCTTCCTCTTTGTTCCCACTTTTGTATAAGGGGACTACATCTGCTGTCCTCCAGTCTTTGGGTACCTCCCCTGTTTCCAGTGATCGGCTAAACAGGATAGCCAGAGGTTCAGCCACCACCTCTCTTAGTTCTTTAAGGACCCTGGGGTGCACCCCGTCTGGCCCCATTGCTTTATCATAGATAATCACCATGATGTCATCTGCCTGTCCGAGACATGGCTTAAACCATCTATCCCTGATACTGTCTGCTCATTACACAACTATAACCTTATCAAATGTGACAGATGCACCTCTAAACGGGGTGGTGGTGTTGCTATATTCTATAAATCCCACCTAAACCACTGTGCTCTTACCTCACCTGCCCTCTCCCAGTGTGAATTTATTCATGCTTCTCTTCTGCTATGCACCAAGAAACTTCATATAGTGTGCACCTATAACCCTTCCCTAGGTGGCACCACTGGCCTGAAGGAACTCCTCTCTCAGATTGACCTGGCCGCTGGACGCAACGAAGTCCTCATTCTAGGTGACCTAAACCTAAATTGGCTTGGCAAAGTCAATAAAACCCTCCACACAGCAGTCCAAAGCCACAATCTTCACCAGTTAATCGCTGACCCCACCAGGGTCATGTCTCCCCCATCCAGTACTCTAATCGATTTGGCTCCAACCATATCGAGAGAATAGTTTCTGCTGGAACTCTCACTGATGCAATAAGTGACCACTCCCCGATATACTGTATCTGGCGTTCTATTGGACAATCCTCTCCACCCCTAAACTCATTACTTTCCACAACTTTGCCAACCTTAATCAGTCTCAGTGTCTGAATTCTCTCTCTATGGTTGATTGGTCCTGCATCTATTCTGCCAGTGATGCTCAGGTTACCCGACTACTTTATAACCATAGTTTGGATCACTCCAGGACATGCACGTACCCCAAATCACAAGTTGTGTACGTGGCTCACAAACAAGGTGCCTAAGACTTACTTGCTCAAACCAGGGCTAGGGACAACAGCTGGAGGCGTTTCAAGATCTCTGGTCTTCCACCTGACTACAATTAATATAGGACACGGAGGAATGCTTGCAAAAGAAATATTCATTCAGCAAAGAGTTTGTTTTGCAAAGGTCTTTTAACAGATGCCGCTGGAGACTCAAGGAAATTCTGGTCTCATATCAAGACACTCCTTGAAGCCAAACACCCCCTAACTACTAATGATATGGTACTGAATGGTGTGCACTGTAACATTCCGGTCACCACTGCAAATTCCTTTAACCTCCACTTCTCGAATTTATCCAAGTACTCATCTTCTTTCCCCTCGGTGCAGTCTACTTCCCCCCTCGCTGAAACCGAATACTTGCACTCATACCCCCTTTTCCGGTTTCTAACTATAACTAGATGTGATGTCCTTAATATGCTACTCACCATCTCAGACTGCACTAGCATTGGTTCAGATGGTCTTCAGCCTAAGCTCCTGAAACTCGCTGACCCTATAATTGCCTCCCCCTGGCAAAAATCTTTAACCTGTCTCTAAGCCACTGCACGGTACCTAGCATCTGGAAGACTGCTAGGATCACTCCTGTTTTTAAAGAAGGGGATCCCAAAGACATTGTTAATTACCGGCCAATACCCATCCTCTCCGTTCTTAGCAAAATACTAGAGAAAATAGTAGCCAAACAAACTATCTCATTTCTCCATGAACATAACCTCCTCTCTCCCAGCACGGTTACCGCAAAGGCCATAGCAATGCCACGGCCCTCCTTAAATTCACTAATGATACCCATACTGCCATGGAAAACTGACTTCCAACAGGTGCAGTCTTTATCAACCTAACTAAGGCATCTGACCTTGTTGACCATTCTGTTCTTCTTACCAAGCTACGGTCACTTGGTTTCTCACCAGATGCTGTGGCCTGGTTCAACAGTTATTTGTCAAACAGGATGCAGGTTGTGAGCTTCAACTCTGCCACGTCCGATATCATTACCATAAACACTGGAGTTCCACAGGGATCTAGTCTGGGACCATTCTCTTCTCCATTTTTGTTGACGATATCTCTTCGCTCACTCCTGCTTGCTCATCCCTGCTGCACATGGATGACCTGGTTCTTTATTTCAGTGCCAGGAATATCTCAGACATCAATCACTCTCTCTCTCCTCTGACGTCCTCCAAATTCAATCCTGGCTATCTAACAACAAACTCATTCTTAATGTGAGTAAAACACACTCCATGCTCTTTGGTTCCTCTGCCAGGCTTAGAGAAAACCGTGACTTTATTAAAATCTCCTGCATTGATGGCTCCCCATTGGACAGTGTTAAGTTCTTTCAAGTACCTGGGCTTCTTGCTTGATCCATCCCTGGACTTTGATCAGCATATCACCACCACCTGTAATTCAGTTAATGCCAAAATTGTGATTGCTTATAGAACAAGATATGCTCTAACCCCATCTGCTAGGTTAGCCATTGCATATGGCATTTTGCTCCCAGCCCTTGCCTACGGCTCAGTCACATATGTAGGTGCATCAAAAGCCACTCTCCATAAGTGGGACACCACCTATAATAATATTTGCTGCTATGCCTCATCACCCCCACGCTGCAAGCACCACTACCAGCATTATGTATACCTAAAATGGCCCTACCCCACCGCCTACAGACTCTGTTCCTTTGGCTCTCTCATAGATGATATTGTCAGATCTAAACCCCCTCCCAATCCCTTGCCTCCATGCTGCACCCACAAACCTCTTCCTATGGGCTTAGATCGATTGACCAAACTCCCCTCCACATCCCAAGATGCAAAACATCTATGAGTGTTTATGCTTTCTCCCAAGCTGTCCCTCAATACTGGAACTCTCTTCCCCTAGCCATCTGCCTTGCTCCTAATCATGTCTGCTTCAAAAGACTACACTGTAATCATCTACTTGTTGCAGCCCCCTGCATATGCTTCCACTCACCTTAGACCCGCTATCACCTACCTCTTGGCCGCCACACTTTTCACCCCCTACTGCACTTTTTCTGCTCACAAGCAACTGTCCTTTGCCTAGGCCTCCCGCCTTCCTTCCATGGCTCCCCTGGCCCACGACTCTCCCATGCCCACTTCAAGGCATTACCTCTTCTCCCTCCCGTCCTCTATACTGACCAAAACGTTAATCACCTACCAACCTGGCATTTATTTGCCATATTGTATGTCTACCTACTAATTGGCATCAACTACTTGAATTTCTTTTGTTACTCAATCTCCTGCATTTTGCACCTGCAGTCTTTTGGTTTTTCCCTAATTGATTTGAATTTTTGTATTCCTATGTTTTCCATTTCAATGTATTTTTCTCCATTTTATATGAAATACATCTCTCCACTGATTGTATTTACGATGTTAGTGAATTTTGCACTTGTTATGTATGCTCTTTTATTACACCCTGTATTTCTGTCCATTCATGAATGGTACCTGACTTGTACTCTCGGTCAGCCATTGTTATACTGTATACACTGTTAATGTTTTGTATTCAAGCTTGTAACCTCCTGGGTCATGCCTGAAAATAGGCATTTCTGTGTCTACTGCACTTACCAAAAATTTTTTTTTTTAAATTTGCTTTTTTTCTTACTCCCCCGAGCTACCTGCCGCCTTACTATCTGCCCGGTCACGGGCCGCCAGCCTCTGCACCCCAAATCAGCCACAGCCCCTGATACCCCGTGGCTTGCACCCCGCAGTGAGACTGTGGCACCGGTATGCCGCAGGCACTGGATTAGGTCAGGGCCTGGCCTTGGGAGCATTGAGGCCGCGGCGAGCTTCATTCAAGGCGGCAGGCAGCTCCTCCATTTTTCTGCTTTTCTGGGGAGGCGGGTGCGTGCCATGATGTCACCATCCGCCCGCCTCCTATGGGTTGACAAGCGTCGGCTTTGCATTGAGAGCTCCCGGCCTCCGCCCGCGGGGTCCCCAACGCACCCGATCCTACCCACACCCTCCCTTGGAGAAGGAGAGCTGCCCAGTGGCTCAATCCTACTCCCGACCGACCTTCCATCACCGGATTCGCTCTCAACCCGGGTCGCCAGCGAACATCCACCGCGCCGGGCGCCAGCTTGCACTTACCAAAATAATAAAATAAATAGAAGCTCCCATGATACTTTGCATTCGTAGAATGTATGCAACTGTATTTCTTTTTGAAACTTGACTATATGGCTAAATGCCCTTCCAGGGTAACCGTTACCTCAGGCATTTGTTATGAGGTTCGTGTGTCTTGTAGTTCTTCTCTACTTTGGGCTCTCCATGACCCAAGCAAGTAAGACTCTCCTACGGCTGGCTCCCTTCCTGTGGGCTGAATTATAAATACAGCACACTGATGAGTCTTAAAAAGAAAGAAACATGGCACTGTGTGTCTGCTGTCATCAGCCTTTGTTGATTGATTTGTGAGGACTTTTGGCACCATGCAATTCTGCTTAAAGTTGAGCCAGTCCAAATTCCGTCATGGGGAGTTGCATATGGTTCCCATGATGCTTTGCATTCGTAGAATGTATGCAACTGTATTTCTTTTTGAAACTTGACTATATGGCTAAATGCCCTTCCAGGGTAACCCTTGCTTCAAGCCATTTGTTCTGGGGTTCTTGTCTTTTACTGTCCATACTAGTCCATCTCTTATTTAAGCATACTTTATTGAGTTCATAAACAAAAAAAAGAGTACAATGAACAACAGTAACAAAATCAAACAATTAGTGTATAATGGTCTGGCCCCCATTCAACATTCAGGGGGGTTAGAGTGAATCAGGTAAGTAGGATACACAATCTCAGTATCGCTAGATCAGCTAGGCATAACAAATGTACTAGTCCATCTCTTAAATCAGATTACATAAGCTTTGAATTTCCCTCCCCACCATCCAGTTGTCAATTCCTCATTTAAAGATTTCCTTGACATTACTATTTACTAGTTTACTAGTTCAGGAGGTAAGTCAGTCAATTGTTTAAATGCAACTTATTGAACCAATCTGTGTGCTTCTCACAGTAGTATACACTCCTCTGGATGTGATCAATGTTTTTTTTCCCAGTAAGAAGTAAAAGAAGTAAAACAAACAAAAATAAATTTATTGAATGCCAGTTCAAAAAATAAAACTGACTACAGAAGCACTACATGTGATCCAGAGAACAGGGGTGTCAACCATGTATAATAAACCTGTGTTGCCACCAAGGGTCCTCTCTTGTCCAGTCTGCCCTATCACTGGGGTGGAATATGCCCTCCCCCCAATCCACCCACCATGGCCTCCCCAGTTTACCTGAACAGCCCTTTATGTCTTTCCCACCCCCTCCTGAAACCCTCCACCATTTTGAGCTGACCATGGTCGCTAGTGATTTGTTACACTCCTCCACTACCCTCTCCTTAAAATCGTATTTCCTAATGTCCTTCTTAAACCTGTAGCCTGCTAGTGTACTGCAATTCCTGCTGGTATTAGGGTTTCTACTGTTAGAACAGCTTGCTTGAGTCCACTTTGTTAATACCCTGCATGTATTTAAAAACTGTTCGATCATGGTCCCCCCAATCAAGTTTCTAACAAATACGTGTTGAGGCTCTCCAGTCTCTGCTCATATGTCCCTACTTGCTGACCCTGTATCATCTTGGACACCCTCCTCTTCATGGTCTCTGACCTGTTTATAGCCTTCCTCAGATGAGGGTTCTGAAACTGCACAGTACGTCAGGTGCACAGTACTGTATACAGGCAAGATGATCTCTTTGTTCCTGCTGCTGAACCGCCTACCAATGTATCCCAGCATTCTGTTCACCTTCCCTATTAATTTATTACATTGTGCTGATGATTTTCTCCTCAGTCACAGTGACTGTCAACCCCAAGCCTGTGCTCTAATCAAGAAAGTCTGGTCTCCACATACATCTTACATATCTTTAATTTCCTCTTTGTGACAGTTTTGTCCCCTCCAGTTATACCCCTTGCTATTTTCAGCCCAACCTCCATTTTTGCTTTCCTTACCACTCTGTTGATCTCCCTTGCATTCTCCATGTAGAATTACACATTTCCCATTTGATGGTCCCCACTGTACTTCCTAAAAGCTTCCCTCTTTATTCTTATAGCCTCCCTTACTTCTCGAGAGCCAAAGCTGTCTTTTATATTTCTTTTTCTTCCCTACCTGCCTCAAATGGAAGTTAGTTGCTTCTGTAATTCCCTGCCCGACCTGGGTGAATGCCAGGATGACCACAGAAGTCAATGGCTACTGAAAATAAAATAAGGCTAATAATAAGTGACCAATAAAAATATTGCAATTTATTGTATTTTTTTTTTTTTTAAATCACAAATGCAGCAATTTGCAGTTTAGGTTAAATCTCTCCCCCACCCAGCAACTTTCCACCTGGTTTCAACCCATTCCACTCCTTCACCCAAGATCATTTCTAAATGAACTCCCCCATCTTCCTGAAATCTGCTCTTCTGAAATCCAAGTCCAGTGTCATTGAATTTGAGCACTGGATTTTCAGCATAATGCCAGGATATACTGAATTCTGGTCACTGGTCTCAAAGGGATCCTCTACTCTGACTTCCCATACGCTATCCCCACTAGAGAGGACTAAGTCTAGTATAGGCTCTCCCCTGATAGGTTCCCTAATCCACTGGGTTAGTAGGCACTCTTGCATTACCTCTTCCAGTGCCTGGCTCTGTGAACTTTGGAGCAATGGAATTCCCAGTCCACAGCTGGTCAGTTGAAATCTCCCATTAGTACAACCTCCCAGTTTGTGACTGCCCTCCTTATCCGCCCACACCCTATCCATATAATCTGTCTGGTCTGGTGACATGTACGTTGCCTGTCTTCTAATGACCCATCCCTTATCTGTTGCTAACTGTGACCTTAGCAATTCCACTCTGCTTTTCCACATTGGAGTGCTTTTCATATACAGAGCTACCCCCTCCTCTGCCTTGTACCCTGTCTCTCGTGAAAAGGGAGTGCTCAGACATAGCTAGGTCCCAGTTGTCGTATTATGTCACCCTTGTTTCTATTATTGCTAACAAATCAATGTGTGCCTCCACTGCTGCTGCCTGGAGCTCCATTTTACTTCCCAGTCTCCTTAAATTTATACAGGTAGCCTTTGAAGTTCCTACCTTCTGTCCTCCCCATCTTCCTCCAATTGGGACCCCTGAAATCCTGGGTTGACTCTCGCTCTCCCTGTAATCATTCTTGTCTCCTCTGTTCTGGAGCAATCCTCTAGTCCTCTTTCTATTCCAAGCTTATGGAATAAAATCCCTCGGCCTCACCCTTTAGCTATGTGTTAAATGCTCTTGTCCTGCCTGTTATCCTCATGACACCAGCAGGACCTTGGAAAAAGTTACCATCTCTGCAACTACCCTTAGCTTCCTGCCTAGTTCTTTTACGCTGTCCACGTGTCTCTCTCTCTCTCTCTCTCTCTCTCTCTCCTCCTCCACTCCACTCCACTCCACCAGATCATTATTTCCTAGATGAAGCACAAGAAGCACAAAGTGTTAGGTGGGTTGCCTTCTGCTAGTGTCCACTAGTAAAGATTTTTCGGTATGGGGTTGGTTGTGGCAGAAAATGTCAGCAAACAAAATCCAAAGTACCCTGCTACGCTCAAACAGTTAAAATATCAATGTATTTATTTTCAACCCATCACAAGATATTCTCCTGGCCACGCCCAACGTTTCACCCAGACGGGTTTCTTCAGGGGCTAGAATCTGTCCGCTAATTACTAGTCATGTAGAATTCATGTTCCATATTGCTTTTCTTTAATCACAGAATGCCACCGGTTTCAATTTTTATGAGTTGTGCACATGCTGGTATGCATTCTTAGGGGTACAGACGATACCTAGTTCAGTGCTGTTCTCTTCATTGGCAACAACGAAGAGAACAACACTGAACACAAAAAAAATATTTGGTCACAGAGAGTGACCCAGACACCATGTCTGACTAGTCATTGGCAGCAGAGTTAACTGATTGGTGGTAGTTCAGGTGGATGCTAAAGATCCTATGGCACTTATCGAAAAAGAGTAGGGGAATTTCCCCGGTGTCCTGGCCAAATTTCTCCCATTCACTAAAAATACCACCAACAGCTTAATCTGGTTCCATTTCAGTTGTTTACCATCTGTACCCCCCCCCCCGGTCGCCCCTAAAAAAGGGACTTTCTAGGCCCAGTGGGCTTACCGGGTCGAGAAAATGCAATAAATAAATAAATAAATAAATAACTCATTCTAGCTAATGTCACCCATTTTGGGTCAGGTTAAGCAATGGATGGTTCTGACGCCATATGGTGCTAACGGTAAGACTCATAAGAGGATGGTCCTGAGAAGGGAGAAAAAAAAAACTATTTGGTCACAGACAGGGACTGTGTGTCTGACTGGCAAACAGGGTTAATCTGAAAAACAAACACTTTTTTGCCAGTGGTTTCCTATAAGAAACAAGAAAAATTATTTGCTTCAGTAGAAATTTAGATGAAAAAAATAATGGGATTTATCAATGCCTGCCACGGACTAATGGAACAAAAGGAACATAAGTCCTAGACTTGCACCCTCAAAAAAAAAAAAATTCAGCTCCTGCCCTAACCGCTAAACTATGCTGGCTGAATCTTAGCAAATTCGTGATTAGACACATGTGTGATGCTAACTGATCCCAGACCAGTTAAAAAGAGAAACCGGTCTCAAGCCAGGTCTGTGGTGGTTGGGGGGAGGACTGGTATCAGACCAGATCTTAGAGGACTAATCTTCCTAGACCTAACTGCTAAGAGCCCTGCAAACTGCCAAGCCTGCCTGCACTGATGATCCCTGTCAGATGGTTTGCGAGCTCACGCTTTATTTTTTGCTTTGTGCAGCACTCACAGGAAGAACACAGAGTGATGACAGGACATGGTTAAGCATGGGTATGCTCACACTGTAGCGCAGAAGGTCCCAGGGAGGCAGTGTCCTGGTCTGGATCTCAATCAAGCTGTTTTATGTAGCATTACCAACTGTGTCTCAAGGCCATGCAGTAGTGTTGGTGTTAACTCCTGGCAGCCAGAGGTGTAACTCACACAGACTCAACCAAAAGGCCCCCACCCCACCAAAGCAATGTAAGCCTTCAGGGTGGCGACGGCTAAGAAATATAACTACACTGTGGTCTGTAATGTAACTGATTAATACTGAGATCTATGAACACTGTGTTTGGGCAAGTAAAAAATGGCTGCTACACCCGACTGTCTGTACTAAGCACAATAAAAATGACTTGCACTGTATTATAAACAGCAAGATATTTTGAAACACATGTAAAAATAAATAAATAAATAACGTTCTAACCCTTTCAATCTAGCAGTCACAATTTCTTTTTAGAAGTTTAAATCAGCAGGCAGGATTGTGACAAGTATTTGGAACAGCACCTTGAGAGTTGGGAGTGCATCTCCCCCTGTCTTTCTGTAGGACTGTGACAACTAGCCTGACGATGGAGGCCTTGGGCCTGCTGGTTGCTAAATAGAGGTTTATAATTACTGGCCATCTTTTTTTTTTTTTTTAATTTCATTTTTATTAAGAATCTAGACATATTGGAAGGTACAAGTATTGCCTGTTACATACTTCAATTACTAAGATTGTTAGTGCAAATATGACAGCATGGCAATAAGCATTACTGGTAACAATTACACACAACCTTAACAACTTTATTTTCTTTCTTACAATTCTGCCTTTTCTAATACTTTTTCCTCTCCCAGAGGCAGGCAGCTGATCCATTCTTAAGGTATAAAGCCTTCAAGGTTTTGACAGCAATTGTCAAGATCCCTCCCCACGTATATAAGTGGGGGTTAGAGATCCCTCCCCAGTCCAATCATGGCTAAACCGCAGCCACTCTATTCATGGAATAAATTCCGGGTTAGATTCTGAAACATAGAACACCCACCTATGACAATTTAATTCAAAATGAGGGAGCCTATCATGTAGTTTAGTTATAAGCTGTTCGGAATTCTTTTATTATACTACGCCAGCCTCCAATGGAAGGTATCGTAGGTGTCATACATTGTCAAGTGATGGTTTTTCTGGCTGCTAAAATAAACAGGGGGAGTAAAGTCTTGTCCCAACATGGTCTGTGGGCGGTGCACCCCTTCAGGTCGACACTCCAATGGCGAAACACGAAAAAAGACCATTACGGTGACAAATCGCTGTAATGGTCCTTTTTCTGTGTTTCGCTTTCCCCCAGTGTTCTGCCCCCTCCCCGGACCAACTCCAACCTGGAGCTGACAATCCTAAAGTCCGGGGGGTGCAGGGGGCACAGCCCCCCACAGAAAACACTTTTTTTTTTTTTAAAATCATGTAAGAGTTTTTCACCTGCAGCCACTGCCCTGCTCATATCCAGCCACCGCTCCTCCACCACCGACCCCGGAGCTGTCATGCCCAGCTGGCATAAGCAGCTACACTGATGAAAGAGGCTCCCCCTAAGCCTCCGTGCCCGGCGAGGATCCAGTTCCGGCACACGCCTTCCAGGCATCGTCGGCCGGTGAAGCTGCGACCATCAAGCTGCCGTGGACTAATGCTGCCATTTTCCCTGTTCTTTTTCCCCGATGGGAGCACAGACATGCAATGACATCCGTGCACTGGCATGCAGGCGTCTGCTGTGCTCCCCCAACTCTGCCGATGTGTCTGCAGTACCTCCGGGCGTCCCCGGGGACCACCAGGGCATGGTGTGCATCCACCCCTTTCCCCAGGACTAGGAAAGCTGTCGTTGGATGCTCAATCCTAGTCCTCCCCTGCCGACCCCCGATGACCCGGGCTCATTCCCAAACCCAGGTCGCCCGGCATGGAGCAAGGTGTGGCGTCCAGTGCCTCAACCCTTAGCGCCACCGGTCTGGTACAGAAAACACTTGCTAAACAGGCGGCACAATACTTGCGCCGATGCCATGCGGCTGTCTTGAAATTGACATTTTCACTGTTGGTCTCCTTGGTGCTTCCGTCTGTGGGAGGACAAATAGATAGAGTGCTGTCTCCACTGTTAATTCAATATTTTCTCCTAGGCACCCCAATAGTTCTACCTGTAAGACACACCAGAAGGGTGTCAGCCTGGGGCAAAACCAAAATATGTGTCCTAAATCTGCCAGACTGCAATTGCAGCCTCTCCAGCAAAACCCGTAGGAGGCTGGGAGGTATTTTAAGAGAATCGCTGGGGAGCAGAAAAACCGGGAACGAGACTTCCACGTGAACTCCCTCCATCTATTTGAGGCGGTGATTTTAATAGCCTTTAAAGTGGCCTCAGTCCATGTTTGAAAGGGAATTTCTAATTGCAAGTCCCTGTTCCAGGCCTCCAATATTGATAGAGAAAAATCCCCTAATGCTTCTCGTATTATTCTGTAGAAATGGCTAATTAATTTACCCCATGGGTTACCTCTCAGAGTGTCTCCTAGTAGTTGTCATAAAGCTGGAAGAGGGGAGGGTAAAGAGGCCGAAAATTCTCTTTGTCAAAGTATGACATTTTTCACCTGGGTACAGCGGAACAAATCCCTCTCAGGGAAGGCATAGTGCATTTGTAAATCGGAAAAAGGAGTCACCACTTCGGTGTTAAGAAACTGCCAGTAAAAAGTAAGGCCCAACCTTCTCCATACTTTAAAGGTAGAACCAAGTCTAGCTGGTAAAAATAATTCATTGGCAGAAATTAAAGTAAATAAAAACATTATTTGTTGTAAGGACTTTTTTCGTTTTATCTTTTGCCAAATCCTTAAAACTTGGGTTGTAAATTGAGAGAAGTCCCAGAGTGGGTGAGTTTGTTTCAGAGATGCAAAAGCTATTTCTTTCTATGTAATATACTGTAGGTCATTGAGCAGGAATTCGATGTCCTTCCAAATCAGGTGTGAAGTCGGGGAAAGCCAGATTATAAATATTTTTAAGAAAGCAGACAATGCATAGTATTTTAAATTAGGAAGGTTGACTCCCCCTTGGTCCAGGGCTAGTGTCAATATACTGCAGTAAATCGAATCCGTGGCCTCTGACCCTCCCAAATAAAGGAAGATATGATTTTAATCCAGGACCTAAAATAAAAGTCTGATGGGAAAACTGAGATGTTCTGAAATAAGTATGATAGTCTTGAAAGCATATTCATATGTACAGTCTCTATTCGTTGAAAAAAAGTTTCAGATGCCCCCATCTATTCAAGTCCTCTTGAATCTGCACTGAAATAGATTTGTAATTTACCAGTTCAAGATGCATCAAATTCTCAAATATTTAATTTTGGTGCGTTACCATCTCAATGAGAGAGAGCTCCTAAGAGTGTTAGGTGGGGAGTAACAGAACATTAATCATGCCTCTGTTTTTGATATATTTAATTTAAAGTTTGCTAAATGCTCATACTGACGGAAGATTTCCCATGCTGCAGGGACAAAGAGTTCCGGAGAGAGAAGGGTCAGAAGAACATCGTCAGCAAATAATGAGATCTTGAATATTTTTTGTCCCACAGGAATTCCCTCTACCCTTGTGTCTAAACGCAGGGCAGCTGCTAAGGGTTCAATATACAGGGCAAATAGGGCCGTGAAAAGGGGGTATCCCGGTCGGGTGCCTTGTGACAGGGAGAATGGCGAAGAAAAATTCACATTGATGCAGATATAAGCCTTAGGATGTATATATAAGTTCTGTAGCCACATAAGAGATGAGTCCGGGAAAGAGAAGGTCCTTAAAGTCTCCCAAAGAAAACCCCACAAGACCCTATCGAAGGCCTTCTCCACATCAAGGCTTAATAGTGCTAAAGGAATCTGTCTGGAATGTACATGCTCCAGAAGTAGCAGGGTACGTCGAATATTATCCGTGGTGCTACATTTTTTTTTTATAAACCCAGATTTGTCTGGGTGTACGAGAGTTGGTAAAAGTTTTTCCAACCTCGAGGCCTAGATTGCCATGAAAATGTTGTAATCCACATTTAGGATACTAGCCATCATTTTTATTAGCTAAGTAATCATGTTGTAATTTTAGTTATAACTGGGCATGTGTAACTGTGAGCTGTCAAACACTGCTGAAGATGTGCACCTAGTAGAACAACTGTCTCATTTCAAACAGTTAGTGTTACTCACTGAAAAGCAACTGAATTTTTACAGTTAAAAAAAAAAAAAGATAAAAGTTTACAAAACTGAACTATGAGTTTCACAACCAGTTTATATAACTGAACTGTCTCTACGTCTCTCTAAACCAACTCACTTTATTAAAAACGCTAGATAGTAATTATAAAAAATAAAACACAGTTACGCAGAGGTTGAAACTAACTTTTTCAGCCACCAGCCCACAGGGCTAGTGGGTGGAAAAATCCACCGGGCCACCATGATTTTCACTAGCCCAGCACAAAAAAAAAAAAAAAAAAGATATTCCGTTTAAGGGCAGGGCCAAGGAAACAACCATTATATTTAGACCATGTGAAAACAGCAAACATGCCAAAGTCCTTTCACTTAGGCTTTATTCCCACAGCAGTGCATTTTCATACAGCCCAGTTCAAGTGTTGCACCACAACTGAGTAACAAAATCACATAGATAGACAGATGAATACTTTATTTATAAAAGCGCCCATTTACAAGGACTCTGGGCGCTGTACAACAAAACAACCATTTAATGATATACAGTAATGTACAACTGTATACTTGACAGTTCAACAGGGAGCGACAATAAAATACATAGCAGACAAGATTAGAAGCAGGCTGCCAACTTATACAGCAATTTCAATTTATCTGTAAAGTTGGGCTCATTAGGCTGCAGACAGCAATGTTTTTGTTTTCAAACTGATCTCTCTCTGCAGACAGTTAAACAGATAGCTGAGTAAATTTTTTTTTTTTTTTTTTTAAAAACAGCTCCCTCATTGTAAATTGCTCAGGCATAGAAACATAGACTTTGACGGCAGATGAGGACCGCTTGGCCCACCTAGTCTGCCCATTTCCCTACCTAGAGGATAAGCTGCAGTTCCTGTTTAACCAACAGCCTATTTCTTCCTACCCCCCACAAAAATTGCCTTATGTCTGTCCCATGCATTCTTGAATTCTCCCACAGTTTTAGACCCCACAACCTCCTCAGGAAGGCTGTTCCATGTGTCTACCACCCTCTCTGTGAAAAAATACTTCCTCACATTGCCCCTGAGCCATCCCCCCTCTATCTTCAAATTGTGTCCCCTTGCTCTTGCACACCTCTTTTTCTGACAGATGCTACCCTCTTGGCCTTTGTTGATTCCACTGAGGTACTTAAACGTTTCTATCATGTCCTCCCTCTATCTCCTTTCCTCAAGGGTATACATATTAAGCTCCTTTAGTCCCTCTTCGTATGGCTTCTCTTGCAGACCCTGCACCATTTTAGTTGCCCTCCTCTGGACTGCCTCCATCCTGTCTGTGTCCTTGCGGAGATGGGGTCTCCAGAACTGGATGGAGTACTCCAGATGGGGTCTCACCAACTGTCTGTACAGGGGGATAACAACTTCCTGTTTTCTGCTGGTGATGCCTCTCCCTATACATCCCAGTATCCCACCAGCCCTACTTACTGCCCTCTCACATTGCTTGCCAACCTTAAGGTCATCTGATATGATTACCCCCAGGTCCCTTTCCATTTTTGTTGTTGTTACTACCTTCCCCACCATTGTGTAATCTTCCCCCGGGTTTTTGTTTCCCAGGTGCATTATTTTGCACTTCTTCGCATTGAATCCAAGCTGCCATACTTCCGACCATTCCTCCAACCTTGCAAAGTCCTTTCTCATCCTTTCCACACCTCCTTGTGTATCAACCCTGTTGCAGATCTTTGTCTCATCTGCAAAGAGGCATATTTTTCCTTCTAGTCCCTCTGCAATGTCACTTATAAAGACATTAAAAAGGACTGGACCCAGTACTGAACCCTCGTTGACCACTAGTAACTTCCCTTTCTTCAGAGTGGACTCCATTTACAATTACCTTCTGTGTCCTGTTGTCCAGCCAATGTTTACCAGGCTACCACCCTGGGACCCTCCCAGGCTGGTTAATTTGACTAATAATCTTTTGTGTGGGACTGTGTCAAATGCCTTGCTAAAAGTCTAGGTAGGCCATGTCCACAGCCCCTCCCTGGTCTACTACTTTGGTCACCCAGTCAAAGAAATCAATTAGATTCGTCTGACATGACCTTCCGCTGTGAACTCATGCTGCCTTGGGTCCTGTGCCCCACTGGCCTCTAGGTACTCAACAATTCTTTCCTTCAAGTGATTCCATCACTTTCCCTACCACAGAGGTCAAACTGACAGGTCTGTAGTTTCCTACCTCTGTCTTGGTCCCACTTTTGTGAAGGGGAATCACATCTGTCTTCCTCCAGTCCTCAGGTACCACACCCTCCTCCCATGATTTGTTAAAAAGGGTAGTCAGTGGTGTTACTAGTTTTCTGCTTAACTGTTTTAGAATTCTGGGGTGAATTCCATCTGGCCCCATTGCTTTGTCCAAATTCAGTTTTAGGAGTTCTTTCAGAACCCTTTCTTCTGTGAAAGAACTGGGATCAACCCCCCCTATCCAGAGTGCTTCTGTTAATTAGAGTAGGCACCTCCTCTTTTGTGAATACTGAACAGAAGTATTTGTTCAGTATCCCTGCTTTTTCATTGTCCCTCTCTGCCCACCCACCGTCCATTCTATTCAGCCTCACTATCCCTCCCTTTGTCTTTCTACGCTCCCTAATATACCTATAAAAGGTTTTATCCCCTTTCTTAACTGACTTGGCTATCTTTTCCTCAGTTTGGGCCTTTGCTATTCTGACCACCCTCCTGCTTCCTTCTGCCTTAACTGGTATAGTTCTCTGTCCTGCTCTTCTGTGTTTCCTTATACTCCTAAATGCTGTCTTTTCTCCTAACCTTCACCGCCACCTCTTTTGAGAACCATAGTGTTTTTCTTTCATTTTGATTTTTTATTTGCTTCACACAAAGGCTTGTTGCCTCTGTGATGGCAGTTTTGATGTTTCCCCATTGTTGCTCCACTCCTCCTTCTAGCCTGTTTGCTAGTGCTTTTCTAAGGCACTCTCCCATCTTGCCAAAGTCAGCCTTCCTGAAGTCCAGAACCCTCACTTTTGTATGGCTTGACTCTGTAGCTGAGTTTATTGTGAACCACACTGTTTGGTGGTAACTTGTTTCCAAATGGCTACCCACTTCTAGATCTGAGATCCTCTC